>JAHLKI010000032.1:0-304871 GCA_025602905.1 Phlyctochytrium arcticum | reverse complement strand
ACAACATCGTCCATCGCCTTCTCCAAGGGAAGCGGTGCACTGGACTTCTCATCATCATCTTCTTCATCATTGTCATGATCATCCGTCGGGATCGGAAGTCCGCGAAGCTGGAATTCGCGTTCAGTCATCTCTGCCAGCTGCTTGAGGGCAGATTCCCCCCTCATGGCTGTGATAAGGAACGCTTTCCGGGTCACTTGATCGTTGGTATCATAAAAGCGGATAGCAGCGCGAAGGATGGAATGAAAGACCTCTAGGTCTTCGCTGGAAAACGTGGAGAATAGGACAGAGACGAGGACATCCTGTGGGAGGTGGGCCGGCAATTTCTCCAAGAGGGCGAGCTGGAATAGGATAATGTTCACGTAATTCTTCTTCTCCAGACGGGTGAACAATGGGAAGAGGCGCTGCAGACACATCTTGATCTGACCAAGATCACCGCTGGCTAACAAGTATGGGCAGTCCACGGAAAGAGGAATAGCCTCCTCAAAAACCCACAAGATGGCATCGATCATAGCCTTGCGGACGGGTGTAGCGTCAGTGTGATAGTGCATAACCAAATCCCATAGTATATACTATGGGATTTGGTTATGCACTATCACAGGGAGATTCCAACTATGGGCCAACTATGGGCCAACTATGTGCCACATTACACCGGGCTTTACACCGTGTAATACGCTGTATACGGGACTTCCAGAAAATTCACAAATTTCTTCTGTCAAAATTTCACACCTTACAAGTCGGCGAATAATATTTATCGCTCCATTTACAAGTCTTCACCGGTGTAATACGCCCATTACACCGTGTAATACGCTCATATACGGGCCACCAAACTGTCGCCTTTTTTCGAAAACTGTCACCGGACTTCCAATCCAACATTCTCGCCACATCCATCATCCATCATCCATCATCGGGGAGCCGAAGTATTTTCACATCTCCCCGCTACATGTACAATATTTTCACAGTTTCTTCCTGTCGCTTACATTCTTCCCCAGCGATGATTGATATTGTCGAATAACTTCTCCGTTGTGGAGCGGCCCCTTTACGGGACTTTCAATCCTTTATAACATTCTCCGTTATCGATATCGATATCGGAAAAAGTCCCCGGACTTCCAATCCAACATTTCTGGATGATATCGATATAACGCAATATCGCAATACTTTCAGGATCATCAGGATCATCAGGATTATCGATATCACATGTAGCGTTTTCGGGTAAAAAGTGGTATGGACGGTAATGCACCTTCCCAGGGTGCGTGAGTCGGGTTGTGTATTGCTTTAGCGCAGAGTAAAGAGAAAGCGTAAAGAGTCTGAAAATGTACAGTGCAGGATGGGATATACAAAAAGAAAAACAAAACAACACGTGTGATGTGGCACGGCACTGCGCTGTTTGCGCAGTGGTGCGGACAATGCGCAGCGAACCACGAGCCCGCTGCACCCCCCTCAGACTCGATGCTGGAAAGAGGAGCGAGGCTTCAGATCAGGGTTCGTGTGTCAGCAGAAAGATTGAAGTATCAGGTCACCAGCACAACCTCACCGGGCAACTATACACCGAACACGCCAGACGTGTATAGAAGCCAGCGGTGCAAGTGAACAAACCGAACAACGCCAGACGTTTGGTCACCTGAATTGTGTTGGATCACCTCCAAGTCAATTTCACTGTTGTCACAGGCATGAATAGCTGCTACTTGCAGCTTCCCCGAGACTCTCGTTGCAGATTGTGCAACAACCGTGTGCGCATGTTCGCACAGGTACGAAGGTAAGGATGTGTTTCCTTGCGTTGAAGGAAATTACGCGTAATGACGGAGATAAATGTTTCCCCGGCCTCTCATCACCTATGCATAGATGATGCATCAACTCAGCTCAGGCTGATCAGGCCTACCGGAGTTCTGACGTGCGAGACGCGTCGTCAGCAAGGAGCAACCTTGGATGTGGGTCTCAAAGTGTTGAGATGGTGCGCGCGCGTAGGTAGTATCAAGATATGGGATGGGAGGTCCCGAATAGTAATGAATGACGTGAAGTGTTGCAAGAGGACACTCGTTGCTTTGATAGCAGTCATGCGGTATTCTCTCATTGAGAATGTGATACTTTGAATATGAAACACATCTTCCTTGACGTCACTAGCGTTTGCGTTGTGAACGTTTCGATGGGGGCTCGGCTGTAGACGAAATGTCAGTTGCCGATGCTTCGTTTTGGGCTTTCTTTCGCTTTGAACTCTTGGGTGCTGAGGGGCGTGCTAGTTCCCATGCTTTCAGCGCGTCGGTTTGCTCAAGGTGTTCCCGCGGTTCCCAAGTTGAGTCCTCTGGCCCGAAGCCTTCCCATTGAACCAAGTATTTCCGCTTCTTGTGACGGATCCGCTCGTCCAGAATACGGTCGATGAGCCAAAGTTCCTCGCCGTTGACCAGCACAGGCTCCGGCGCATCCTTCGTGGCACGATGGGTAATAGAGCCAGGTTTGTGCCACGGCTTCAGAATGTCGACATGAAATGTCGGATGTACCATACGCATTGGATGAGGTAGTTCCAGCGTGTAGGTATCAGGGTGCGGTCCGGTTCCTTTGACCTTGAATGGACCAAGCCAATCCTGGCGAAGTTTCTCCGGAAGCTTACCCAAAGCTGGAATGTGGATCCCTTTGCGTTTGAGTAAAACTGAATCGCCCTTCTCGAAGATGAGCGTCCGCCGACCCTTGTCATGGTTCCTTGCTTGCACATCTTGTGCATCGCGTAACCGTTGTTGTACCACCCGTTCGATCTCATGGAGAGTATCAACAAACTTGGCTACTTGCCGATTTGTTGGCTGTGATATCTCCTGCAGACCTTCCCTGGTATGGTGTCCACCATTGACCTGTGGGAGGCGGCCTTTGTCGATCATGAACGGGGCATAGCCGGTATTTGATGGTGTTGAGTTGTGGTGAAACTCAACCAAGGGTAGGATATCAACCCAGTTCTTGCCATCGCCGTCTATGTAGGCCTTCAGCACGTTTTTGACAGACTTGATTTTGCGTTCGCATTTGCCGTCTGTCTGCTGATGTCGAGCGGTCGCCACCTCTAACTTGATACCGAGAGCAGCGGTAAAAGATTGCCAAAATTCGGCTAAGATGCGGCTGTCGCGATCGCTGACAATGACCTTGGGAGCACCTTCGTTCTTGAAGAAGTGCTGGGTGAAGAGATACGCAAGCTCTTGACTCGAAACCTCCATGTTGCAAGGGATGAGGTACACACGTCCTGACAGATAGTCGACTATGACCAGGGCGGCATCGTAGTAGTCGCCGTTATGGCTAGGTTTCCCCCCCCACGATTCCGTCCTAGGTAGTGAGACTAGATCCATGCCGATGGTGTGCCAGCGCTTATCAGGCACTGGGAGCGAGCGTAATAGTCCGACACCTCGTGCGGGACTTCGGAAGCGTTGACAAGTTGCACATGTGCGAACATAAGCTGCAACGTCGCGTTCCATAGTCGGCCAATGGTATTCTTGCAGCAGACGACCATATGTCGAATGTTTACCAGTGTGGCCACCCGTAACCAACGTATCGTGATATTGCGCGAGCAATGCACTTCGGAGGGCATCGGGTACATACAGGCGATCTTCGTAACGGAGCAAGGTGAGGGTTTCACCGTTTTTGCTTTTCTCCGGAAGGACTTCCACGGAATAACGCCGTTCAGGGACCGTCAAGGTGTGCGGCGCCGATGCCTTGTCTTCAAGTGTCTTTTGCATTTGAAGAGCGAAGTCGTCTGTAAGCAACAATTCGGCCCAAACCGTCAGGTCAACGGGGAGCTCGAGTTGTTGTGTTGCCTGTGCAAGTTGCTTCTTGGCACGTTTCTTGGCACGCGCAGCGTTGACCGACACAACAAGATTAGACTTGTCGCTCGGAGTGCTGGCGGAATGCACGGCGATGGCGTTGATCGTAACACGCTGGGCGCAATCAGCACATCGCGGGGCATAATAGGGGTTTCGGCTCAGGACATCGGCCACCGTGTTCCATTCGCCAGGGAGATACTCAATGTCAAAGTCAAATTGTTGAAGGAACTCGACCCAATTCGCTTGTCGTCGACTCAAATGCTGCTGATCCTGTAAATAGATCAGAGATTTGTGATCGACGAACGCGCGGAAATGGCGTCCCAAAAGGAACTGTCGGTTGGCTTTCAACGTTTTGACGAGGGCGAGGAGTTCCTGTTCGTGGACCGGGTACCGTGTCTCCGCATCTTGTAATTTTCGGGAAAAATACAAGACCGGTCGCAGTTTGGGCAGGTTTTTGAATCCATGTACCGTCGTAGGTAACGGAGAGGGCATGGGGTCGTCTGCGTCAACTGGCTGAGCAAGCCATCCACCGATGGCGAAGCCGGATGCGTCCGAAAACACATAGACTTCTTTGGCAGGATCGTACGGCGTCAAAACAGGAGCCGTTGAGATTTTTTCTTTCAGTGTTTTAAACGCTGATATCTCCGAATCGCCCCATTTCCACGGGTTATTGCCAGACTGTAGCTCCGATAGGGGATGCGCGATCCTTGCGTACTCGTCAATGTAAGATGACAAGTAATTCGTCAAACCGAGGAAGGATTGAATATCTTTGAAGTTCTTGGGAGTGGCGAAATTGTTCACGGCAGCAACTTTGCTGTCCGAGATTCGCACACCGGATGTTCCCAACATATGACCGCAAAATTCAACCTCCTGTACTGCCCACGAGCATTTGGATGGTTTGACGTACAGAGCGCTTGATTCAAGAGTTGCCAAAACAGTTTCGACGTGCTTTTGATGTTCTTCAAGCGTATCTGAAAAAACGAGGATATCGTCAAGGTACGAGATAACATAGTCGTCGTACATGTTCCCGAAGACTTTGTTCATGATGCGTTGGAACGTTGCGGGTGCATTAGTCAACCCAAATGGCATGACAACATACTCGAAATGTCCAAAACGCGTCTTGAAAGCCGTCTTCTGGATATCACCTTCGCGAATCCGAACGCAGTGATAGGCCTCCTTAATGTCAAGAGAGGAGAAGTATTTCTTGCCAACGGTGCGGTGTCGCAATTCTCCAAGATGCGGCAAAGGTGTTCGGTCTTTTTTCGTTTGTTTATTCAACCCTCGGTAGTCGATACAACAACGAAGAGTGCCGTCTTTCTTTGGCGCAAAGAGAACTGCTGCACCCCACGGGCTGGACGAGTGTCGAATCCACCCTTTGGCAAGCAACGTTGTAATTTGCCGTTGAAGTTCTTCCAGTTCCTTCGGGCCCATTGCACGCAAGGGCACCGACAGAGGTCTTTCTACGCCGTCGATTTCAATTTTGAAGTCGTCTTCGCCCCGAGAAGGTGGTAACGTGCGTAGCTCTGTGAAAACTGTCTTCTTGAACTTTCGTAAGATTGGCAGTAACGGATTGTCTTCCGGAATGGACGCTAGCGGATCTTCGTCCGGAGCTTTTTGTCCATTGGCCGCGCTGTCGGTACTACTTGTACTTGCAGCCGCGGTAACTCGCGCGGAGGCCGGTGCCTCGCGGATATGTCCGTTGCCATCTATCCACTGGAGTACGTTGACATTGACTGCAAAAACTGATGTGAACTCCTTCTTTCGCATCGCTCGGAGAAATTTTTCAGCCTTGAGGTGGGTCTTGACGTCCTTGACCGAGGCGAGAGGTGATTGAAGGCGAGGCGAGTCGAGATTGCAGTCCAACGCACGTAAGTGGGCAGCATTGCAGGATGGTTGTTGCTCACGTTTTCGTGAAACCGGTCTTGCTTCGCATAGGCGACGAACGCCTTCAAACATGAAAGACATGCGAGGACGTTCATCAACCTTGTCAATCTGGAGTCCTTCAAGGCCGAGAATGAAAGGTAGTCCCACAATGGCATCTACGCGTAATGGCGCAACAATGAACGGTAGCTCACCGAAGGAACATTTGTTGTGATCGCAGTAGAGGTCCAGGGCTCCTAGCATCATTCGATTCGACTTGAAGGTTTCTCCGTCGTCTCCCCATTCTACTTCGATAGTAGAGCTGGGTTGATAGGTTGGGAACTTATGTTGCCTGACCCACTTGTCGTTGATCATCAGGGTATCGCACCCGGTGTCGACAAGAATACGGGCCATCTTGCCATTCAACTTCGCATGAACGACAAAGGCATTTTGAGCAATTACCGGTTCAGGTCCACAAGCAACACGGCGTGGAGCATAACGATCTTCATCCAAGGAACCTCCAATCGGTGCAACCCGAACAACGCCAGACGGCTGCATCGGTTTTGATGATTCCTTGACCTCCGATCGTGTATCTCCTCGTTGCGTAGCTTGTGATTGTGGACTCGAGGACTGAACTTCTTCGGTAAATGTAAAAGTGGACACAGTATTGATGGATACGGTTGTATTTGAATTAGAGAAGTTATTAAAAACAAAAGGATTATCTAATCTGACCGAACCATCCTGCGGCAAACGACCTGTGTCGTTATTGCTTGCCGGATCTAGTTTTTTGGATCGCGGCGTTTGGCATTGGGACATCTGGCAGACCAATGGTCGCCACTACCGCAGCAGTAGCACCAGATGCGGTCTGACTCGGCCTGCTGGTTGTTTTTGCGAGGTCCGGGAGATGAACTTGACCCGGATCCGCTGGCTCCAGCGTTGGCTCCACGCCCTTGGTAAGCATAGGGCTTACCATGGTTGTGGGTTTTGCCATTTGCCGCAGAGACGTTGGCTTTGGGACTCTTTCCACCACCGTTCTTCGCCGGGCCATTATTGGCAGCCGGCACGGAGGCGGGACCCTTGCCTTTTCCGGTTCCACCCGCGACAGGGACATAGACCCCGTCATTGTCGCATCCCCACGCTTGGAGGGTTTGGGTGGTAGCCGTTTGGATCTGGGTGAGGTTGGCGTCGGGATGCATTCCGAAAACAGCCTGCATCAGGCGACTCCAAAATTCCCCTCCCCGTTCCAGTCCGTCACGAAAGTAGCGTCGCATCTGATCTTCGTCAATGGGGCTACGGGCGGTGCTGGTGGTTCTCAATTCGCCAGTGATCCTGTTGAAGGCGGAGATATAGGCCGAGTAATTTCGGCACGTGAGCTGACGGAGCCTGGCCAAAATGGCGTCCCGCGGGTTTCGTGGCTCGAAGCGCTCCCTGAGCTTCGCTTCAAACTCCTCCCGGTTTGCGGGTCTCTCGGCCAGGGTCATGGAGGAAAACCAGTCCTTGGCTGTTCCCTCAAGGGCGCGTTCCATGTAATCCACGAACGATCGCCCCGCGCGCTGGTCCTCGTTGGCGGGAGAATGGTCAAGGAAAGCATAATGCTTATCCAAGAAGTCACGGATCTTCTTGTGTGACGCAACGTCACTACCCTCTCCCGAGAACATGGCATTTTCAGCTTTGCGCTGGAGTGACTTGTTTTGCATTGAATCAAACAAGTTTCCTTGTTGGCCATTGCCATCGCGAGCGGCCACGTCAGCTTTGAGCGAAGCAATCTCCTCCGTCAAGGATGTGAGAATTGCCGTAAGCTGTTGCTTGTCCGCGACGTCAGCGATGGCTCCTCCAAGAGCGGACGCCGCGGGGGTGGCATTACCCGAGAGGGAAACACCAGTCATCCCCGTAGGTCCCTCAGAAGGCCTAACCACGTCTCTCGGGGGCTCTTCGTCGACCATCATGGGTACGACGCCTCCCGCATGGTTGTCTGTGCTGGTCGAACCAGTCTCCTGAGCATCTCTTTCTCCAGCAATGGAGGATGTCTCAGAATGCTGGCCGATCTCTCCAGCCTCAGTTTGGTCTTCACCCAGGAGAGGAGGTCCGCTCTCTATAGTACTAGAGACGGGGCCCTCTTCACTCGGCTTGCCTTTGCTTTTGGTCTTGCGCGCCACAGCCTGCTTTTGTCCAGAACCCATGTTGAACGGAACAAAGAGTAGAAAGAATTAAAAGAAGCGAAAGAGGTAGAAGCGAAAGGTCGAGTCGAAAGGGTAAACGGACGGTTTGAGGCTAGTAGGATTGCTGATGGGGTGGTGCTACCATGTAGCGTTTTCGGGTAAAAAGTGGTATGGACGGTAATGCACCTTCCCAGGGTGCGTGAGTCGGGTTGTGTATTGCTTTAGCGCAGAGTAAAGAGAAAGCGTAAAGAGTCTGAAAATGTACAGTGCAGGATGGGATATACAAAAAGAAAAACAAAACAACACGTGTGATGTGGCACGGCACTGCGCTGTTTGCGCAGTGGTGCGGACAATGCGCAGCGAACCACGAGCCCGCTGCATCACACCCCGATACTGCTATGCCCCTCTGTGTGTCATTTTTGAATGGGTGACACTTTTTTAGGGCAGTTTTTAGGGCAGTTTTTTTTACTCCATGTCTCGAGTGAGAGACACTTTTATTATATATTTCCCTCCACTTTACATGTAGTAGGGCAGACATGGAGTAAAAAAAACTGCCCTAAAAACTGCCCTAAAAAAGTGTCACCCATTCAAAAATGACACACAGAGGGGCATAGCAGTATCGGGGTGTGATATCGATAATCCTGATGATCCTGATGATCCTGAAAGTATTGCGATATTGCGTTATATCGATATCATCCAGAAATGTTGGATTGGAAGTCCGGGGACTTTTTCCGATATCGATATCGATAACGGAGAATGTTATAAAGGATTGAAAGTCCCGTAAAGGGGCCGCTCCACAACGGAGAAGTTATTCGACAATATCAATCATCGCTGGGGAAGAATGTAAGCGACAGGAAGAAACTGTGAAAATATTGTACATGTAGCGGGGAGATGTGAAAATACTTCGGCTCCCCGATGATGGATGATGGATGATGGATGTGGCGAGAATGTTGGATTGGAAGTCCGGTGACAGTTTTCGAAAAAAGGCGACAGTTTGGTGGCCCGTATATGAGCGTATTACACGGTGTAATGGGCGTATTACACCGGTGAAGACTTGTAAATGGAGCGATAAATATTATTCGCCGACTTGTAAGGTGTGAAATTTTGACAGAAGAAATTTGTGAATTTTCTGGAAGTCCCGTATACAGCGTATTACACGGTGTAAAGCCCGGTGTAATGTGGCACATAGTTGGCCCATAGTTGGCCCATAGTTGGAATCTCCCTGTGATAGTGCATAACCAAATCCCATAGTATATACTATGGGATTTGGTTATGCACTATCACAGTCAGGATGATTGGCCGCCAACTTGTAGGTTTTTAGAAGTTCCTCTCGACATTCTTGCCATGCGGTCATGGCAAGGGCCAGCATAGCTGTTCTGCGTTTAGGTCGCATCTTGATTGGCGTGGTGTTCTCAATCTCGGGGTACCCAGCAATCCAGAGGGGATGAATCAGCGTCCAAGCATGTATGAGGATGGCCTCTTGAGAGTTGAGTGATACATGCATCAAGTCGGGTACTGCCAGTACATGTGGTTGTAAAGCCTGGTACTTTGGGGATCTGAGAAGCTTGTTGACGTACATCCATACGTAAAAACCCCCGGCCAGCACAAAGGACTGTTTGTGTGCAAGATCCTCGCCAGGATAGCCTACTTTGGACAGAAAAGCCTCTATGTTGTCCATGACGGGCTTAAGGTCATCAGCTGACTTCATGGGATTATTATCGCTCCCGATAATATGGAAGTCTTCCTGAGATGCCGCCTTCGTTGCCATGCTATAAGCATACATTTTCTTGGAGAGAACTTCGCCATTGCGCAACTTGGCATAGCTTTCGCTTCCGGGGCCTTCGATGACCTGGGGGATCCACGACACGTCCTGCAGGAGAGAGGCATTCAAACTTCCAATACCAGGGGGAAGTGGTTTGAGGTCTCGATGAAGCTTCACTGCATAGTTGGCAGTTGTTCTTGCGCTCGTAAACTTGCCTGGCGCATTAGCTGTGCTTGGTATGGCGCGAATCTGACACCAGTGAAAATCGTCAATCGTGACTACAAGAAGGGGGTTTGTTTGGAGAATGTCCTTCACCACGGCTTCTTGCGACTCCAGGATTAGATCGTTTGAACGGGCAACCGACTTTGACGGATTGTAGCAGATCCCTACTCTCGAAAAGTATCGCTGCAGGGTATATGACTGACCGATCATCTGCCGTCCAACGATTCGTTTGATATAGTCGCACCTCCTATCCATGGTATGGGCTTCATAGCAGATGGAAAAAATAATTTTTCTCTTCATGCGGTCCCTGTAGACCACGGATTGAAGTGGTGTGTCCTTGAAGCCAATCGAGGTGGCCTTGAGCTCGTACAGACGTGGGTATGCCGCAATGAATCCATCGACATCGACAAAGGGATTCCCGTCGAAAGGACGTTTGATAAAGTCCAACATGGCTTTATTCAAGTCATTGACCGTTGCGGGATCCTCTTCATCCGGTTTCGAAGGAGTGATAATGGTGATGGCATCCAAGTTCTCCGGCTCATCATGATCAACCATTATGACTACGGCTTCATCCTCATCTGCATTTGCTTCCGGCGATTCATCTGGTACACTTTCCACAGGTCGGAAGAATCCGTATTTATACCATCGAGATCGACACCCTTCGCAAGCATACGGGGCAGCGGCCCTACGCGCAAGCTGAGGCTTCACACCATTCATCGCCAGCTTACCGAGCTCGTCATATCCAAACTTGTAAAATTGTGAGGAGTTCTTGGTCCCACAACCAAAACAGCCGGGTATAAAGTACCACTTGCCGTTCTTTCTTCCAGGCACTTCATAGAACCAAACGCGTGAGCCTACAGCCTGAGGATTTCCGAGGTTCAAGAAAAAAGGCAAATGACGAAGGAATTACGATCAGTAGACTGTAGCGGCGCTTGATTTTCAAGTTGATCAAGATGCCCATCTCACCTTCCTCTTCGGCGACATGCTGTCACTTGCGCGTCGGAATACTAAAGATCCTGTCAGAAAAGGTTCGGATAAAGTCACAGAGTCTCCTTCCCATACCGGTTGAGGTGAGTTTCGAGAGTTTACTGGAGGTGTGTAGTGCAAAAGATCGCGTGGAAATGGACAGATGGTGAACGAATGTTTTGCAAAAACGTACAGTAAAACGGCCAGGTCGGATCAGCTTACTTAATGCTACAATGACTGTGCCTCCCTATTGTAAAACTCGGGTTGCATATTTTCCCACTTTCAGAAACGGTCATTTAGCCACAATCGGGTTAATGGGGTTCGTGTTCCAAATGTCCAACTTGATTCACAAAGTTGGCCAAACAGAAGCAAGATTCGGAAAACGATCTAGCCCCCAACTGGTTTTCTTTTCTCAAAAACCCATGAGCCTGGTAGCCTAAAACTATGCGCATGGACGCAGTTTCAAAACGGCAACTGGCCGCAGCCATCCTATTCGGCATTTGGGCCTTCAAAGTACACAATGTCCTCGCCCACATTAACGGATCGCACCCTTTGAGTCAAGTCCACTTACTCATTTGGTGCGTCCTCGATACCATCTACTTTCTTGGACTGTGGGTGGCCCGAATCGACTGGATTGATTTTCGGTTTTTCCTGTGTGCGATATTTACCGTTAGCTCGTGGTTGATTGATATGGGCCTTGCGGGATATTTTGTAGGTTTGATGGGTAGTCTGGATGATGGGATTGTCTGACTGACGAGTTTTTAGGCGGGTGATGATTTGGTTGTGGTTCCGCATTTGTCGGCAGGTGGAGAATACAGTACGGGTGGACAGCATCATTATATAAGACCGGGTAAGTACCAGCTCTTTAAAGTTCTCCGATTCTTGAGACTCATCATTAACGAATGCGCTACAGATATATTCAACGATTCGCATATCCAAGGCTCTCATTTAGTCCACGTCCTACCCCCCACTCTCGCCAAATTCGACGTGAATACCTCGCTATGTCTGGGCTGGTCCGAATCCATCGCCGATATCCCTCTCAAGATCAAAGGCACCCCTCCCTGGAAGATTGCCTACGAATTTTATGGCTATGATGGGGATTACTGGGTCAAAAAGGATGTGTTGGTGGCGGGGCCGGCGAGCGAAGAAAACCCCATGACACGACGAAAGGAGCGCATCGTCGATCGGTTTCCGATTGAAGCCAAGAAGCCGGGAGTCTATCGGCTCATTTCCATTGTGGGTGAAGACGGCGTGGAAGGAAAGCTGTTGCAACCCAATGTGGTGGATATTGTTACATGCCCTGACGCTAAAATCCTTCATGCCAAAAGCGGCGGAAAAGCTACATCGACAGATCGATGCATTGATGAATCGTATCATTTTGATATTTTGATGACGGGCACGCCTCCGCTTAACGTTTGGTACTTGCGAAAGCTGGGACAGACCCCTTCTTTAGTCACCATCACAGGACGAGCTGATGAAGTCCGGTACCGGGACGATCGCTTCATGCGGAAAATTGGCCATACTATACCAGAAGATATCAAACAGAGGCTTTTGGCGGGTCGGCAACATGATTTGACCGTACCTGTCGACCTGCAAATTGATGTGGCCACTGAGTACCTGGAAAAGATTCTGCAAATTTCGGATGGCCATAATAACACTGTCATCTTTAACCATGGCGGCGATCACGAGATGCCGCCGATTACGGGACAACATGTCATTCGGGCTGGAACCAATGGAGACTTTGCGCTCATCAATGGGCGGTCACGCCCCCTGGCCAAGTTTGAGCGATGTGAATCCATCAAGATCCGAACTGGTCTGAACGGTCCCGATTCTGCTGCTCACCTACCCGTCGTCTTGACCGGAACGGCGCCATTTACACTCAAGTACGCTAGGGCTGCCACCGAAGAAGATGCGGCAGCCGGCAAGTTTGAGTCTGAATATGTGGTCAAGGATTTGAAACGCAACCGACAAGATATCCCCATCTCAGATCCTGGAGTCTACGTTCTGACAAGTGTCAACGATCAGTACTGTGCCGGTAGTGTTGCGTTGCCAACCACGTGCATTGTTCAGGCAACTGTTCCTCCCCGAGTCGAAATGTATGCTGCTCCTGTTGTCAAGGATTGTTTCGGGGCCACGGGTCTGGAAATTAGCTTTTCCATGACGGGTGAACCGCCCTTTTGGGTTGACTATGTCCAACATAACAAGATTACGGGAAAGAGGTTGGAAGCACGTCAGACGTTTTCCAAGCCGCACTCCAACTTTACGCTCGAGCCGAAAGAGCCGGGTCACTATGAGTACATTTTCACCAAGGTTTGACATCTTTCGTCATGATGAACGTCTTTGGCACGGGGGCTTAAACTAGATTTATGGTTTTTAGATTGGAGATGCTATTTATGCGGAGGGAGTAAATGTCATGAGTAAATCTCGCCAGTTTACTCAAGTTGTCCATGCACCACCCGAAGTCACTCTCAAAGCAGCCTCCACCACCCGTTGTATTGGTGACACGGCTAATGTCAAGGTCGGGATTACAGGGGTGCCGCCATGGAACCTGGCCTATGATTTGATCCGGGGATCAGAAAAGGAGCATTTCTCGACGGGCAACATCACGAATAAGGATTTGACCATTGAAACCCCGAAACTGAGTCAGTCTGGCACGTATTTTGTGGACTTGACTGAAATCACGGACGGAAATGGATGCAAGTCGGCCGTATTGACCAAACCTATACCCGTGGAGATTCTGCCTCAACGACCCAGTGTGAGTTTCCAGTGTCCCAAGCCGATTAGAATGTTGCAGGGGTCCACTGCAAGCTTAGCCGTATCGGTCGCCGGGCGGGGTGACTACTCTTTGCACTACCGATTGTTGGATGAACCCACCAAGGTCCACCATGTTCGGGGCCGGGATGATATTACCAGCATTGAAGTCAGTCGTGCGGGAACGTATGAGCTGGTTGATTTGAGTGATGCGTTTTGTTCGGGCCGAGTGGTGATGCCCAGTCAGTGTCAAGTCATTTCGATACCCCAGCCGACCGCGGAAATCCCCACCGCAGAGTATTCCGAGATTATGGGTGGCATCCCGCGCCGCAAATCTGTCTGCGAAGCGACTCCCGATTTCTTGAACATTTATTTGAATGGAAAAGCGCCGTTCAAGATTAATTACAAGCATGAATTGGAGGACGTCAAGGGGCGCGACTCGGTCAAAAAGGAACGTGCTTTGGGAGATTTTGAGAACCGCGCGTCCCAGCAGTTTGCCCGTATTACCCTGGTGACGGACAAACCTGGCCTGCACACTTACACGTTCAACAGTCTTTCCGATGAGAATTATCGGAAACCCGTCAACATCCAGCATCAGGGGCACCCGATCAAGATTCAACAGCTGGTCCATCGACGACCCAAGGCTGTCTTTTTGGGTGAGCGCGAGCGGATTTTCCAGTGTATCTCTTCTCCAACCGATACCGAGCTGCACATGTCGCTTACGGGTATCCCGCCCTTCCATGTCCAAATCCATCGTAAACATGAGACGCAACCCCGCGAAATTGTGCATTTGAAAATCAACAGCAACGAGTTTGTGTATCGCCCGGAAACCCCGACCACGACTGGCACCTACGATTATACCATAAAGTCCATTTCGGATGCGTCGGGCTGCGAGACCATTATCGATAGTCGCGAGGACGAGTCCCACGTTTCCGTCTTTGTGGCGGATATGGCGAAAATTACCTTGGACGGTGGACAGCGTGGAGTTTGTGTCGGGGATATGATTTCCTACTCGTTGGAAGGCACTGCACCCTTCTCGGTGCGCTATGACTGGAACGGCGTCACGAAACCTGATGTCAAAGTCACTGATCCGGTCCTCCTTCTCTTTGCGCTGGAGGCCGGTATCGTCAACGTCACCCGCGTCTGTAATTCCATGCAGTGCTGCACCTACCCCGAAAATGGACTAGTCAAGGAAGTCAAACCCTTACCGAAAGCATTTGTCGATGGCGGAGTCGACATGATTGATGATATTCGGGAAGGTGATGAGTCTATGGTGGGAATTGAGTTTCAAGGGACGCCGCCGTTTAGCTTTAGGTATACTCGTACACCCTTACTGGAAGAATCGGGGTACGGGAATGCACCCGAGGAAGTCTTTAACGTTGAAAATATCAATACGCCCAAGGTACGTTCGGGTTTTTCCTTATTCTCTCTCTCTCTTGTACAAGGGATTAACTAACCCCGCTTCTCCTGAACAGTATTCGTTCCTGACGGACCGGGAAGGTCTGTTCCGAGTCACCTGGGTGCGAGACAATTTCTGCGAATACCCACCTCGCAAAATGGCTGATATGAAGACTGCCAATGCTGTCTTACAAAAGAAGAAACATTCATGATGAATGCATGCAAGACTCTTTTCTTTGATCTAACCCCCCACCACCCACTTATTTAACAATTGTTGTATTTTGTACTCTAGCTTGTACTTTTTGATGCATATTTCGATACTTTTGTACTTTACCTTTGATGATTTGACCTTTCAACTTCAAAGTCTACAATGACTTCCAAAATCACGGCTTATGTCTGGGATCCGGCCACGAGAGTATATGGTCCCATATTAATCTGTGCTCGCCAAGATTCGAAATGATCTTGCCGGATCGCCAGCCGGAGCCTGAGCCGGAGCGCCTGGTTTGTCATGTTTGTCAAGCGCGATTTGGCATTCGAAATTCGATTTTTTTAGAACGAACGTTGGGATTCCTATATAAAGCAGCTGAGGTAGGTGATCTTCACCGCCATTCATTCTCCATCCATTGCTCGATGCAAAGTTCTTCATCGGCTCCATATAAAACAATCAGCATTATCAGCATTATATTCGCCCTATTCGCCATTTTCGCCGCCATACTCTCCTTTCCTACCCAACTTTTCCGCCGCTTCAACACAAGGATGTCGTCGTCGGTTTCCACTTCTTCTCGAGCCCCGGCCATCTTTATTCCCCACGGCGGAGGGCCGATGCCTCTCTTGAACGAACCCGGTCACGCTCCCATGGTCGATTTTCTCACGCGTCCGGAAGGCGCCCGCAAATACCTCATCAACAACCCTCCCAAGGCCATCTTGGTCGTCACGGCCCATTGGGAGACGGAGCATCCCCAAGTCTCGACGCTCCCCAAGGCAGAATTGTATTACGACTATTACGGGTTCCCGAAGGAAACGTACAATGTTCACTTTCCGGTAACGGGATCACCCGATGTCGCACATCGCGTCGTGGAACTGTTGGGGGCAGCCGGGATCCAGTCTTCCACGGACGGAAAACGGGGCTGGGATCATGGCGTCTTTGTTCCGTTCAAGGTTTACTTGGGGGACGAGTTTACGCATATACCCATTATTCCCATGTCGGTGCTGACCAGCCAGGACGCGGAGGCGCATTACAAGATTGGCCAGGCGCTTGCTCCGCTCCGCGATGAGGGAATCATGATTGTGGGAAGCGGCATGTCATTTCACAATATGCGGACATTGATGGATCGCTCGGCATCGGCACGAAACGGCGTCGTCAACAAAAGTTTTGATACTGCGTTGGACGATGCATGCAAGATCCAGGATCCAGTCAAGAGGAGAGAGGCGTTGGCGAAATGGGAGCACATGCAGGGAGCGTACGACTCACATCCGCGCAGAGCCGCAGAGCATTTGATGCCTCTGTTTGTTGTGGCGGGAGCCGGCGGCGATGTGGAAGGCAAGAGGATACTCAAATGGGATTCTCATGTTCGTCAAAGTGCTTGGGCTTGGGAGTGACCCTATAGGTGACTCTTCCTGTGAAGTTGGTTTTTTGATTCGATAGACAGGCTGCTTCTTATATATCATGTACTTTTTACATCATTTTAACAATAAACAAACATTTGTCAAAGTTGTCCAAATAACCTACTAATAGAGAGCTATGTACTCGTCCTACTCCATTGGCGGTGAATAAATGAGAATGTTTGTAAATCTATTTCAAATTTGAATGGTCAAGAGGCCGTCATCAAAGTCTCCATGGTCAGACAAGTCACTCTCATCGACCCTCTCCCAGGTCTGGTCTGTTCCTAGCGCACTCTCTACAGTCGTCTGGGCTCTTCCTGCACCAACGTGGTCGTCGAGCCAATCGAACATTTCCTTGTGCCACTTGAGCGAGTTTCCCGGTTTCAGGACCCAGTGGTTCTCGTCGGGAAAGTAGAGGAATCGACTCTTGATTCCGCGGCGCTGCAGCGCAGTGAAAACGGCAACGCCCTCAGTGACAGGGAGACGGTAGTCTTTCTCGGAATGGATCACAAGGGTAGGAGTGGCCCAGCGATGCACAAATCTGGCCGGAGTCCATTTTTGGTACAATCGGTTGAAGCGCTGCTTCCGACCGGTGGGGTACGGCACACCTTTAAACTCGGCTTCACCAAAGAAGAGCTCGTCGCCGCTATAGTAGCTGGAGGCAACGTCAAACATGCCGTCGTGGGTGACGAGACACTTGAAACGCTTGGTGTGGCCGTTGATCCAGTTGATCATGTAACCACCATACGAGGCTCCAAGACCTGCCATGCGGTCAGGGTCAATGAAGGGGTATTTTTCGAGAGCAAAGTCAAGACCCTTCATGAGATCTAAAATAACATTAATGCTTGCGCACTCGGTCAAATGTACCCGAAAACTCACCAATGTACGGACGGCCACCCCAATGTCCCTTGATGGAGTCGGTAAAATCTTGGCCAAATCCAGGAGACCCGTGGAAGTTGATAGCAATGACTATTGGGGCATATGATTAACACCAAAATAATAGTTTTGCAATTCAAATCTTTCAGCGTACCGACATATCCAGCAGAAGCCCACACCTGAGGGTTCCAGCGGTAAGACCATCCATCATTCCAGGGCGACTCTGGCCCTCCGTGTACCAAGAAAGCAAGTGGGTAGCGTTCAGCAGCATGAAAGGTAACAGGCTTCCATAAGAAACCCATGACCTTCTCTCCGCGAGCTCCCTCAAACCAGAACTCCTCGGGATCGCTGACAAGAGTCTGAAGCAAAAGCTTGTGATTGAACCATGTTCGTTGATCCACTTTGCCGTCGACGAGATTCATGGTGAAAAAATCGGTAGGTGCAGTAGAACTGTGCTGGGCAAAAAACATCCAATCACTCACGACTTTGATGTCAGAGTTGGTGTGGGCATCGACCAGTACCTTAGGCTTCTTTTTCGTGACAGTGACATCTGCGACATTTAGCTGGTAGACTTTGTTGTGGCCGGCATCGTCGGCTGTGAAAATCAAGGATCGTGAATCGCTAGTCCATTCGATCGTGTTGACGCTGCGGTCGAAATTCTTGGTGACATCACGAAGGTGGCCATCAGGACCATAATTCGATTCTTGTCAGCTTCATTCTGAGGTTTCTATATACGGAAGGATAAATATCACGCATGCCAATAGTGTTGAAAGTATTCAAACCTTCATTTGAAGCCATGCGAAATACTTTCCATCCGGGGAGTACAATGGCGATGTATCATATCCCTTATTCGACGTAGTAAGATCCTTGGGTTGACTGCTGCCATCGACGGGAACAATGTAGATGTCTGTGTTGGTAGACCAGGCAATGTCTCGCTTGGGGACATGCGATACAAAAGCAATCTCTGACCCTGTTGGAGGAAATGGTATTTAGTGGGTACTCATTGACGTTGGGAGTGATTACGGCTTACCATCATTTGAGAAAGTAAAGGCAGACGTGTCGCCAAAAGGCGGTACAGGGGTTTCCAGTCCCAACCCAGCCATCAAGTTACGTGGTTCGCCGTCAAAGCTGACCGACCCGTCCTCAGGCTTGAGCCTGACAGTAAACAGGTTGCTGCGGCGTCCTGGATGAAGGTAAACATCCCAATGACGGACATACAAATTGTCTAGAAAAGATGTTTAATATGAAGCACGGACATTCCATTGCAAAAGCGCGGTAAAGATTTGTACCATAGACTACACCGGAAGTCGTGCTATTCTTCTCTTCCTCGATGCGCTTTGCGGCGCCTTCCAGAGATCCATCGTTATACACCTCGGCGGTAAAGGCAAGCACTCCCGACGTTGGCGAGTATTTGAGATTGGCAATATTAGTGGGCAGTTTGCTGATTTGTTTGAAGACGGGTTTATCGTCATCAGCAATGTTATTGTCAGCTTGCAACCACTTTGTGATATCTGCTGCCCAGAACTATATAGAGCATGACGCATAAATGAGAAACTGTAAGATCGCAATGCAGAACTGGAAACATTACCTGCTTTGATCCACTGTGAACTGACAGTCCACCGATGAGAGAGTCGCTGAGCCAAAACGCGCCCTCGGTGACAGAGTCTCCTAGATCCACTACATGATTATCCGCCGTGCGCAAGAGCCATAAGCTCCGTTTTGTCTTGTCTTCCTTGACGCTATAGCGAGACGCAGTGAAGAGAAGGTGCTGGGCATTGGACGACGGGACAGGACCGGAAAGTTTGTGAAAAGCTACAAGATCCTACAGAGATGCGTCAGCCAGGAGATACGGAGCGCTACTGGCACTTTCTCTTACTGTTGGACGTAACGGATGAACGTCTACGGACGCTGCAACGGCGGCAAAGACTGCAAAGAGTGCAGCGATTACCCTCATGGTGGGAACAGATGTGAACTGAAAGTATAAACAAATTGTTTGAACTCTCCTGTCAAAAACACGCGTTCGTCATGTTTGCCTCTGGTGTGTCACGGCCGAACTTTGACACTACTGTCAAAACATCCTTCGCAGAAGCACTAGAGCATATAACTTTCGAGCAGGTATGAACTAGTCGCTGAAGAAATTCGGATGCTCAAAGATGTATATTTTGCGACCCACATCTTGCTACGGGCAAAAGCATCGCTTAGCAAAAAGCAACACCGAAATTAGTTTGGTGATTGCTTCGATTGAGCAATCAGAGAGAGATCATATACAATCGCTTTGTCGGTATAAATTCAACTCGGGGATCAAATGTTTTTGGCCGAAATCTCGTGTAGGATGCTTGGACTGTTAGAAAAGTCTGAAGATGTCGCGTACGCGTTCGGCAACTTTTGACCGTGCACCATGACCTCCCATTCGAGATCAGCGTCTTCCGACTCCCTAAACATCCCTCTCAGCCTTCTGGACCACTACCAACATGCAAATACTCCTACAATGTCGCGTTCAGCGTCACCTAGCGTTGTGCAGAAAGGACACAGTTTGGATGACACGAAACCAGAACGCGCGACGGATCATGCAGAGTCTCGAAACATCAACGAAGTAATGGGGAAAATGAGCGAAATGGGTCTGGAGAGGCAAAAAAATCCTAGTAGTGATCGTAGCGCCCAGCTGAGCGGTCTGGAGAAGCCTCAACTCCAAAAAGAATCCAAATCACAAGGAAGCCAGCGTGCCGATAGGAATCAAACAGAATCGGAAATGCAAAAGTCTTCTACATGGGTGTCTGCAGAGCGCCCCGATTACCTATTGGCCCCTGTCGCAGGTAGGCCGACTAGGGAACGGCACCAAAAAGATCAGGCGAGGGAACCCATCCATAAACAAATGTCGCAATCATCCATTGCAACCCTCTCCGAAACCAAGACAGGGTCAATCGAAAGTCTAAATCTGATTTCTAATACCGAGAAGAAACAACAGAGGGGGAAGCCTTTGCTTGAAGAGCAAGGTCGTGCACGACATCCATCAGAAAAGTGCAAACATGCAGGATCTCGCAAGCGGATACCAAGTGATATACCGCGATCACTCGAACACACAGAAGACGATGTACATATGGACGTGGATTCCGATGCCGAGAAATTTGTTCAATCGGTCGATAAATGGACCGGACTGATGCGTCGAGCTATTATCGTGGGTTCCCAACATTGCAACATGTTCGTATGTGGCAGTACTAACGATGGAGATCTATTATCCAGGCGGATTTTCTCAGCGCCAAGAGTGACCTTCTTCGCCGGCAAAAGGCTGCAGTAGAAGAGGCTCGTTTGCAGTATGCAGACGAAACGGCTTCTTTGACGGATCAACTTCGCCATGTCCGATCTCAAATTTCTCTGTACACTCAACGAGCCGAAAAGCGGGAACAGATGGTGGATTCTGCCATGCTGTATATGGAACGAAGGGTGCGCCTCCGTTGACAAATATGAGGATGCGGCACCATCTGACAAATTCTCTCGATTGTAGCAAGTTAGAATGACCCTGATGGCGGGGTTTTCACGCTGGCGTGTGAAGCAGGCCAATGAACGTCGAATTCGGTTGGCCAGTAAATTGGCACGTCAATACGCGGTGAAGGCGCTCGCACGTAAATGTCTGCTGGGTTGGCAGCGTGCCGCCGGTACAACATGGCGGAAAACGGTCGAAAGAAAAGTTCGGGTATGCTTGAACGTTTGCATTGATTGAGAAACAAGAAGTGGCTAATTCAACATAGATGGAAGCAGAGAAATCCTTAGAGGAACTGGCTGCGCAATACGAACAGCAACTCGGCGATGTAGGCCCAGCTTTGCGTGCATTGATTTTATCGATGAGACTTGCTTATTCTTGTCTCTTTGCAGATGCGAGACGAGCTAGACCGTGCTCGGTCCAAATTACACAAATCCGAATCCTCGCGGTCGCTGCAGCAACAAGACATGAAAAAAGCCTTTATGCGGGGCGTATGCGCGTTAAACATGGAAGCGATGTCTATGTTTCGTGGGGCAATGGCTACTGCTGCGAACGAAGCAGATGTAGCACCGGGGGTGTTCCCTACATACTCCGAGATGCCTGTTCCATCGGATGGCTTTCGCACTACGGCAGGAGCAGCCGGATTCAAAGACTTTCAGCAGCAGCAGCCAGTGAACAGCAACATGCCGTTCCCGTCTAACGCGTATGCCGATTGGCGAAACCCTGCCCAAGCCGGTGCCCCTGGGGCTAATGTCGCCAACGACCTGTTTGAGCGCTTTTCCCAACCGCGATCGGGTGAGCGTGATTTACCCTCTCAAGCTAGGCCTTCGCATGCAACGTACTCTGTTCCCGCTACCTCATCGGTGATGCCTTCATCGTTAAAGGCGACGATCGATAATGTTGCGAAAAGCGTGGGTGCGCGACCGCATCTTGGCACATTTTCTCCAAAAATGCAAGGAGCTTTGGACCAAACTAATCATGTGCACACTGATGCCGGCCGCCCTTTCAACGGGACAATGCGAGGATCCGCCTTTGTTACTCGACATGGTGCGAATCAAACATCTTTCCAAGTTCCACATGCAGGAACTACTTGGACTGGGGGTGGCCATTCCCTGGGTCCGGAAGAACAACACCCTCGCAATAGAGGAGGTGTGCCTACTCCACAGAGCTATCCAAGCTTTACATACTAAGATATAGACTCTTGTAATTTTCCCATAATCTATATAGCTTATGGCCGCCAGAAACAAGATTGTGTTTACTGTACCAGGACTGTTTGGAGTTGTCGATAAGTCTCCTTGATCTATCTACGAAGATTCGCCACTCGTATGCATCAGGATTCTTGGATGCTCCATACGTTCTCTGGCCCGCATTCGTTGAATTTTGTAAAGTGCCATCGTAGATTCCGGTTCAAAAATCTTACCGGCAGAATTTCAATCTTATCTGTTGCCAGACCCCCGGGTCGCCAACGCGGCCGCAGCGGCAACGGAAACTGAGCCCCCGGCCAAAAACCCCGCCATAAAAATTTCCCAACGGCATCCATATCAAAAATCCGTATCATGGGCGATCGACAAACGGGGGCCTTGGCCAGGAAAAAACAAACTCCGCTTCCTCCTGAATTCCTATACAAGTAGTCAACCCGCGGCGAGGGACGCAACTCAAAGTTTTTTAACCTTCTCGCCATCGGTCGTTCCAGACCCACTCGGTTGCGCAGTCCGCTCGGTTTGTCATAACACTTAAAACCGTCGGAGTGAAGTGCTTTTCCCAGCAACTTCTTGAGAGGCAGAACTTGAGGTAGGTGGGGGATCGTGAGCAATACACCAGACTTTATCACTCAACGCTACTTGACTTTATAGGCAAAATGGTAGTTTTCCGGGTTCCTTTCTTGGGAACGACGGCCCCAGCAGAGAACGCCAGCTGGGCAGGTGCGCAACAACTGGAAGTCAATGTGGCAGCCTTTGTGAAGTCGCGTGAGTGTGGTGGGGTTCCCACACGACCACGACGAGCGAAACCAACATCAGAAGCCCCTCAAATCAGTATTCATTCCGCCAAGACTCCATCAAAGCTACCAATGAGACGAGATTCGCAACCCCCAAAACTTTTCATTCGAACATCTGCTCCTTCGCCCTCCTCCACTGCCTCCCAGGCCACCGCAGTCTCCGGCGTATCTGCCGTCCAACACTATGTCGCGCGATCACTACCAGGAACGCTCAATGAGTCGCTATCATTGGACACTACCGGAAAGGACAAGGCGTTTGCATCACAATGGATCTCAGATACGCATGTTGTTTTTGGCACGAAATGCAATGCACTGATAGTTGCCAATGTGGTGACTGGCCGACAAGTCCGAATTCCGCTCGTTGAGGATCATGTCCCTGGATGGGGCATGGAGGATCATGCAACTTCATCAGCCAACGCGTGTGAAGCAGCACCATCAAGCGGCAATGAATCACCATCTGCAAATGCCTTCCCCAACCCATATTGCTTTACTGGCAACCGAAACACACCAAAGCCGGTCAATCATGGCATTCGAGACATTGCCGTGAACCCCACCAAGACCCTGCTTGCAGTCGGCGTAGGCAAGCCTTTGGGTTCTATTCAAGTCTTTCGATTACCCGAGTTTGAGCCCGTTTCCGTTCTGCAAGAGCATGCCGACTTTGTGTTCTCTCTGAAGTGGATCAATGACACTACCCTCATCTCCGGTGGACGAGACGGCTTGCTGAAAGCATGGCACATACCATCATCGACAGATAGCTCGCACGAGAGCGATGCTTCCAATACCCTGTTTCCCTTGAACGGACCCAATATATCTATTCTGTCTTCCTTTCGGTCGGTTTCGGGGCATAGAGGCAAAGTGCGCGATGTTACCTTCAACATGACTGCGCAATCCATCGGAACTTTGTCGACCGACGGATTCGTAAAAATCTGGGAGGCGGATCGTTTCCAGCCGCACACGTCAATTGCATTACGTTATACCGAGGAAGCGTGCTGTCTCGCAGTCAGTGACAAGGACAATTTGTATGCGGTGGGATCCGCCAACAATATTTCGATTCTCGACCCGCGCTCCAGTCAAGTTGTGCAGGTTCTGCAGTCGTGCGACGATGGTTGGGGTGTCCGGTCACTTGTTTGGAAAGACGGTGTTATTACCATTGGAGGAGGCAAGGGTCGTATATCTTTTTACGATACGCACGCGAAGAAGTACCTGTCTTGGGAAGGGGAGGAATCAATAGGGACATCCCACTCATCAGTCGTCGGATCACCCGTCCTCAATTTCTCCATCCGACCACCCTCAGCCACCACACTTTCCGCTTCCATATTGTCATCACCCTCGACCCCATCAGCTCTCACCGCTTTGCTTTCCAATATTAGTTCTGGCTTTCCCTTTTCTCCGTCCCGCCCCGCCTCACCTTCCCTTGCCCCTGTTCCCCACATGCGCCGAACCTGGTCTCGCGGCGGTTCCCCCTCCATCACAGCCGATATGCCCTCATCACATACCGCATGGCTCCAATCCAGTCAAGGCTGGCTACGGCAAGACGAGGTTTATCAAACCTACTTTCAAGGAACAGATGTCCGCAACTCTATTTATTCGCTTTCTTACAATCCGGAGGGTGACAAGTTGTTTGCGGCGGGTGGGCCTTTACAGGCCAACTTGCAGGGATGTTATGCTAGCATTTGGGCGTAATGGACCTTTTCATTCTTTTTACATTTGATAACCCATACTTTATGCTTTATTTCACACCTATAGACTTTGTAGACATTCCCTTCTATCGTGTATTTATCAATTTATCTAAGCATTTCCTCTTTACCTCTTTCTATCACATGGATCAATTTTTTTCATTCATTTGGCAGGCCGGTACATTTTGTTTTGTACGAGAAAATAAGGCAATTTTACAACCACTTGAGCTTTTTTTTCACCTCTTTCTATCACATGGATTAATTTATTTTCTTGCAGCTTGCAGACCGATACATTTTGATTTGTGCAAGATTCATGGGTATAGCAGGAGTATAGGAATGTGGGAAAAAATAACACGGTCAAGTTATCACGCCTCGTCGGCTATTTTGGTCTTTTGCTTACGCTTACTTGGTCCGAGCGTCTTGGAAAGTGGAAGATATCGGCCTCCAGCACAGCCACCTGGCTGCACCAACTTTCCAAATGCCGACACTGCTAAATCCAATGACTGAGGTGCCGACGGAACCAATGTCAGGTGAGTTTTGCCCAACGGCTGCCTTCTCTCCCTCCCTATCCGATTTTATCTTGTTTCGGGGAAAAACGTTTGGGTCTTTGGACTTCATTTGCTGTCGATAGTCTTGAAACCACGCGGATAGTCTGGAGGAAGCATCGTCGGCGGACGACCAGATATTTCGCAAAGACTCCGCTGCAGCTTGGTTGGTGCTATATGCAGGTTCTTGCGTCTCCGCTGACCAGAACGAGGTGTGGTTCGTGGGTGGTTGTTGGGGGGACTGACGGTCAAGTCGCCGCCTTCCGCATTGGCATCGGCATGCTTCGGAAGAGTTGAGCAACAGTGCCCAAGATATGCCTCTTTAAACAGAGTCTGATTGGAAAGAGAGGAGGGGAACATAGGTTGAAGAATTTTGGCTGAAGGCTGGCTTATTCGGGATTGGGGAGTAACTTGGTAGTTTGGCATAATCATCGTCATCATGCTCGTTGGTGAGCCTCTTTTGGATCACTTGAACCTCAGCAAGCGCTGATGAGTTGGTCTTGGCTTCCCGGGAGCTTTGAAGGAACAGTTGCTCCATTTTGGATGTATACTTGGCAATTTGGCCTTCTTCCAGCTGTCAAAGTGGATCAGATGGGCACGTTGTTTTGGCCCAATCTGCAAAAACAAAGCGTTGAATTTAGATCCCTACTTTTCCTTCTTGATTGCTATTCGTATATCAACTCTACCGAAAAGTGCATTTACTAATCTTACCGTCTTCTCTTCACCACGTTTAGCCCCACCAATAAATTCTGGTTATAGCTCCGACACAGACCACATCTTTGACTCGGATGATGAGTCTCCTATACCCAATCCTCCTCCCAATCCCACAACATATCCGGCTGAAGGCGAAGCAGATGCTATCGGTTCAGATGACAACGACATCAATATTGACGATGATGCTTTGAGCGACTTTGGTAGCTTAAGCGGCGACGAACCCACTGTAGTGGATCAGCGCCACAAAAGCGACGAAGAGTATGTGGAGAACGAAGAGAGTGAACCTGAAGAAGAAGTGCAGAGTGAAGGAATGAGTTCTGGTGATGACAAGCCACCCTCCGCAGGCGGTCCGGGTGCCAAGCGATCAGCAAGAACCGGTCGGGAATTTGCTTTTGCAGAGGAAAACCCTGACTTGTATGGTCTTCGACGATCAGGGCGAGCTCGAATAGCACCTGATCGATTCACAGCTGTATGTTGAAGTGAAGCTTACGTTGACATCTCGTGCCATGAGCTTATGGGTTTTGCCTTGCTTAGAAGAAAGGACAGACCAGCACGGATGATGAGGACGAAGATGAAGATTATGGATCCCGCCGGCGCAATAAGGGTTCCAAGAAGGGAAAGCTAAAGTCCCGAGCTCAAATATCGGGGCAGAAGGGTATTGTACTCTTGTATTTTTCTGTGGTGTACAACATCCTAACTGTTTTTCGAGCAGATTCAAATGACTTCGTGGCCCACATGTCTGTAGATGAGGAAGAAATATCGGGGTCTGATTTCGAAGGGGAGCGTTCTAGGCGGCGACGGCCAGCCAAACGAGCTCCAGTTGCGCCATCAGGTAATAGCTCCGAAAAGGACTTGTACATGTGGGACGATGATTATCCCCGATACTCTACTCGTCAGCGTAACCAAGGATTGGATTATAACGAGAATTCAAAAGACGCCGATCCCGAGGACGTCTTTGAGGACGCTGCTTATGACCAAGTTGAATACTATCAGCCCGAGGAAGAGACTGAAGTGATCGATGGATTCTTTGATCAGCGAACTGTTGAGATCGAAGGCGAGGATGGTAAAACTGTCGAACAAAGTCAGTACCTCGTAAAATGGCTTGGCCGGTCCTTCCGTGAGCTGCAATGGTGCGACATTGACTATCTTGAAACACTTCGGGGATTTAAAAAGATCGACAAATTCATCAAAGAGTTTAATGAGCGACAATCCATCTTGGAAGACCCTGGTCTGACGGATGAGGATCGAGAGCGTGTGCTCATGGAGATCAATGATAAGAAAGATCTCCTTGACGAGCATCGTAAAGTAGACCGTATTCTGGCTAACCGAAGTGTCGATCCCGATGATGATAACCCATCGGGTATCGAGTACTACTGCAAATGGCGAGGACTTGGCTATGAAGAATCAACGTGGGAAACAGCTGCTTCCCTGGTTGAGGATCAGGCTGAGATTGATATGTTTTTGGATCGTCAAAACAGTCAACAAGTACCAAGTCGAAGTGAACAGTTCAAGCCGGATCATCGGCCGCCCTATAAGCCCTTCCGTGAAGCCGACTTTTTGACAGGAGGAGAGCTTCGCGAGTTCCAGTTGATTGGAGTCAACTGGATGGCTGATATGTGGCACCGTAACGAGAATGGCATCCTTGCCGACGAGATGGGTCTCGGAAAGACTGTGCAAACAGTTTCCTTCATATCATACCTCTTTCACAAGATGAAAGTCTTCGGACCATTCCTCATCGTTGTGCCTCTCGGAACAATCTCTGCTTGGCAACGCGAGTTTGCCCGTTGGGCTCCTGACATCAATGTCGTTCTTTACCAGGGCAGCGCCAAGGGTCGTAGCATTATTCGCGAACATGAATTCTATTCATATAGCAATAAAAAGGGCCGGCCCCCCAAGAAGATTCTTCGATTCAATGTCTTGCTCACTACTTACGAAATGATTATTCAAGACAAGACACATCTGAATCGGATCAAATGGGCATATCTGGGTGTTGACGAAGCTCATCGACTCAAGAACGAAGCCTCTAAGCTCCATCAAGCATTAGCAAAAGAGTACATCATTCAGAATCGACTTCTTATCACAGGAACGCCACTGCAGAACAATGTTCAGGAATTGATGGCTCTTATCCAATTTCTTATGCCCAATGCCAACATTGATATGAATCTGGAAATTGATCTGGACGCCACTGATAATCAGGAACAGAAGGACAAGATTCAATACCTACACAATCTTTTAACCAAGTTGATGCTGCGTCGCCTGAAGAAAGATGTTGAGACATCGTTGCCAGGAAAGACTGAGCTGATTCTTCGTATCCCTATGTCCGAACTTCAAAAGAAGTATTACACTGCGATCTTCACCAAGAACTTTGCGGGTCTGAAAAGCTCCAACAGCAAAGATGAAGTTCGAATCAGTTTGCAGAATGTCGTCATGGAATTGAAGAAGGCCAGTAACCACCCATTCCTGTTCCCTGCCGCTCGTATGATATCCAACAACCGTAATGATGCCATTGTCGATATACTCAGTAGTTCCGGCAAAATGGTTCTGCTCGACAAACTGCTCACACGAATGAAGGCCGAAGGACGTCGAGTACTCATCTTCTCCCAAATGGTTAACATGCTCAATATTCTTGCGGATTACTTGAATCTGAAGGGACTCCAGTATCAGCGGCTAGACGGCACTGTACAATCCGAGGCGCGTAAACGTGCTATGGATCACTTCAATGCTCCCAACTCGTCCGATTTTGCGTTCTTGCTATCAACTCGAGCTGGTGGTCTTGGTCTGAACTTGGAAACTGCAGACACTGTCATCTTGTTTGATCTTGACTGGAATCCTCAAAACGATCTCCAAGCCATTGCTCGTGCTCATCGTATTGGGCAAAAGAGGCACGTCAATGTATACCGCTTTGTGACTGCTGGTTCCATTGAAGAGGACATTATCGAACGCGCCAAGCGAAAGATGGTTCTGGAATACGCCATTATTCAGCAGATGGAAAACAATGGCCAAAGTTACGAGAAAGCCGAGACGGAAAAGAAGATTTCTGAGGACTTACAGAAACCTACTCGAGATGAGTTAGCCACAATTCTAAAGTTTGGCGCCAAGAAGCTATTTGAGCAAGATGCGGCCGAAGGAACCAGTGGTGAACCTTCAGCTGATAACAAAGTGGAGAAGCTGGATTTGGACGACATTCTTGCACGAGCTGAGGAAACCGAGTTGGCCCAAGCTCAGCCTGTTGCCGGTGGCAGTGATGAGTTCATGGAAAGATGGAAGATGATGAACGTTGAGATGGATCAATTGGAGTGGGACTCCCTCATCCCATCGAACGATCGAGAGAAGGCCGAGGCCGAGCAACTTTTGAAAGAACCTGAAGCCAAGGCCCCGCCAGCTCGCAAACGGTTGAAGGAGGTCTCGTACAATGAAGGCGGTGATCAGGACGATGAGGAAAAAGAAAATGGGGCTGGCGGTCGTAAACGCGGTGGCAAGACAAAAGCCAAGTCCAAGAAGAATGCCCAAGCCAATGTTCTGGACAAGAAGGCCATTAGCGATCTCGCCAATGCATTGATGACTTGGGGAGACATTGATCGCAAGTTTGATGATATCGTTGCTCAAGCCGGTTTAGGCGAAAAGCTGCCTGAGGCTGTCCGTACGCATGCCACTGAGATTTTACAAGCTTGTGAGGAAACTGTCAAAGTTACAGAGGAGGCACAGGCTGGTCAAAACCTTTCCAAGGCTGATCGAGAAAAGGCCATTTATGCAGACTACAAGGGCACAAAAGACATCAATGCCAGAAAAATGATTGAGCGGATACCGTTACTCAAGGCTTTGACATCCGAGATGGAGAGCCACAAGAATCAACTTTCGTTCCGAATGTTTACCAATGATTTGGGATTCACCCAGAAATGGGATTCTAAGCCTCCATGGAATACCAAGGACGATTCTATGCTTTTGGTGGGAGTCTATCGCCACGGATTCGGGAACTGGCGTGCTATTCAGTCTGACGCCGATTTGGGATTCTCCAAGAAATTCCACTTGGGTGGTGAGCGCAGCTCTGAACAGAAGGATAAGCTTTTGCCCAAGAAATTGCATTTGGACCGACGTGCACTGTTTTTATTGAAGGAACTTCAAATTCGACAAGAAAACCGAAAGGAAGCTCGCGAGAAAACTGACGGTGCCCCTAAAAAGAGTCGTAAGGAGGCCAGCAGTAAAGCTGCTACCCCAATCAAGACAACTAAATCCTCGAAACTGCTGGAGAGAACCAAAAGTAAAGCGTCCTCCGAGTTAAAGGAAGAGTCTTCTCCTCGTAGCGCGACCCGCCGAAAAAGTCGAAACTCGACTGATGCGAGTTTTGTCTCCAATGGTGTCAAAGAACACCGAAACTTATCCGACATGTATTTTGATGATTATGACGAGAAGCGCTACAAACAATTATTACGGCCAGTCAAGGAACAAATGCTGCGGTTACGCGGTCCGCCTCCTTTTGAGGACTTGGAACCCGCTGACCGAATCCGCAAACAAACAGAATGGAAATTGGAACGCGTCAAGAATGAATTTATGGATGTCTCTACACTCATTCAGGACTTGGTCGACAAGGAGAAGAACGTGAAAAACAGGGATCGCTTACAAGCGCACATGTTTAAATTCTTGGCGGACAATTTCTTCTGGACCAAGGCCGACGGATCAACCGAGGATTGGTCAGTCTTGAAGCTGTTGTGGGATACTGCGATGGCTGAGAAGGAGAAGGTTCATAAAGAAAAGGAGAACATTAAGATTGTTGAGCGCAAACCCGGGAAAGAGCGGGATGGAAAGAGAAGTCGAGCGTCTCGGGACAGTGATAGTGAGGAAGACCGGGGGCGGCCCGTCAAACGCAAGCAATCGCCTACTTATTCCAAGAAGAGAGAGCATGCTCATGACGAAAAGAACGGGGATGTGGCCAAGGTTGGAACCTCTAAAACCGCATCTGGGTCTCCTACACACGAATCACCACCAAAACGGAAACGAGACTCTGAGTCCAAGCCTGGGAAGGACCGGGATGGAAAGAGAAGTCGATACAGTGATAGTGAGGAAGACCGAGGGCGGCCCATCAAACGCAAGCAGTCGCCTACGTATTCCAAGAAGAGAGAGCAAGCGTATGGCGAAAAGAACGGGGATGTAGCCAAGGTTGGAACCTCTAAATATGCATCTGGGTCTCCTGTACACGGTTCTCCTCAAAAACGCCGAGACCAGACACCCCCTACCCCGCCAAATCAAAACGAGAGCAATAGCAGGAATGGTATCCTGGAAAAGTACAAAATACCAAAAAAAACCGACTTCGCGTACCGAAACCGGTCCCGGTCCCGGTCCCCCCGGGACCGTCGCGACCGGCGACGGTCGCCTTACTCGCGGTACTCCGGCAACAGCCGGAGATAAGCCCTTTCTTTTTTTTGTTTTTATTTTAAATTTTTAATTGTTAAACCACCTCAACCACATCATCTCAAGACTTATTGTCATGCTTGGCAGATACATACTGCTTGGACGGTGCCTTGTATAGGACCAACTTCGAGTTTCTTGTAGTATTTGGTCCATAATTATTAGGCTGTATGGGTGATTTCTACCAATTAGATCTGGCCCCGACCGCGTCAAAACCAAACTCAGCCGTTACGTCAGCCTCGCCTCCAACCCACACACACTGTACTTTTACCCTCCTACACAATATGGACCACAGCGAGATCGACAACAGCGAGGGTTGGTGGGGCCCGCTTCATCTCCCTGCCCAGCAAAGACGGGAGGGCTGAGGATTACTTTGATGGGTTACATCTTGTAAGTTGATGATGTGATGTTCTCCTGTCAAAATCCAAGTCTAACCCACATCCCGCTACAATCAGAAAGCACCAAATGCATTTGTTTGGATCAGCGATGGCAAACTCGTCAACAGAGCAATGGCATACTCACCAACCTGGGCGGGGCACGGCACCGGTCGGGGTCCCGACCGTCGTGACCATAGTGGTTCCCGTCCGAGAGACACCTTGGCCTTGACGGATTTTACACATCTTGTAAGTTGATGATGGGATGTTTCCTATTTAAAATCCAAATTCTAATCTAACATCCCGCTACAATTGGAAAGCATCAAATGCATCAACATTAGCCGCAACGGGATCCTGGAAATGTAAAAAATCGCGAAAAAAACCAGTTATACCGCAAACTGCCTATCCCGTAGCTACACATGACTCAACCCCAAAGCAGAGGAGCTTTGAACGGGAACCGACACCGCCAACCCCGCCCGCAAGTAGCAGAAATGGCATACTTGAGAAGTACAAGATTCCCAAAAAAAGGCATCTTTTGCCCGCAAGGCACCGATCGCGGTCGCGGTCGCCGCGCGACCGACGGGACCGGCAACGGTCACCATATGCCCGATCTCGAGATCGGTACGGCCGGAGATAATTTGTAGATTTGTGTCATTGAATTTTGTTTTTTTATTTTTAATTTTTCTTAATTTTAACCCACCATCAACATCATCTCACCATTTGCATTGCGATTTATGTTTGGCAGATGCTGCCTGCATGTTGTGACCAACTTTAAAACGTCGAATTTACAGAGTTGTTTTTCTTTCCCACCTCAACCCAAGATCATTGTCCAGTAGTGGAATCAAAAACATGGACGCTGTAGGGAACATCTGGTCGATCATATTAAACAAGGTTATATGATAGGAACCACGATCTACCTTCACTCTAGTCTGCGGTTAACAGGATTGACTCGTCAGATGCGGGTCCTCTATGGGCAATTATGCTTTACGACGCACGGCGTAACATAAATTTCTTACTTTTCTTTAATTTTGGACCAACAATTACACTTACATTGCTATGTTGAGCAAATGCTAGAAGCCGTCGAGTGTGCAGTGCCTTTTTGTCAGCGCAGACACCTATTTTCCCACGAGCATGCTCTTTAGATGGGTTGGGATTTGATCCCTTCTGTCTACTGTAAAATCTTTCCCACGCCAGTCGTCAGTTGACCCTGTCCAATAGTGGATTCGGAAACGCGGACATTGTAATGTCCGTTCCCATCATATTGACCAAGGCTACATGATTGACGCGTCAGATGCGCGCCCTATATGGGTAATTATGCTTTACGACAGCATAACATAAATTTCCTTGTTTTCTTTTTCTTTTTAAGCCATTAATCAACGTTACATTGCCCTGTTTAGCAGATGCTATTACCCATCGAGTTTACAGTATAATTTTTGTAAGCGCAGGCACCTATTTTCCCACGATCGGCGTGCTTGGCTGTCTATAAAAAACGGAGTCTGGGTATGCCCCCAGGGATCTATCTTGTCTTCCCACAATCTTTCCCACACTATTCGTCTGTTGACCAAATAGGATATCATATAATCTTGTTAAATATGAGAATATTACAACTCTATGCATATGGATCTTCGGCTGGGGCCGGTGCAGCGGTCCCGGGATGTATAGTCAACTAGTGAAGAGTTTAACTCGCTGTGGTTGATGAAGTTGCCCCGTCATTCTTTATTGACGAGATGCTTCGGCTGTCGCCAGTATATCGGTCGCGAGATCTATGAGGAGTTTAAATCGCTTTGGCTTGCCCCTCCATTCTCTGTTGACGAGTTTACTATCGCTGATCCAAAAAATTGTATTCGGGATGTTAGGTTGGATTTTGGATTCTACATACGAGAACATCCCAGGAAACATCCCATCATCATCAACTACAATGTAAAAAAAACCGAGAAATTTTTGGTCGTCGGCTAGCTGCATCGAGAGTTCGCAGTGGAATCCATAACATCCCACTTCACCTTAAAAAGCACAAAATGCAGTTGTTTGGATCGGCGATAGCAAACTCCTCAATAGAGAGTGGACAGAGAGTGGAGGGAGTGGAGGGAGTGGAGGGGCATCAATCTAAACCATTCAGCCGAACCCAAATCCCAGCTTGCTTGTCCTCTATCTCAAGCGTCAGATATAACTTTCAGGTGAGGGGAGTATTTTCCCAATGAATTGACGCTACCTCAATTCAATGGAGTCCCCTTCGAAGTACCGACAAAGATCCCTTGAGGACCCCGTTGTACATCTTCGTGATGAAAGTGTGGGCATTTGCTCTGCTGCCAACCTTCTCAAGAAGGCAGCATCGGGGGTGCTACCAAAAGGTCAGGGGTAACAGTCATGTTTGTCGATCTCGAGCAAGATTTATGACACTCTTACTCGGTATGTGCCCATAACTAACGTAAAGATCTTCAAAGAATCTACTTTCGGTCATTTCGTTGTGGTTCCGTGGTACTGGTCTCCCTTTTACCACCCCGCAATGCGCGATCTCCAACGCAAAGACGACCAACCTATATATCTATCTGCCATGTCGACCCAATGCCCAAAAAGATTTCCTGGGGGTGATCTCCTCCGTTTAAACTTTTTGGCCGAATCAAGGTTTTCCGGCGGCGTGGGCACTGCCACGAGTCGCGCCGGCCGTTCTAAAAAGATTTTGGTCCGTCGGAAGCTGCTTCCATCTCGCCAAATTGCTCAAGAATCTACCAAGGGAATACACTTAGTTCTACGGCGTAGATCAGTTGTTTGGAGGGAGTTTGCTTGGATCGCTCAAGAGTTCAACAAGAAGTTCAGTTAACGGAATTGCAGCAAAAGCACACAGCCTCGGATAGATAGATATACACAGACGATCGAAGGGTTTTTGGCGACAAACTATACCGAGACGTCTTTATAAGCGAATCTATATATAAAAGCAAGCAAGTGCCCAAATCTCTGCTGGAAACAAGCAAGTAATAGTGATGTGTTATACGGACGCTCGCACCGTGTCGGCTTCGGCCCTTCCCAAACGAAGTCAAGGCGTTTACACCCAAAAGGAGATTGATCAGCGGGTGGCCGAGGGCGAGACGCTGGTCATCATCAAGGATCGGGTTTATAACCTGACAAAGTTCCTCAAGCACCATCCCGGTGGCGATCTGGCTATTATTCACATGAACGGTAAGGATCCGGTGTCTAGATCTGGCACAGAATACAATACTCATCTTTGAATTTGTGTTATATAGGTCGAGATGCGACTGACGCCGTGCTGGCGTATCATCCCGAAGAAGTCATTGAAAAGAAGATGCCCCACTACTGTATTGGAGAATTGGCCCCCGAATGCCGTCACACGTCGGCCATTTCGGCCGATTACCGCCGTCTAGATGCCGAGTTGAAGCAAAATGGCATGTACAAGACCAACTATCAGTTTTACGTTCTGGAAGCCGTGAAACTTGTCGCCTTGTTTGTCGGGGCATGGTCCATCGTTCTCTTTGGTCCCAACCACTGGTTCCCCTACATGATTAGTGCATTAATGTGTTCGACCATGTGGCATCAAGCTGCCTTTGTGGCCCATGATGCCGGACACAGCGGAATTACCCACGACGCCAAAACCGACATGAAACTGGGCATTTACCTCGGCAACATTTTTGGGGGATTATCCGTTGGCTGGTGGAAAAACAACCACAATGTCCACCACATTGTCACCAACGATCCCGAGCACGACCCGGATATCCAACACATGCCCTTTTTTGCCATTTCCACCAAATTCTTCAACAGCATTTATTCGTCGTATTACAAAAAGGAACTGACATTTGATGCCGCATCCCGGTTCATGATTTCCATTCAACACTATACGTACTACGTCCTGTTATGTTTTGGACGATTCAACTTGTACCGCCTGGGATGGATGCACGTCCTCCGGACCGACCAACCCGTTCCCTTCCGCCGCCTGGAAATCACGGGCATGACCATTTTTTGGTGCTGGTTCATTCCGCTCCTGTCCTTCCTCCCCAACTGGAAAATCCGAGTAGCCTACATCCTCCTCTCCCACATGATGACCGTCTTTCTTCATCTCCAAATCACACTCTCGCATTTCGGAATGGCCCCCCAGGACACCCCACAAGACAATTTTGCCGCCATGGCTTTGAAAACGACCATGGACGTGGACTGCCCGACGTGGATGGACTGGTTCCATGGGGGTCTCCAGTACCAAGTCGAACACCATTTATTCCCTCGCCTCCCGCGCCATAATCTACGCAAGATTCGACCGATCGTGGTCGAGTTTGCTGAACGCCATGGATTGCCGTTCCACAGCTACGGATTCATCAAGAGTAACTCGGTCGTGATTGATGCATTGAGGGCAGTCGCGCATCAGGTCCATGCGGTGATCCGAGTTGACCCTGTGGTAGCCCATCAGCATTCTCAATAGTTTGCCACACTATCTAAACCTATATCCATTTCCTCACTCCTAATTCTCCACTCCCCCCAATTTTCAAACTTTCCACAATTATTTCTTGGCACCTTTTGAACATTTGGCCCTTCTCCCTCCCTCCCTCTTTTTCTCGATATTTGATTTTTTTCCTCCTTGTTTCTTGTTCGGACTTTTTTTTTGTATACACTTCTCTCCTAAAATGATATATCCTTGGACTTGTATCATTCATCCCTTGAAGTCAATCTACCTTTATACATGGCAGTACACAGCTCATCATCAATGGTGTGAGCTGGCGCTTCCAAAATCGATTTATGGACAGGCTAACTCGCACAGGGATAAACAAGACCAATTCCTTCAATCCAGCGAAGGCAGTTGATCCGAGATAACTTGGTTTCCCAAAGCTAGCACAGATAGGATACGAGACAAAGTAGAATATACTAGATTCCTTAGTACTCCGAAACCGGGTCTATGTTCTTATATATTCGTAAAAGGGAACACCTCTAAATCTACTCAAAATCCGACATCAAAAAGAATTCGGATGTGCTCGTCCTCTCACAACGGTGGAGAATGACCAACCAACAAGTCACATGCGCAGCAGCCCGTTTCGTCACCAGTTCTACCAAGTTTCGGGAATCGCAACGGAATCTTGTCAGGAATCTTGGAGGGAAATCATACACATACATACATATACGGGAATACTGCGAACCAGACACGCGAGAGGGGAGGATATAGTCTATACTCAAGGTTGGTTTTTGGTTGAAGCTGGAGGTACAGTTTGTGGATTACTCATGCAAGTTGGTAGGTAAAACAGAAGAGGGGTGTGTGTGTATTGACAAGACATTCCACAATCTGAAGGAATAAGAGATTCGGTGCCATGGCATCCTCGCTATTCCCCATTCTTGACCGGCTGCGTCAAGAAAACCTTCATGGGCCCACATCTCCCTTCCCCCCAAACAACACCAATACAGCATCATCATCCACATCCAACAGCACACCACGACAAGGCCGTCAGGAGAATTCAGATACGTCTGATCATCAAACTTGGGAATTGCTTGATGAGGAATTTGGGGATTTGGATTCGAAAGATCCAAGGTAAAAAAACACAGGTCATTTGACACATGTTTTGGGGAGTGATTGAGAAATGTGTGATTGTTAGGTGGTTTGAGATGTTTGCCGAGTATTTTATTGAGGGTGGGGCAGAAGGAAATGACGATTTGTTGTTTTTCGTCAAGGCCGGGACGGGGAGTAGTACGAGTCCGTATGATTCACCCTCATCACAACCAGATGGGTCATCCCAGAACGACCGGGTCTTTGTTCGCCGAAAAGTAGCGAATACGATGCCGGCCTTGGGAGATTTGGTTGATTGGAAACAGACGTTTTTCTTGAATTTGATTGTACAGTTGCCGTGTACGCTGACCGTGGCTGTTTGTAAACGGAGCGCGACGGAGCGGAAACGGAGTTTACTCAAGGGGGAGGAACGGATCGTGCTGGTCGGGAGTCCATCAGCAGCAAACGATTCTGACAACAACATGAACAATAGCCCATCAACGGATTCTTTGGCTAGTCGGCTTGCGAATACCAGTGTGAGTGGGGATATAGGATCATCATCACCCCGCCCTTCTGCAGCAAAACCCAAAATGACGGCAGTGCGGAGGATACCCAAAACGGTCTATGCGGCGCCGTACAAGTCTCGCATGGACGTCAAAGACGCCTTTATGAATGAAGTCTCGTATCCCAACGTCTATTATACCGTCAACGACTATGAGTCGCGGGATTTGCATTTGTCGATTGGAGAAAAAGAGTATCTGTGTGTAGAGCTCTCGGTGATTATCCCTGATGCGACACATGAATCCGTCAAGACGGGTAAAAAATGGACAGCGACATCTGGGACCGAGGCGATTGCGGCTATACCCCTTGACAGCGACTCGGCTCCGTTTCCCGTTCCGCCCGACTGCACCAAGATTGTGCTTTTTCAGGGAGCTGTGCCGTATACGTCTCTCCTGGACATTTTCCAAACCAAAGGTCTGGCCGCCCGGAGTCAGTTGAAAATCAGTTGGAAGAAATTGGCGGAAGCTACTAGTAGTAATAGTAGTGGTAGTCAAAACCGGAAACGAACCAATTCACCACCACCTGAACGGACCGAGTACATTATGATGCGGGGGCCGCATGGAAAAGGACAATGCCAAGTCGCCATCAAAGACGATGAATCGAATTCCGAAACGGTCGCTGTAGAAGATGACACCCTGTTGTCCACGACGTCACCCTCTAGCCGTAGTAAACCGTCTACTCTGACGGACCGACTCTACAAACTGGGCAGTGTAGTCAAGACCCAACTGGCCACATCGGCCGTCATGGCCAATGTGGCCACTGCTCTAGGTGTCGAAACTCCTTTATCGGAATCGGACAAGATGAAACGACCCGAGAGTTTACGCTGTTCGATGACTTATGTGAATGTCCCATGGCAGTCCATTATCGGGTAAGTCTTTCTCATCGTCCGCACTTTTTGTTGATTAGGAAACTGAATGTCATTTTTGGTATAGGGACCTTGCTGAGCATGCCGGTAAACGAACATGATGAACTAGACAACATATTATACCCCTTCCTTTTTTACATTTTTAAAGCATGTGTTGTATATAGTGATGAGGTCCTGTCAACGTCTCTCGCCGCAAAGGGTGGATGATATTTCGATAGTAGTACTACGCAAACCAAAACAGCGGCAGGAAAAGCTGAGGAAAAGACTAATGATGAATACAAAACCACGCGACCCCCCGGCCAGGACATGACGTCAACCCTTTTTAGCACACGTATAAAAAGCCGCAAAGGCTTCAAAACCCCCCTCCTTCGCAGCCTCACTTCCATTACCTTTCCACTAGCTACAACAGCGAGAATCCCCCAACGAAATGACAAACAGCACGCACCCGACGCTGCTCCGCCTGGGCAACACGCTCGTCTACCTCTTTTTCCTCTCCTCCTCCATCTACTCGGTCGCCGCCCCCGACGGCAAGTACGGCTACGGCGCCCATCCCACTTACCTGACCCCCGCCCCATGGGCTTTCGGCATCTGGGGCCTGATTCACTTTCTCTTTTTCGGCTTTGTCGTTTGGCAGGTATGTGTCCCACTAGGAGCATGCGTTTTTAGAACAGACTCGATGGCTAACTCCTTGAAATGTCATCTAGTGGTTCGGCGACAGTGATGCAGCGGTGGATGCCTACGGTCCGTACTTTATCGTCTCTGGATTATTGACTTCCCTCTGGGCAAACAACTGGGACTCGGGCCATCTCATCATTTCCTTAATCATGCTCCTCTTTGCTTCCGCTTCCGTCACCATCATCTACCACAATCTCCGTCAAGCCCCGCCTTCTTCAACCACGCAATCCATCTTTGTCCATGCCCCCATTTCCCTGTACCACGGCTGGCTCGTCTTTATGACCTGGCTCAACATTTTCGCCATCTTCACTCAAGTTCATGATCCGATCCACCCTCCCATCCTTCACCGCGTTCTCGTTTTCCTAGTCATGCTCCAACTCACCGGTACTGCCGTTGCTTACACTGAGTTGAAGAACTTATCCCTAGGTGACATTCCCGGTGCTCTCACGATTGCTTGGGCTTTGTTTGGTATTGCCGACGGTCAACAATCCAAGTTTATTAAAATCTCGGCCTTTATCATGGGTGCCGTCGTCTGTCTCTATGCTTTCCGTCCTGCCTTTTTCAAGCGTCGCATCGGAGGTGGTGAACGTCAGCCGCTTTTGGGCGGGGCTGCCGAGGCTTCCGTCTAGAGTCAAGTGTCCCAGCGAGTTTCCGACGAGCCCGTAGGGCAAGGAGGACGATTCTGCTTTGCATCCAGCAAACACGGCGTATTCATCTATCTCTCTGTACCTATCACACACATATCCTTCATCCAAAAACATTGGAATATAGCTTTTACATCGGCGTATTCCATCATATCTCTTTGTATATTCTGTACGTGTGTTTGTTGCTAGTCGACCAAAACTCGTACACGTCTCTTTCTGTATAAATGTACAAATTCCTTTCTAATTGAGTTTTCATCCTATATAGCATTCGCTTACAAGACTTTGCAGCAAGAAAGTCAGATCATGGCCCTTTTTCTCAGATCTTAGCGACGTTTGCCTTTAAAACTCTTTCTGCATCTAATTGCTTGATTCTGTGAACCAATGTCCGACAATGTACCCAAGAACGCTCTGTCCACTGCGGTTTTCGATGCCGCTATGCTCTGTATATACTCTACATCTTAAACTACCTAGAGGTGAAGTGTGGGAATATGTGGATGAGTTGAATTCTGGGTATTGGTGGTGAGCCAAGATCGTGAGTTTCGGGGTTCTGGAGTCGGACAATTGGAACGATGCTGGACTTGAACCAAACTTGTCAGAACACATGTAGAATTTTAACGTAAGATCTTGGGGCAAGATCACCCAAAAAGTGGTCCCAAAATCATCGCAAGTTCTGAATCACGTGAATTTGCGGACGTCATTGACTCATTGCCACCAAGCAATCTCTTCTTCAAAGTCTTTTCCAAATGAATCCAGGAATCTTTTCCAACAATGACCACCTCAGACCCAAACCTAGCACCTGCAAAAACACTCTTACTGTTCGTGCATGGATTCCTGGTGAGTGTTTTGCGTAGAGTAACATTCATACCGCATGAGCGTCTGATACATATATACCAATTAGGGCAGTGAACAGTCCTTTGAAACCTTCCCGCTGGACTTGGCAACCACCGTGCAGACCAAGCACCATCTGCGGAATATCGAAATCAGACTGTTTCCGTGTTTTGATACCAAGGGAGATCCCACCCGGGCCGTCAATCAGTTATGTAACTGGTTACTGCTGAATGCGCAGGCGCCCGAATATAGTGGGGTGATTGTGCTGGGACACTCGATGGGAGGGATTATGGCGGTGGATGCGTTTCGGAGATTGTATGGGTTGGTGGAGGATGTAGGGGGTCCCGCTGCTGCTGTTGGAGAAAAGGGCAGTAAACCGCCAGAGAGGGGGTCGTGGCTCGGTGGATTGGGATCGTGGTGGCCGGTGGGGAAAAAGGTGGATTCATCGTCGTCGTCGTCGTCGGGGGATGCAAAACAACAGGAAGCGGCGGCGGCCGAAACGGCGTCTTTAGTCAATGCCACGATCGCAGCGACTCCAGCCGGTGCTACAACAGCACCCCCAACCGTCGAATCCGAAGTGATTAGTGATGCCATGGCCGACACCCCGCACCTCCCCAACCCGAATGAACCGACCAATCGCCGCAAGATCCCCGTCAACATTATTTCCCTCATAACATTCGACTCCCCCTTTTTTGGACTTCACACCAATGTATATACCGAAGCGGCCAGGTCACGGGCCACGACGGCCGTGTCGCAGTACGTCCCCTCCATCCCTGTCCCGCATATACCCCTCCACTCGGCCTTTCAAGCTATCCCACAGGCCGTGGGTGCAGGCGTCCAAGCCGGAACGTCGGCAATTGGAGCGGTCCCCCAGGCTGCCTCAGATGCGATTCGGTATAGTGGGCGGGCAGTAGGGTCCATCCCGGAAGCTGCTCAGGGACTCGTTGGCGCGATCCCTTCAGCTATGGCATCACTACAAGGCGGAGCGACATCCGGTTTCCAAATGGGTGCGCAGGCCGTTGCTGCACTTCCGGGTGCTGCATCGACCGGTCTGCAAAAAGGTGCGCAGACCGTTTGGGCGTTACCCGGTGTGACCCTCCAATTAGGCTCATCGGCATTGGCTGGACTGCCTCATCTATTTTCCCGGAATTCAACAACAACGGTGACTACTACCCATTCTGAACCTTCTACAGCGGATACCACTACTACAACGGCGGATATGGTTGTTGCGTCCAGCACCATGTCGTCTTACGCTGTATCCAATGCTACAGCCGTAGCTGTTCCTGAACTTCCATTAGACCGGACGAGTGACTTGATGATTAGCACAGACGATGACACGGCATCCATCCATTCACAAATGATGAGGGATGAGACGGTTCTCTTTGCCCAAGCATTTGCGGCTGCCGCGGCTGCAGTCGAAGAATCCCAGCATGGTAGCCACTCCACCACTGAAGAACAAGACCCCACCACTCTCGAGGAAGACCCATCCTTCCCATCCCCAACCCCCACTCAAACCCCCACCTCCGCTTCAGCCTCTGCAGTAGGCCTCCTCCCCCTCCCCCCCAACACCGACTGGACACCCTGGGTCCGCCTCGGCCTCACCGGCGCCGCCGTTGCCGCAGGCACGTATTACTCGGGCGGCACCCTCCTCGCTGCCCCCATTGTCCGCCGCGTGGCCGTCGCCTGGGCCCTCTCCCATGCCGAAGAGGCCCGTAAACATTTACAGTTTTTGTATATACTCTGGGGCGAGAGTACGACCAGTTGGACGAAACGCATGGAGGATATAAAGGGGGAAGTGGAGGCGGGACATATTGGGTTTAGGGCGTTTTATATTGAGTTGCCTCCTGAAGCTGTTGTTGCTGCTTCGGGGACCAAAAAAGACCCAAAGGCAAATGATGATGTGAATCTGGTGGAGGAGATTGCACGCGCGGAAAAGGTCGGATTGATGAATGGGAGTGCGTATGCTCAACCACCAGTAGTAGACGCAATGGATGTCGTCAGCAGCAGCAGCGTTGATGATGCGATGGATGTCCCAACAGCAACAACCGTACCTCCCGTAGTTGTAGTGGACGAAACCAACACCCCGGCGCCACTACCAAGTACAATAACCGACGTTGATAATGATAATTCCAAACATGTAGCTGAACGGACCAGCCGTGACCGTCTCGACGCACGACTGCGCCAAGTGACTGGTGGATCTACAGAGTCTTGTACATCAGCATCATCATCGGGCAACCCCAATTCTGTAACCGAGGAGACCAACAAGAAAGTCATAGCGGAACAGACCAGCCGCGACCGATTAGAATCGCGATTGCGACAAGTAACTGGCGGATCATCATCATCATCACTCTCTACAGGGGATTTGAGGGTCCCGGGTTCGTCGTCGGTGGAGGGAGGTAATTCCAGACGAGCGTCATTCCATGGTGTTCCCAAATCGGCTGTTGCGGTAGCACTAGCCGAACAGTTGACCCAAAAACGATCCCGATCCGTCTCTCCCGTCTCGCCCACCCCACCTTCCTCCTCCTCCTCTTCACCACCCAAAACCCCCCCTCCACCCCCAAAAACCGCAGCAGCCGCCTCCCTCCGCACCCACCTCCGCACCACCACGCACCACAACATCTCAACCCCGTACAGAACATTCACCCGTCCCCCACCCCAACCCTTTTCCCACCTCTTCCGACCGATCGCCAGCGACTGCGCCGACGAAATCCAGGCCCACATGAATATGTTTTCGCGGGAATTGAATGCGGGGACGTATTGGGGGCTTGTTGATGCGGTTGCTGAGGAAGTCGAGCGGGCTGTTAAGCGGGCTGAACAGCAGAGGGTGGATATGTAAAAAAAAATGTTTTTTTTTTGTTCAGGTTGGTTTTTGAGCATAGAGTTAATTGTACATAACGTATTGGGTTTTTTAAATATATACATCATATACATCTGCCTATGCCGGTTTCATAAAAGTCCAGGGGAACTTGAATGCACACAGGTGGAAACGAAATAGATTAGAATACATGTGTACGCTTAGAAAAAACTCTTTCAAAAGATGATATGATGATGATTACGCGGTCGTCCCGGATACAGAATATAAAATTGAACAGAGAGAGAGAGAGAGAGAGTGAACGAAAAAATACTCATCGCGTAAAGAAACACGGGCGCTCTACTACTGTTTACAACAACAACAAAAAAAAAAGAGAAAAGAAGAAGAGTAATACTAAAACCTAAAAAAATATATATAAGTTTTTTTGTTCCGGGTTCGTTGAACGTCTAACAGGAGGGGGAGGGATATATACAGATGTGTTTGTTGTGTCCCATACGAGTTTCGTTTTACATGTAGGGAAACGCGCCCCACGTCCGTGAGAGGCCGGATGAGGTTGGGTACTGGTACGCAGCAAAAGCTGGTGAGAGGGACGAGCAAAGAAGCGGGTCGGGTGCTGCGGCGGCGGCTGCGGGTGGGGTAGCAATCGAGTGTCGACGGCGAATGAGGGTGGGTCGGGGCGGCGGCGCGATATGAGGATGTTGTGTGTTGTCGGGCAGAGGACATTCCTGGAAACTCTGGGAGCGGTATAGAGCGTATGGAGAGTGGGATGCGGGAGGCGGGTAACACCCCCCCATCGCTGCAGCGGCAAAATGGGATTGTAAAGTGGTGGATGCAGGTAAACTGCCATAGATTCCGTGCATGTACACATCTTGCTGTGTTGGTGCAAATTCGGGAGTGTCATCGGTGGAGGAGGAAGGGAAGGATTCGGAATGGGACATTTCGGGGAATGTGGATGCCCAAATGTGTTGATCTTCTTCCAAATTCAAATTGGCCAAATCAAACGCGACACTTTCTTCGTTATGGTTGATGGTGGTGGTGAGTTCATGGCATGCAGCGGCTAGAGCTTTGGCCGTGACTTCTTGTTGTTGGGTGTTTCTTGATCGTAATCGAGGGGATGGTTCGGCCGTCACGGGGGATTGAACACCCGAGAGGTTCGGTGTAGGTGGATGTTGTTGTTGCATCTCGGCGAGGCCCAGGGGAAAATGATAGGCATTGGGGTTTTGGGCTGCCAGTAAGGCTGCATCTTCGACGGCCAATGCATGATCTGATGGGAACGCGTAGTGGACATAGTACGGTGAGCAGCAGTCGATGGGACCTAAGCATTCGGCATGGTTTGGTCCTGGATTCACAGGGCTGGCCAGATCTGAGGAAGGAAAAAAAATTAGTTTTCATCTGACGCCAAAAAAATGCACAAAAAATTACCATCGTAAAGGTAGCAATCACAGCCATAGCGCAGTGTAGGAATCTCGTTAGTACGGGATGGACAGCTCCCCGCCATTTGAGGGTGTCCTCCTCTTCGGGCCATATCTCTGCCCCGCGATGGTATAGGCACAGCCTGTGCCTGCCCACTGTTGCTGCTGATGCTGCTTTTCCGTGCCTCGGCTGCAGCCATATTCGGGCTCGGGTACGGGATCTGCGTCGTACTGTTGCGTCGATGTTTGACGGATCCGGATCGTGTCGTGTCAGTCCGGTACGGGCGCGATGCGGATTGGCGGGCTTTACGGCCTTTATTATTGCCCATGACGGGGGATAGTGCCGGGGTGTGGGGTTCGACGCCGTCTTGCATAAAGGCCGAAAGATCCAGATCGGGATGTGACGGCCGCCGATGCCCTGCTGCCGACTCGTCCAGGATTTGTATGGAGGGAGGTGCTGCTGATTTGATGGCCACGAGTTGTTCCAGCATCCGATATTGTTCTGTGAGGATGGCATCCTGGTCTTCCACGCGATACACGTCCCGCTCCTCTGTTGCCTCTGCCTCAGCCTGGTTCTGGAGTGTCATGCGTTTAAGTTTGGCCCGTCGATTCTGGAACCAAATCTGAATGTTTTTGGCGGGCAGGTCGAGTTGAGCGGCCAGAACGGTTCGGAGATGACTATCCGGATTCGGGATGCGCGTAAACAGGTCTTCGAGAATGTTTTGTTGGTCGACGGTTAGGACGCGTCGTTTCTTCTTTTTCTCTGGGTTTTCCTGCGACGACGACGCCTGGCTCTCCTCGTCGTCCATATTGACCGCGAGGGATGGGGGCGGGAGATGGAGGTACTGTTCCCAAGTCTCTGCTGGGAAGTTATCCTCGGCGAATACGTCGTCGTCGTGATCACCGCTAGATATCATAGAGTTGATGATTGACAGGGTTTTGAATGTTGTGAAATGGCGATGAGGGGGAGAAGGTTGTATGACAGGTTGAAAGTTTGTCGTGAGAGTTCCTGATGGATTTGGTTTTCGCTGGCCCAGCCTATTGCCGGCGCCGAGGATAAATGGTTTCGGCCGACAACGCTATCTGGGAGCCTGTCCTACAAGGTATTGCTTTCTGGCCAGGGGGGGGATGATTTCCTAGTTCGGGGACGGTTGAGCGTCCATATATAACACAAAAGTCCACTTGACAAAGCTGACGAATCCGTGGTGTCAGTTGTAGGTTGTTGACGGAGGGGAGGATACTCTGAGCGTTGTAAAATGTTGAAGGCGGGGGTTTCCGGGTTGACAAAGATCGAACGGACGTCGGTGTTCGAGGCAATGAGAAAAAACGTGTGGGGGGAGAGCGCATCCAAAAGTCCGCTGGCAAGATATATATATTAAACTGGGCGAGGGTCGTTCGTTTTTTTCGGGGGGCAAAGCCTCTGGGATAGAGACGGCCGAGTATCTGGATGGGAGATGGGCAGCCGGGTTGGGGGTGCAGGTCAAGGATTTCAAGGATTTCAAGGCAAAGGAAGGGGGGCCAAGGTATCATAAAAAGAAAGGGGTGGGGGTGGAAAAAAGAGCGGAGGAAGGGCCCGCCAGGTGGCGGTTGCCAAAGGGCCGTCTGGTCCGTATGCCCGGCATCAGCGTATATTCATAGCATGTTATACTCGGAGTTGACCGTCTTGATCACGTCTTCATTCGACTTTTTGTATGATACAGTGAACCTAACTAACGATACTTCCAACACGGGCAACGACCCACCCACATTAGATGCTCTGGCTTCATTCATCTCAGGCAATTCCGCCAGCCAACCCAAAAAGCTGGATGGGTGGTCGGTCGGTGAATAATGGGAGGGCCAGGGGGAAGAAGAGCTTGAGATCTTCGTACGCGTACGCGCCAGGAGAGACGGAAATACCGCTTCGCGTTAGCTCACGTGTCGTCCGGACGCCTGGACAGAGAGTGTCTGCCGATCTCGGTCATATAAGGACATGACCTGGGTCATGGTGGCACAGCCACCAATATGTCCCAGTGATGATTGACGTGAAATCAGCATTATCGCGTCGCGCGGGCCATCTTCCTTTAGATCTTCCTTCCTTCTTTCTTTCACCCTTCCTCCCTCCGTTACCTAGTCCATTACTCTGCTCTCATTACTCTACCAGCTCGCTTCTTTTCTCGAATGCACCTTTGTTTACACCAATACCAGATGTCGGAGCTGGTTGTGAATACACACTTTATAAATATTTTTGAAAGAACTTGGCAACAAAACAACTTGCGAACTAACTAAACTGACTAACTAACTGACACGAAAAAAACTAATATAAAAGATAACTGACTAGATGATTGGACAACGAGAAGCATTCGGTACCGAAAATGGATGGAAAAGAAGGAAACGAACAAGAGCTGATTCAAACTGCTACTTGTTTGAGATATTTTGTGAAGCCATCCAAACTCTTCCCGAGCGCAATGCGTCTGCGATCCAACTCTTGGGCTGCGGCGTGTGGGGGGATTCTTCGCGTTCTCGCCTCTTCCTTAACCCGCCTGTAGAAAAAGAGACGGCGGCTGTAAAATTTGGCATCATCGGCCCTCCATTTGGTGCCGTACTTTCCTTCCAGCCAGAGAACAGATGGGCTTGCACCTATTCCACACGTGTACTCTCGCCAAAGATCCGGAATAGTTGTCAATGTACGACTCAGCTTGTACTTGGGCATCGTAAGTGGCATGACCGAGGGCTCCGTGTAGGTGATGCCGTTGGAGGAACCTTGGGTGGTTGCGGAAGAAGAGGATGGGGTGGAAGTGGAGCCCGCAGTTAATGAGATCGGTTGAGCTTCAGTTGGAGCGAGTTGATCAGCAGCGGGACTGGTCGGAGTGCGGGCAGGGAGAAGTTGGGCTTGCGGATGAGCTTGGGGGTGGCATTGCGGAATGGTCTGGAAAACCATTGGTACGCGTCCCATGGTAAAGTCTAAAAGACGCTCCTGCAGGCCTCTGACCTCCAGCCTGAGGGCCTCCGTGTTCTCACCCACGGCCGCAAAGCCATTCTTCACCAATGTCGCCAAGTGGGGCATCGCGCGCTCCAGAGCATTGTCAAGGGGGCTCTCTTCCGTACTTACCTTTTGTTTCAGAGCGGAAGCATGGCTTGCAAATTCCGGAGACTGGAAGACCTGGTGGCTCCAAAGGTCGTTGTTGGGATAGAGGTCCTTCACGAAAACAGCGTCTTGCAGGATAACTTTGCGCGCATGAATGAGGAGCTTCATGAAAGCTTGCCCCGCGATCTGGCACTGAGGACTATTCGGATCCATGGCTTGTAACACCCGCAGAGCTTCATCTGCATCTGGGAATATCAAGTCTTGCAGAGATTGGGGGGGTTCAAGTCCGGCTCTTGGAATGTAAAAGGAGCCACCTTTGGCATCAAATCCGGACAGGGCCCGCATAACTGGGCGCGGAAGTGCGGTCAGATAGCATCCTTCCATCTTGGAATTGTTCCAATGGCCGGCCTGCCTAATCGCTGCTTCGCCAGCATGGTTGGCCTCCGCCAAACGAGCCCCTGATCCTCTCATGGCGTGCGTTACTTTGGTGGCCGCAATGCCACACGCTGCAAACGTTTGCCTGACAGGATTCGCTTGGGTATCGTAGCAAATGGGCTTCATCCGATCCTTGCCCTTCAGCAGATGTATGTCATACCAAGTCCTCCGCTCGCTGGTGTCCGGGAATGGCTCATCGGTCATATGAAGGCGGTAGAATAAGTAGAGAAAAAGGATGCCCACGGCGCAGGTGCGAACGTCCTTGGATCGCATAGCTCCCCCGTACTCAATTCTGTTGTGCTGGTTCATTTTTCCTCTATTCATGACGACAATCAAGGCAAAGCACTCGGAAGGCCCTTCGTCCTTCAACTCAAGCGTAAACAAATCAGCAAGTTGATGCTCACGACGCGATTCACCCCGAGTGAGGGTATGATGGCCAAGAAGAATATCGGTGTTGTGCCTGAGTCCCCGGGCCTTGGGCAACGACCAATTATGGTCTACGATATCGACTAATTCCTCCTCGGAGTACCCGTCCAACATTGTTCCCTGTCCGCGTTCTTTGTAGTTTACCCGATCGGTAACATGCTGGGAACGGGAGATAGAATCTAGCAGGCTGTTCAAAGCCTTCCCGCGGGGATATGGGTGTGAATTCTGTCCCAATGCCGTTTGAGTCTTAAAGACATCGACAACAGCCTTCGCGTAAGTTTGAACTCCCCCAACCGCAAGCGGAACTGTTTGGACCGTCCCATCAGGTAGAACTTTTCTCAAGTTTTTGTTTCCTCTGGGAATCACTACACTTCTCAAAAATAAGACTAGCTTATCCTCTTTGACCGTGCAGCCGTCTTGGAATCGCATCGTGTTGGTACACCAATCCTGATCAGTCCAAATATATAATTAACATTCGGATCATGATACAGTTCAATCTCAATTATTTATCACTTACAGTCCATTCTGCAGCGACAGGATCGTAGGCGGCCGCAGTACTTTTAGGCCGAGCTCTGGCGGCATCAGCGATAGTCATTTGGACGGCGCTAGCCAGTGCCATATTGTTGCGGATATCATGCTCGATATCCTCTGCTGTGGGCATTTTCGAGTGGAAGGTGTAGGGGGCTAAACCCGCTCAACAATTCGGTGTATGAAATCAAGTGGGGGGACGATGGTAATGAGAAATATGGATGGTAAAGCGATTTTCAGTCAGTTTGTATGTCAAAGGTAAAAGCCAAAGTCTCATTATTCATGCGGTCAAAATTTCAAACAGCGCTTGTAATTTATGCGAAAGCGGCTAAAGCACTGAGGCAAAGTCATTCAAAATGACCTGAAAACATGACCCAAATCATGTCCTACACCTGAAACACAGCCTGTCAAGTCAGGTCCGGACCTGATTTACAAGCGGACCCGAACACCTTTTTCAGTTCGGGGGGGGGGGGGGGGGGTTCGTCGGGAAAACATCCCTTCCCTACACCTACATTGACTCCATCGGGCGACAATACTACCACGACTTTCGGGCCTGAACATGGACGAGTAAAGTACGGTAGATACGATACATTCATCAATGTACGGGGGAGATGGAAGCATCGTCGTAGGAAACTTTCGGGACCGGGATCTATACTCGAGTATCTAGCAACGGTCAACAAGGCGGGAACCACCGCCAGTTTTATCTCAAAAGACGACCCTTGATGGATGCTTTTCACATATACACGCCAGCCAATGCCGATGCTCTGCGCCATGCACGAGTGATATATAGACCTCAAAGAGATTGCGGTGCCGCCGGTGCCAAAGGGCCTCCCCATAGATCCTTGTGCCGGGCGTTCATAATCCAGCCCCGACACCACCGGCCGGATATGTATAGCTTGTCCCGCCTTGCTGTCAGTGAAGCAGACGCCGCTTCAGGGCCGTCCTTCTCCGCATTTTTAAAACTCTTTGTTTCTGGTTTCGACTGTTGAGAGGTATGAGCAATGAGACTATATACTCCCTGTACGTTGTGCAACAGGCAGGCACAGTTCCGCTTGTCCATGATTTCCAGTGATTTCCGCTTGGCGGTCATATAGGTTTCAACCAGGTACTCGAGTATCATATCGCAGAGGCCATTCTCGAGAATCAGGAAAAATGTTTGGTAGCACTGGATACATAATAGCAGAGATGGGGGCAGGTGAACTAGATAAAAATCTACGCTAGGTTGCTTTTTGCCGCTTTGATGCATTCAACAAACTCGCTACAAGTCAAAATTTTACCAAACCCATACCCGATATTCATCAGTGTTGCCTGTTGCATCTCGGGTGTGCGGCACGCAGTGCCATCAGACAAGAACCACACATCATAGTTCCTGACAAAGGCAGACCGGGCCGTTGTCTCGCAACACAGGTTGGTCATTGTCCCTGCCAAAGAAAAACCTCAGGTGAACCCACTCTCATTCAAGGAAAAAGAAATCCCTCACGCACCTGAAATAACCACTGTATTGATCTTGCGGGCTTTGAGCACCTCGTCCAGCTCAGTCTCGTAAAATGCATCATAAGTTTTCTTGTGAATCACCCGGTCCGCATCAGACGGTGAGATCAAGAGACGGTGGGCTGACGAGCCCTCCATGATGCAGTTTTCCGGACCCCACCATCGCGCAAGGGCTTTCCCGTCAATGTTGGCATTGGCATGTCCATGCTGGGTCATGACAGTGTCAATCCCAAGCAAGTGACAAACTTGCCGGACGTGTTCCACCCGCTCAATGATGGGTTCGACGATACGTTGAAATTCTCCTTGCATGTCGATAACTAGCAGCGCTAGCTTGCGTTTGTTGGTCGTCAAAGGATTCCTCGCAGCCATTTTGTATGATACTTCAGAGTCTGCTTGGTGGGCTTTGTCCCAGGCAGGCAGGCTTTCGTTCAGACCTGCGTTCAGGCATCCCCATTTTGTAAACGTCACCAGAATTAATGAGTCACTTTCACGGTATGGAATTTATGCGAACGATATAATTCTCCGGTTGAGTTTGTTTGTAGTGTGTTCGGCCCTTACCAGGAAAATTTTTGGGGGTATGGTAATTTAAACATGAATAGTTTGGGGCATGTGGTTTTTTTGGCCAGTAGATGGTCATTGATTTTCCTTGAGTTTCATCTTTGTCGAAGGGAAAGCCTCAGCGATGGCACGAAAGGCCAAAGCCCCACAGTCTTATCCACAGCAAGCTCTTCCATCACATCCGGACGAACCAGTTCAAGCAGCCAGGTTAGTCGTAGAATTGTATTCCTTTTTTTTGGATATCCAAATTCTGATTGTAAGTTTTCCAGTTTGCCTTTACCATCGACAGCAGGACAAGTTTCACAACGTACGGAAAAAAATTGAATCAAATCAAATCGGAAAAAAGACTTAAACTTATGGTATATCTTAGCTGAGACCCCAGTAAAGGATCGGAAAGAAGGCTTTAGTTTTTTTCGGGGCAAAAATAAAAAGGGCAATGAGGGAGCAGCTAGCTCACCGGCCACCCCGGACCTAGACCCGAACCGAGACAAAAGTAGTCTTCAAAGAAAGGAATCGGAAGTTCCAGAAAAGGCGGCCAAGAATCCAAAGGTGGTGAAACAAAAGGGAAAGGGGAAAGAGCGAGATGATGGAGATCCGAGCGATTCAGTGTCGTCGTCGCAACGGCAAATGACCCGGAATCAGAACCCCGATGGAGAGCGACGGAGTGAGGTAACTCGGCAGCAGCCATACATGGACGAGTATCCTCAACAGTCTCCGGGCGGTAACTACGATGGGTTTGCTGGATATCCCCCGCATCCAGATGCCCGTATGCAACAGGCACAGGAGGGGCGACAACCGCTTGCGTATGGGCCAGAAGGTGAGAATCCTGCGCAGTATCGGGACCAGACCGGAAGATTTACGACGGGACACGAAGAATCCAACTATCCCGATGGTCAGCCACTGCAATATGGACCTGAAGGACAATACATGGGACCCCCGCAATCTGGGCCCTACGAGCAGAGGGCCCGGCCAGATGGACGTCCTTTGGGTAACTCACGGCCTGGTCCGTCTCATCCAGAGAACGGCCATCAACAGGATTGGTCCGGGAGGGAAGGTCCGCCCATGCAGCCCATGTCAGGTTTGCCGGTGGGTGGACCACCCAACAAGACGATGAAAAGGCAAGGCACAGACATTGATGATGCAGAGGATGAGGTCGAACAAGTAGTACCCATCTACGGCTTGGCCCAACCACAAGAACCCCCCGAAACTCCACAGGCACAGGCGCGAGAAGAACCCGTTCGAGAAATACCGCAAGAAGTGCAACCCGCTCCCGAGCCAATTGCTAGCCCGCCCCCCGTCCCCATACCCATTGAGGAAACCCCCGCACCAGTTGTCGAAAAAAAGGCAGTCGAAAAGCCAGTCGAAAAAACTCCCCCCAAAGCCAAACCAGCCCCCGCAAAGCGACCAGTACCAAAAGATTTATCAAAGTCGCCACCCCCACAACGACGCGAAATATCCCCTTCCGCCGTTCCCACCAAAAGCCCCCCGCCCGTTCGTCAGCGGACCCCGAAACAACCCGTTAAACCTCGTCCCAACAGCTCTGGTCGCTCACGGATGGTGTTCAAAAAGGGAATGTCCAAACTTCCCGTGCTGCAAGCTCGCCGGGCCCGTCGAAGTCAGAATCCGGTCAATCTCATGGTGGCATTTCGGGTCATGACCAGCAAACACGAGGAGGTGGAGAAGGCACTGCGGCGTCCCCACTCTTCTTCTAGAAAAGTGCCTCTCGATAACGACGGGATCGCGTCCAGCGCGGACTTTTCGAACGAGGAGAAAGTGGAGCTGTTGAGCGGTAAATTACATGAAGAAGATGCCGAGCTGCGACGGTTACGTTTGGAGCGCATGGAGCTTCATCGACAGGTGGGGTCGCTCAAAAAGCGCGTCATCCGCGAAGTGGAAAGAGCAAAGCCATTGCCCAAGATAACGAGCACGGTTCCTACTTCAGTTGAGGTAAATCATAATTGCGAGGAGTGTATGTTATTCAAAGACTGTTATTCTTATTATCGGTTTGGACTAGGCCAACTTGAACCTCCGATATCAGTTTAAAAAGACCCTAGACGCGGAACGGGAAAAGTATCAACGCCTCCAGGAAGAGAATCGGCGGCTGGCTGCGCGTTTGAAAGAATTTGAGTCGAAACGTAAGTCTGCTTGCGAATGTTTGATTTTCTAGGACTGGCTTCTTTTGACACAATGATACTGTTATAGCAAATCGACGGGAAACATCGTCGGCCGCAAATTTCCAACGCACAAATGAACTATTATTCATGCGTAAAAAGCTGAAAGATTCAGAAGCCGAGAAACGCAAACTAGAAGAAACGGTCGCGACAGCATACAAACAACTCGAAAAGGAATCCAAAGCCAAAGAAAAGACGGATCGCGATGCAGCGGCTATGCGGCAGCAGTTTACCCATTTACGAAATCGGTTTGGTGGGCTGGGGGGCGACGACGATGAAGGGTCGCCGACCCGTGGGCGGGGCTCAATTCGACGCCGAACAAGCAAAACTGCGCGAACCAGTTATGCTTCGCTGGAGCGAGACCATACCAGCAGTGATGGCCATGACTCGGCGCACGAGGAGCTTCACTCTGCAACCAGTCGAGATCAAGCCCCACCAGTACAGGTAGGTTGACGGTCTTTGCATTTTTTGTCAGGAGCGGGGTCTTGACCAATGTCCCACAGCAGAGAAAAATGGGTCATACGCGCGGCAGCCTCGACAACGTTGAAGTGGTTAACCCGAACACAACGTATGTACAATGATGGTTCTTGGTCAAGCTAGTTTTCTTTGTTCTCATAGTCCAGGTTGAGCAGATCCCAGGAACATCCACAACCACCACCATCGAAAAAGTTAGTTTTTGGATTGATGCGTGTATCCTTTGAGCAAGGACTAAATTTATCACACAGACCAACACTTCGGGCGGAGCCTCGCCCAGAAAATCACATTGATGAAGCTCCCAAGATTAAGAAGCCCAGAGAAGAGGTTCTGGATAAACGGTCATTACAGTCGTAAGTTTGCTGCGCGTTTTTGCCCTATAGTCGATAATTGACTCCGGATGAACAGAGATATGGACCTGGACGCGGAACGCACCATTCCTCGTTCTGATTACACCAAGCGCACCACTCAAGCCAAACGGTAAGTCACTCATGCAGCGACGTGTCATTTCCTTGACTTAGCGCAGTCACAGGCCACCTCCTCCCCCCGAGCCATCTATGGGTCACTCGACCTCCTTCGATCTGGCACCTTCAAAATCAGAAATCATAGACACAAATAAAACGTACGTAGTGAAATCGTTTTCAGGTGATAACGAGGCAAGTACTAAAGTCAAACCCATTCCGCGCAGCACCAAACTTCCCTCTGTATTCCGCAAGCCTCGTGGTTCTGCGATAAATGATACACGGCCAAAAGCTGTTCTAGACAACCTAGATCGCGATCTTCGCGAAGCGGGGACTCTAATTGATTCCCTGGACCAGGATCTCCGAACTGCAAACGCACAATCCAGAAATGCGAGCCGAACGCGTCAGCAGCGCGCCGAAAAAGAAATGGCCCGGCAGCCCCGGCATCACCCCGAAGGTGTCCCAGAAAGTGAGGAATCCATAGACGAACCAGAGCGACACTCTGTGGCCATGCCTGCAGCACCAACGGAGAGAGTCAACAAAACACCCCCTTCCGGACGCGTCGTGCCGATCTTACCCAAAAAGGGCGTGGATATTTCCCACGATGAAACAGATGCACGTATCCGATCCGCCAAAATCCGCATGGAGTATGATATATGGGTCAAGAAAAAGAAGGAGCAGGAGGCGGCTGCAGCCAACGTTTGAGGATTGTTTTGTAACTTTGTGAAAAGATTTTATACATAGTGTCTCTTTCATTTACCCTTATTCGCGTAAATGAATTTCGGCTCATCAAATTGAAATTCCGCATCGTGCGAGGCCGTGAGTTGAAACGTCACAACTTTTTGCTCCTAGATGGCAGCAGTATTCGGGAGGTCGGGCGTATTAAAGTTACCCGTGAGAGGTTCTCGGATACACTCTCGAACCCTGCCAAGGCATCTGCCGCTCTGTCTATACCGAACTCTAAAAGTATGTCACAGTAATTGCTATTTCTGCCGGGAAAGGTTTCTGACTTGTCAAGCGATTGTATTAGACATTCTCAAAAACTCTTACAAAAGACGATAGCAAAACCGGGCATTCCACTAGTGCTGCAGAGGGACAAGTGCCTGATACACGACTTGCTAGTGCCATCGTTACGGAATACTGGGACGCCGTTATGAAATTTTCACAAGACCCTGGTGAGAGACAGAATAGTACACTGGCTTCATGAATGCCGGAACTCTGATTGAAAACGAAAAGGAACGTATACATTGGGAAGTCCAGATGGGACATTCTTTCAAGACGCGCCCACCACCAAACCGGGGTCGGGGTACGAAAACACCATCAAGAACTTACTTTGGCGGACCCTGTCCATTCGTCGCGAGCAGGGCGACATTTTGCCGAGTTTGTTGGCCAGGAAATGCTGCGAGTTTTATGAAAGCTTGCCTGAGGTTTGAGAGTTTCTCGGGAACGATTGTAGTTACACTCCTTCTCATCATGGTGTTGATCGGTAGGAGGGTCGGATAACCTTTCTTCGGATCCTAGGACGAGATTTCGGTAATCCATACACTCATTCATTCCTAACTTTATCAGTGCTAATATCGATTTATGTCAAGGCGTCAATCGTGAGGCCATCAAGACTGCATCTCAAGCATATATCAACTTAAAAGGAAACGTATGTCCAGGAACCGAAGATACATACCCGTCATCAACATACTGACAGATCGCCAGAGCGAGAGTAGCGAGCGAAGCTTTATTCAAGCAGAACAGACCCTCCGCACATCATTACGACCCCTGCACGAGAAGCTGTTCGATCAAATAAACCGACTCCCTGGTGGAATGCAGTTTTTGGTCCATTTGCGTGGAAACCTTCTGGTAAGGCTTTTGTGATGTACAGGAAACGAATCGTGGGTGCTGAATGCAAGTTGCAGGATTACGTGCGGAAGAACGGAAATGATCCGTATCTGAGCGGTGTAGAGTCTTCACTCAAGCAACTGCTTCATGGCTGGTTCAGCGTCAATTTTTTGGATCTGGAACGCATCACCTGGAACAGCTCAGCGTCCATCCTCGAAAAGGTATATCAGAGCATTGGAAAGTTCATGTGTTTCGACCCCGACTCACCCATAATGTCAGATTGTTCGCTATGAAGCAGTCCACGCCATTCCCACCTGGCAATCATTAAAGCAGCGATTAGGCTCCGGCCGACTCTGTTACGCCTTCTTCCATCGGGGCATGCCTATGGAACCGTTGACCTTTGTTCAGGTATACTTCTTCCCTCGATTCGGATCGTCAATACATAGAGTGATACGGATCATCTTATAGGTCGCCTTAACCAACGACATCCCTCAAGACGTCGATGTAAGCCCCGATTGCTCATATCCATGGATCAACTCGATGGCTCAATTCCCTTTTTTCGTTGTAGTCAATCCTGAGCGATCATACACCCGACGACACGAATACCAGCGTGGCCGTCTTTTACTCCATCTCGTCCTCCCAAAAAGGCCTGTCCGGCGTCGAAATGGGAAACTTTCTCATCAAACGCGTGGTCAAAGAAATCGAGCAGTTTTATCCCCACATTAGCACATTCTGCACACTATCCCCTATTCCCGGGTTCCGACGATGGCTCGAATCTCACTTGAATACAGATGCAGCAGCACAATTCTTGTTTGACACTCCCGAGTCGCAATCGGATCTGCGCCAGCTACGAAAATTCGCTACTGGCTCGCAAAGTGCACTGACCGATTGGCAGTTATTACTGGTCCGTATAATTGTTTGAACACGCGATTTGTAAATTCATTTCTGAACCATCTTTTTGGTACTGAATAGGCTTTGACAAAGAAAGGGAGGGTCTGGGCCGAAGACACAGAGATGACAGCAGCCCTAAAGCCTATTTTGATGCGACTTTGCGCGCGGTAAGCTAAGCGTTTCTGGATGACAAAACGTGGTCTAGGTGACAAACGCAACTGAACTTCGTCCTGCTCTAGATATCTTTTACTCGAGAAAAAGCGATCATCTGCATTGGACCCAGTGGGTATGTTCCCTGTTTCCAAAAGATTTTTAAATTCGTCCTTCTTACCTTGGTTTATAGCGAATTTTCATATTCGAAATGGCGCATGCCTGCAACGACTCAACTGGCACGGTGATACCTCTGGTAAAACGAAACTCTGCTGATGATGTAAAACCATCTAACTCTCGAGGGTTCTAGAAAAGGGAATTTCACAGTCGTATGGGATCATGGTCAACTACAACTACGTCCTGTCACGGATCGAGAGCAACAATCAGCTGTACCTGCTGGACGGGACAGTTTCGGTGCTTGAGCCGGTGGATGAGACGGTACAGGAGGCGTTCCAGATTGCTCGGTCAACGGTTGGAAAGTGCAATGTACAGACTGTAGCTGTAGCTACTACAGCGTCTAAATTATGATTTCCCGCGGCCATATATATATAGATCAAGCGGACTCTATAGCGAGGATAGCTATTATACATTAGATTTTTTAAATATACAGAAGTGCGAGGAAAGGGCATGATCTACCAACCCCGGCAGGGGACCCATATATCGACAACTTTACCCTCTTCGACGACATAATACCAATCAAAATTGGCCGCAGCAAGGCAGGCATGATTGGGGACGATTTGGATACAAGAGCCTATCGGCAGATATGTCTCAATCTCTTCCGGTGTAAGATTACTAATAAGTCCATGTTCCTGGCTCAAGCGGTTGATGGTAGACGAAGGGAGGCCTTCTGCCACAACTACGCCAAAGCCCGGATGTTGTTTCTGGCCACGCTCCCCCGGACCGTCTTTGCTTAAGGCTAGTGCTCCCGCGTCAACAAGCGCCTCACCGCGATGTGGATAGTGGCTCAGGACACGCGTCAGAACCGTAGCAGCGCATCGTGAAATGTCCCAGGGCATCCCCGAAATTTGTTGCACGTCCAAAAAGATGTAGTTTCCCAAATGCACTTCCAATTTAAAGTCGTCAAAAACATCGGGCGCAAGGCTTGAAGACTGTTCGATTTCGGTCTGGTCGCTCAAGACGCCGCTCTGTTCTTCCGCTGGCAGTGCCGACTCTGCAATATCCGTTGCCAGCTCTTTGGTCTCATCCAGGAACACCTCATTTGATTCTGTCGCGTCCAGACGGGCCTCCATAAGGGCTTCGCGACCGGCACCCGCCACTTCCAACAAGGCTTTGATGCTGGGAGTTGCGCCAACGCTGGCAATTGGTGCTGTAACGCCATTGTTTCTGAGCTCTTGTGCCAGCATGAGGGTCAAACGCACTTCTTCGCGGGCAATCTCGAGTCCTTCGTTTAGCCCTGCCGCAGAATATGCATGTCCGCTATGACTGTAGATACCCGAAAATGAAATGTAGGGTGATTGATGGAGGCGTTTGGCCAATCGAATGGCAAGTGATGTGGTTGAGGGGACGCCCGCTCGGTGATAACCCGTGTCAATTTTCAGGAACGCTCTAAAGCACGCTGATCCTAGTGGCGAATGGCCGACACCTGTACTCCCAGAACCCATCGCCACCGCAAATCGCTCCAATGCATCGATGATCGTCTCATTGTCGACAAAGACGTGCAGTTGCTCCACTGCCTGTGAAAGCTGATATACTTCTTGAATCTTGTCGGGTGATAACGGTACCGCGTACAAGATCTTCAGCAAAATCAATCAGCCCTGATGCACAACATATGAAAGTGATAGCAAACATACATCCTGGAATAGTCCACTCTGGGCAAAGTATCGTGCTTCCGCCAATGTACTGACACATATCGAATTGGTCGTCTCCCCGAGTTGTAAGAGTGCACCCTCTATTGTCTTGTGCGTTTTGACGTGTACGCGAACAGCGACTCCAGCTTGCTTGGCAGCTTCCAAGAGCTCATGGCAATTCCGCTCAGTCTTTTGCTTGTCTACAATCTAAGCCAGAGGTCAGTGATCACTGAGGAGTGTGAGTGGGGCGTGGGACATACCAATGCGGGTGTGCGGAGATCAGCCAGTTCGCGGCCTACATAGGCGGCCTGCAACTCCTGTTTTGAATACGACGGTCGGCCAGGATACACTCCTGCCGGAGGAGAACATGTAAAAGGCATACTGGATGTGGATATCTATTAAGTCTAAAGGCAAGATTTTCACAGGATTTCCTGAGCCAGCACTCACTCACGTCACAGCCGCGCCTTATGAATTCCGGTTCTGGCCAAATGACTGTCATTTTCCCCACCCCTTCAGACAAGAAGAAATCTAAAGGTTTTTGCCCAAAAAAATATTGCTATGAATCTGGATATTTGAACAGACAAGGAAAAACAACGATCTGCTGTCAGATCCATGAGATCCATCCTCTAAGAAAACCTATCAACTTTGGTTTTGGCTTTTGGCTTTGGCGTGGCTTGGGTGATTACGAAATAGATTCCAGCCAAACTCAGACCTTGGAGACCTTGGATGGTGGATGCAAAACTCGCTCGATCTGACACCTTTTATACTTGGATAGCGCAAGCTGTTTTGCCAGGATCAATCTAGACCATATACACCATTATGGCGCACAACTATGAGTCCGACTTTGAGGAGCTTGAATCACCATTACATAGTCACAACGCAAAACCCTCTCAAGCACCCGCATCAAAGAAAAAGCAAAGTCTTGGCCATGAAACGGCTCCTACAGGATCCAGTAAGCTACGAAACAGTGCGGGTAGGGAAAAGGACGCGTCTGGCAGTATATTCTATGAATTGACAGGTTACATAGGCCCCACCAGAAATCCATCCATGGTCCAAGTTCGCAAAACCTCGACCCTAAAGAAAGGCAAATACCCTCTGCGAAGCCAACTCTCCAGTACGCTTGACCGCTTTCCGTCGCTTGAAACCTCTCACTTACCCCAAGATCTAGTCCGAAGCACAAACAAAAATACCAACTTGTCACCACGACAGTCCATGACCTCCCGACCACGGCAATTCAATGTAGCTACCCTGACAGCTGCCGGAAACTTTGACGAGATAGCTCGGCTAGTCGGTATCATCGATGAACAAAAGATTCAAATTGCAAAATTGGTGGTGAGTACCCATTTCGTTCTGCTATGCTACAATGGACTCATTTGTTGTTTCACAGGAAGAGAGAAAGACGATGAAGATTGTAAGCCAGACTCTGGTTCTTTTGTCGACGAACACAAGTTAATGGCCCGCATTCAGGTTACCCAACGTCAGGACCGTGCTCTCCAACAAATGAGTAAAGATCAGACAGAGCTACCTAAACTGGTACGCTCGCTCAACGACGAGCTACGCGTGATCAAGGTTGGACCAACATTTGGCGGACTTTTGCTTTTGGGCATTAACTTTTGCTACCACTAGACCGAGCGAAGTCGGGATCGAGAGCGTGCTGCGCAAGTCGAGCGGAATGCGCAGCTACAAGTGGAGGAAAACGTGCGACTCCAAACACTCGTCTACAACTTGCAAGCTACCGTCCGTAACCGCAAGTTGGAGAATAGCGAAAAGCTGAAGGCAGAGTTGGACCGAACCCGGAAAGAGCTCGCCAGTCGAGAAACCACGATACAAGTATGTGTTGCCAAGGGCGTCGCACTAGTAAAAAAGGCTTTCATACTAACCTGGAGTAGGAACTGGAACGAACCATCAGGCATAAAGACGGGGCGAAGAGCGGGGATTTGCGAGAAGCGCTGAAAAGGATTATACACTCACAGGTTAGTTGAGTACATTCTCAAACTTAAGTCCGCGCTGTACCCTGACGATATGGAATAGAATGAACTGGAAGTACTTCAAGCAAAATACGAGTCTACAGTTCAAAGGCTACAGGTAATAAAAAAACCAGCTTGATATCTGGGGATCATAATTTAACCATTTGCTGGGGCAGGACCGAGAACGAGAGAATGCAGCACTTTCTATTTATGCACAAGCCGCGCTTCGCCAGCGAACAAAAGATCGCAAAGTATCTGGATTGAGCCTGAATGAGAGTGTCGTTTCAAGCAGTCCTACCCCTCACTTGGATGCAAGCGGGCGCCGGCCGATGCCAACAGTTCGCCAAAGTTTGAACGGACCACCAATACGCTCAAGGAAGACCACAAATTCAGAAGGAAGCCATAGCCAACGGTACCGATCCCTATCTCCAAGTCACTTGAAGGATTTACACAACAGCAAGCTCTCCCGCAAACCGTCTCTGGCCAAGACTGATATATCGGTTGACCATGGCTACCATGATGAGTTCGAGGAAGCCCCGGACGAAGAAGAGGAGGATGGAGTGGGAGGCCAAATGCAAGATGAACCCGGCGTAGCTGATGAAGGGAAAGGCCATCATTCAAAAGAAATCCCGTCATTTCAGACAACAACTCTTCAAAAAACAAAAGAATTGAAAGTCGGCAAACGGATCTCAGAACATTCTCTATCTCTAGAGCAAACATCAACTCCACTTGCGGGGGCAAAATTACCCCAGGATACACCACCTGCTGCCGCAGGCAATACAACCTTTTTTAAACCAAACCTCTTTGCCGCGTCTACTGAAACAAATCCGCAAACCACCTCGAATGCTCAACCAGAACCATCTCATGCCAATACTCAGCTGCCACAGAGCTTGGATTCAAAGCCGAGTGAACCTGCACCTCCAGACAACTTGAAAAAGGCTAGCAATGAGACAATGGTGCACGGGGACAAGCAGAAGCTCCAGCAAGAGCCTGCCAATACGATCAAGGCTAGTGGAGACTCCTCCATTGGACCGACTCCGACAGCAATTCAACCCTCCTCAGAGACATCATCACTTGCACCCCCCAGTTCCACACCTGCCACTGACGCTTCCCGTCGCAAGTCCTTCGCAAAACCCTCAGCAACAAAAGTGACTGCACCTCCATCTACCAAAAAGAAGGGTGCAGATGAGCATTCTACCGATACTGAATCAGTCAAATCGAGTACATCCACCCCTACGCCTGGCGCCTCAGAACTCTCCAAAACCAAAAATACCACGTCGCGATCTGGGTCAAAACACAAACTCGACTTTTTGAAAGCCCAGCCAAAGGCAATCACACCTTATGCCTCTACGGGGACCCTGTCATCGTCTCGAAGTAATCTAGATAAAAGCGGGACAAAGCCAGGAGCGGATGCCAGCCTTCCTATATGGATGCAGAATAGTAATTAGATTGCTTCTCAGTACTTGTATTTTGCTGCCACCAGTGATGAATTTGTATTTACGATGAATTAGCTATTGGCCTGTTTGCTACTCCAATTGCCGTGATGAATATAAAATGACACGACTGTCAAAATGTGCAAGTTCCGACGCGACGCGCTGATTGGTGTGAATTCTGTGCAACGTTGCACCGCCATGGAAAGATCATCTCCAGGCTGGCGGCACAGTTTTGCAGTAGTTTCAGACCAATTTGCAAATAATAGCTCAACGAGTTCCATAAATACTAACATGAACGCACTGTTTTTCTCTTTTTCCCTGTCGATTCATCACTGAACAAACAAGTTGCTCATCAATACTGGAATAGAATAATAAGCCCCGTTCAAACTTTCATTCTCCCAACCGACTTGCAGTTTTCCGTCCCCTGGAGGAGAAGAGCGTTTCTGAGCAGTTTTTGGATGCCTTACTACGTTTTTGTCGCCAACGGACGTACGCACGTCGGCCGAGACGTCGATTGAACTTGAGCAGCGTTTGATCTGCACTACTACTACTACACCCTCTCTATTTTGATATTCCGCCGCTTCACCCCCGGTCAAATCAGTTTCAAGCAGTAACCTTTTAACTCCCAACTCTTATACGCGTGTAGTCGAAACAGTATGGACGTTCTCCGCGTCACCATCTCCTCTCGCCGTCAACACCCTCGTCCTCTCAACGGCGAGGCAGCCCGCTTGTCCTCCGCCCCAAGCTCCCCCGTGACGGGCACGGGCTCTCCTACCCAATTTACCCCAGCGTCCGCCAGTCCTTCTGTGCAGCAGGATGGCTTTCTGGCAGGAAGCCTTCGCTCCAAGGTCGGTGTGATGTTATCCTACCTGATTTGATGTCTCTTCTTTTTTTTGGATAATTGCGCTGCCTGACCTGTCTCGGGCAAGTGATGCGCTTAAATTCACTCAATACTGTACCATGTGTTTCTTACATTACACATGCAACGAGCTCATCATTACTTTCTCTTTTTCACGCCCATCCCACCCCCCATTGTTAACCGCAGATGCCGTATGCTGTAACTCCCACCGACGGAGCTAGTAGTGCTACATCTGAACCAAATTTCTTCCAGAGTTGGTGGAAATGGTAGTGCACATCCACCTTTCTTTTCCCTGTGTGCTTTTGTACCGTAGCCAATTTTTGGTATCCCCTCCGTATTAGCAAAAGTTAAATACATCAGTTGGTTATATTGACTTGAGCATATTATGTTGCGTTGCGTAACAGGAAACCACAAATACAAGCGAAAGAAATGAAGGAAGGCGCTACGGAGGTATGTTGCGAGTGTGCTGGATATGCATCACTCAACGAAAGGGGGACGAGCGCGTATCAGTGCAGAGAGAGATGCTTTAGACCATGGTCCTGGGTTATGAGACTGCATCCAGAGCCTTGTTGAACACATGCAGAAGAACGTCGGGATTCTCCAGTCCGACACTGACGCGTACCAATCGCTCAGGTACCTTGAATCCCGCAGCCCATTCCAGCTCGGTGTAGTGCGCCAGTATCGTATAAGGACACACCAACGTAAAGTTGGTTCCCAGACTTGGCCCTTTGGCCACCTCCAATGCATTGTAGAACTGGATTGCGGCATCCTTTGACTTGAGTATAATGGAGAATAAACCGCCGAAGCCAACTTTGCCATTCTCGTCAAGATATGCCTGGCGATGGTAATTTTCCACATCGACGTACTTTGGGTAGTGCAATTGCTCGACTTTTGGGTGTTGCTTGAGATAGTCACAAAGCAGCTCTGTCGTAGAGTTGATTTGCGCAATACGTTGACGAAACGTCCGCGAGTTGCGCTCCAAAAAGACAGCGTCCTCACACCAGAGACTGTCTTCGTACAACTCATTCAGGATATTCTTGACTGTCGTGTACCGAGGAGAGGTTGGATTCAAGACAAGACTAGACGCCAAAGTGGTATCAGAGAGCGAGTAGGATGTGAGTGGACCCATCATATGCGCTTACCTCCCACCCATGACATTACTATCTCCGCTAAAGATCTTGGTTAAGCTCGAAACGACCATGTCTGCCCACTTGATTGCCGCCACGTTAACGAAATTCCCAATGGTTTCGTCCACAATCAGTAAAAATGAGTGCTCATCGGCCAAGCGTCGCAAGCGCAGCAGATCAGGGGAGCGCAGCAATGGATTGCTGGGAAACTCGCAAAACACGGCCGAGATTTCCTTGTTGGCAAGTGTGCTTTTCTCGAGTTCGTCCAGCTCGGTCTCTTCTCCGAGGCCCAAGAAGTGACATCCTGCGCCAAACTTCTCTTGAATCTTTAACGTGTCGATATAAGGGAAGCTGCTCGCTTTAGATTTAGAATGTTACCCAGGAGTGGGGGGGAGTGACGTACCCATACTGAACGCTCATCACGTCCGGTTTCAGTTTCTTGCAAATCCGATGCGCGTTGTAAATCGCGCTCATACCGCTAGCAAAGAGGTAGACATCTTCTTCTTGTATGCCCAATACGCCCCGACCGATCGCCTGCACATCCTCGCCATGTGTGCGGATATCGGAATGAACCAGTTTGGTGATCTTGTTGTCCGTTTCAGAGTCTCCCAATAAACCTGCTATGCGCTTGCGCAAGGTGACTTTGGCCTGCTCCGCTTGCCGAATGTCATAATTGCGGCCAAAACGTTCTTCAACATAGTGACTCAATTCGCTCGAGACAGCTTCCCCCTGCACAGCCTGCATGTGCACCTGTTGTCCTTCAGGCAAATAAGGCCCTTTGCGATAGCGGGACGTTGACCCCCGCACACCCGATATCGGCGACGAAAAGTCCTTGGCCTTGTCGTTGGCCTCTAAGATTTTGAGACAATGCTCGGCAAACCGTGAGGAGATGCCTTCACCCGAATGTTGCCAAAACTGTTTGGCGACGTTGCTCGCCTCAGTGGGGAATAGTAGGACATAGAGGTTACATGACGGGATGACCAGTGATGGGTTATTTGATTGTGGGGAGTATTCGTTGTGGTTGGATGAGATGGTGAGTTCCGCTATCCGGACTGGACATGATGGGCGGTGGGGATGGTTGTCGTTTGATGTAGGGTCAAAGCGCTTTTGCACGAAATCACGGCCCTCTTGTGCGATACGACGTGTCGGCAACAGGATACATGCTTCAGATGATTTGGCAAACTTTCGCTGACAGTGAGTAGCTAGCTACACAAGAACCCAGTCAGTTCCATAACCCTATATTTCGTCAAAAAGGCTCGCCATACCTTGACCACACACGGGTGATAAACAAAGCGCGGATAACCACCGCGCAGCTTCGAAAGCACTCTTTCCTCGCCCTCTTCATACCCCACATTATCAGCCCATGTTGGCAATGTCACCGAGACGGCTAACACAAATTCTATTAGACAGAGAACAGACTAAATTGACGTTGCACAATGTCAAGCGTACCGTGAGGGGTGTTTTCTGGTATGGACAAACCCAGTTCTTTTGGGTAGTCTGCGACGAAATGGCGGGTAGACATATCTTGTACCGATTCAGAGGAGGAATGCAGTGCTCTGTCTGCGTCGGTCTGTACCATGATTTCCGTCGAATTGTGGGGAAATGTCGGGAATTTTGCTTATCTCAAAAGTCAACGCTCAAAGCGGCGTTTCAAGATCCAAAAAATCAATTGACAGATGGCGGAAAGCTGATGAGTCAGCTGCGCAACTCTCGCGATTTCGCGAAACGACGGCGAAGATCATCTTGGGCAAAGAGTTGGGAAGTTGGGAACACTAGGGACTGGACATCGACAGCCATCTTTTCCAAACGGGCAACGCTAACATAACTATGGACAACCAATTGAGGAAATCCACTCAAGATTCCTTGCAGGCCACAACTCCATCCATTGATGTAGTTACAGAATGGAGATGTACCCAATGCACACATCTGTACACATTTAATATTTTGCAAGAGTCCTTGGACAGAGGACTGAGCGTGTGTATCATTCTCAATACGATGTCTATTGTGTTTATCAACTATATCACACTACCACTTTACAGATTGACTTGCATTGCACCGTATCATTTCTGACTTCGCGAATGAAACGAACCAAAGACCTGCCAAGTTTTGATCTTGCTGCGATGAAAGTATGGCCAATTGTGGGAGGTGCTGACACTTTCGTTAACTCTCGCCCATCTGAGTAGCCTCGCGTTTATCCAAAGAGTTCGGGACCAAATCAGTTCCATTTATGTTTGGGAATCGGGTGTCCGATAGGCCATAATGCCCATACTGCTGCGAACCATCTGTCCTGATGGTGATCTAGACTGCTGAATGTCGTGAATCGTGATGCCGCATATCTGGTGGCGCAGCCTCAAAAGTATCATCAAACCCCGCACCAAGTTTGTGTGCACATCGCGGATTCCACAGCGTAAACGGACTCGTCAAGGAACGCTGCACCAAGTCTAATCATGGCCGTCAAGTTTATGCTCCTCGTATCTCGGCAAGGTATGAAAACCACTTTTGCATAGGATGAGCGGAACTGTTATCCAACTGAAATTCCAAAAGGCAAAATTCGGTTGACAAAGTGGTTTGCGTCTGACTGGACGGCAAAAGAAAAGGCAAAGACCGTCAAAGATGTCAGTCAGACTGTATTGTCGCGAAAGACCAAGATGTGCAATGTGTTGGAGTACAAGGGTAGGTCCTCTCCCCTTTCCATCTTGGAGGAGCACTGTTGCTTACAGTTTCTCTGGCTTTAGATTTCAAAGTAGTATATCGGAGGTGTGGCATAGATGGCACAAACGCAATCAAAGAATGGTGATGTTAACTTTGGGGTGTTCAGATACGCGAGTCTGTTCTTTATTGCGGGTACCGACTTGGATGACAACGAGCTGTTGACCTTGGAAATCATACATCGATACGTGGAGGTGTTGGATAAATGGTTCCTTAATGTTTGTGAACTGGACATCATCTTCAATTTCCAACAAGCTTACATGATTATTGGTAATTTCTTTCCCGTTGAATTTTTCGTGGAGCGCCGTGGACTGATCATTTTGATTGACAGATGAATTGCTAATTGGTGGGGAGCTGCAAGAATCCAGTAAGCGATCAGTCATAAATACGCTGAAACGAATGGAGGAGGTATAATGGCATCTACAATCCTTGGACTGCTTTGATTGGTTGTTAAACTCCAATTTTTTTTGGCAGACTGAGAAGCAAGAAACTGGACAAATGTAGAAAAGGTTCAGAAAGATTTCCAAACCAATCACCCGTCGCGGACACACAACAAGCAACCTCTCCCACGTTTTCATTTGAAAGCCAGATATATTCAAGACACGTTCGTAAAATGTAAAGAGGCCCCCCAACTCAAATCTCGCCAAAACCCCGCATCCCCAGATACCCCCAAATGCACGCGGGGGGACTAGCTCCTTGTAGTGATTTCTATATTCATAACATTTTTATTGGTCCATAGATCCTCGTGCAGCCTCAGCGTTTGCACTCTCCATTTGTCGTCGAGCGTACTGAGCCTCTTGCCGGGACTCTTCCTCGTGGAGCTCCTCACTAGTATTGCAATACACGTTTTAAAAAATTTGATCAACGTTATGACTCTTGTTCATCACTTACGGGTCCATTTCGCCATCCCGACTCAGCTTTTCCGTACGGTACTGTTCATAGTGATCGTGCGTGATTTCCTTTAAATCTTGCAAATGCGAGCTCAAGAGCATGTATCGCAATTTGGAGAAATCACAGTGTCGGGAGTTGTCCACTGCGATCAGCGTCACATTAACTGACTGACATCTCTCTACATGCCACAGGAATCCTTACCTTCCACAACACCCCATGGGTATTGGCGACACCGAACTCTTCGCCCATTGACCACAACCTCTTCTTCACTTCCAACTATGGAAAACGGCATAAGCGAACGCAACTCATTGTTTTCTTCGATAGTTTCATCGTCATCTTCCTCTTCGTCATACGGAAAGTTGTAGACTGGGATTTTGTAGTAGGCAATATCCTCCATCACTCGCTTCTTAAAGTTGGCGATTTCCTGGGGGTTCATGCTGTCGGCTTTGGCTATGACGGGAATGACGTTGACACGCCGGCCCAGCCTGCGCATAAACTCGATATCGATTTCGCGGAGTCTGGGGTGACCATTAGCAAGTATATTGTGAGAAACGATAAGACTGGGTCACTTACGAGTGACCGGTAGGAGTGATGAAGTACAGGAGTGCATGGATTCGGGTGTCTATCGGAAGTTTAGCCATTCTGAGTGAGAGCTAACGTGTGGCATTCTTCTAGCCTACCTTGAAATTTGGGATTACGCTTGATACGGGATTCTTCCGCCAAGAGGTCATCGTATTGTCGTTCGATATATGATAGAATATCAAGGAAGCTAAACTTATCATGAGTACTTTTCAAAGCAAGCAAAAATGTAGCAAAGGAGCATACCTTCCCTCGTTGTTGATGTTGTCACCAAAGCCTGGAGTGTCAATGATACTAAGAGCAAGCTTGATTCCTGCCCCAAAAAGGTTAATATTTTTCGCGGATAGACCCCCTTGCTCTGAAATAGCGGGAAACTCACCATCCTCCTCCATATCTGAAAAAGTGAGGCGGAAAAAAATTAGACATTGTCAGCATATGTAATGCATTGTACACACGTACCAACAGTGACGGGCGTGATGGAGACTGTGCGCTCCAACGCAGCCTTTTCTGGATTGCTGTGGTCCTTTTTTGGGAAAACGGGAGTTTCACAAATAGTGTTCACAAATGTACTCTTTCCCAGTCCAGATGCGCCTAAACCGATGAATGGTAAGCCCAAAAGAACTATGCGCCTGTCCATGCTCGAGTACGCACCAACAATCATGACGGTGAATGTAAGACCCTTCTTGATGTTCTTTCGGCGGACGGTCGTAGCCTAAGGTGTTTCGAACTCGTCAAGGTCCGCTCCAATCTTGACAAGAACATGTTGAACTCTCTGGCACGTACCAGCATAGCTGTTCGGGCCACGGCCTCCATACCCCTCGATCCTGCTGGGGACATGCTTGATAACGCGAGCTGAGTTTGGAAAAAGAACAGTTTAGCAATCCGCCATCTCACAGTGCAATCTCTCCCGCAAACAGCCCAAACTACTGCAGAACAAGACGAGGCATGACCTCTGTGGGTTCACCAACAGTACCTTGGCTTAAGTGCTTGAGGAAATTCCTTAATCGGCTGGTCCGCGATTGCTGGTCGGATTTCGTTCAGGCGCATGCACGAATCTGGAAGTTGGTCACAAAACCCGGCCGAGCGGCGGCGCGAAACGGCCGTTGGTCACTACGCCACTCAAAGTGCGCACAGCCATCTTAAGCGGTCTGTCGCGCTTGTGGCACAGTTGTTGATAGTCGGAACTTGAATTTGGGAACATCCCAGCCAACACTAAATTTTCCGATCCCTGAAGACCTCATTTTGAGTTTGTTTTTCTGTTAAGACAACAATAAAACTTTTTTTTTGTTTCGAGACTTGCTAGTTATGGGTTACGACAGGATTTACTTAAAGTCCCGGCAGGAGCGTGAGGTACGAGTTGCTTGATCCCGGAGAATATTTTGGCCCAAGGGTTACTTACTGACTGCATTGGCCAGGCGAATGCATTCAACGGCAAACCAGCATCAACGACTCGGTCAGATTACAAGCCTCTTGATGTAAGTTGTGCAGGGCTAGAGCAAGTATCTTCAGGGACACTAGAGAGGAATTAAACAAATGTGTAGGTCTCAAAGGTTCGGAAGGAGGAACGAATCGAGTATCAGAAAAACAAAGGAAAGGCACGAGTGGCAGGCGAGTGGTGGAGTCAGCAGGGCAGCAAGGTATGCAAAATGGCAAACTCCCAGCCGGACCGGACATGGAGCTAATCTATTCTACAAACTCTCAGGATCAATCCCATACAAATTACCATGACAGTTATCAGCGTCACAACTATGCCGAGTGGATGAAACGCATCGAGACGTTACCCATCGCGGGCAATCGTAGCGGGGTGGGAACTCCCGCCTCGGGCGGAAACGGTCTCCCCGGCTCTTCACCCAGCATACTCCCTGTATTAAAGCCAAAAGATCCAATGGCCAACTGGAACGCGCACCGGGTCAAGAAACCCATCCGGGATGATTTTGGCAAAAACTATGATATTCTCACGGGTATGGGCTCGACCGCCTTGGCCTGCCTTTTTATGCCATTATTTTGATGCCGGCATGGCGTTTAGGTACGCAGTTGCAAAGCATGCCGGGAAGCCGAGGAGCGAATCGGGTTTCCTTTGACAAGATCAGTGCCCGCCAAGGCCGGGACCGAAACTATGATATTATTTCCAACATGCAATACGTATCAGTGGTATGACTTTCCTTTTTTTGCAACATCATTCGCCAGCTGTACTCAAACATTTCTATCTTTTGCAAAAAAAAGCCCTTGGATGATTTGCAGTGAGCATGGTGAAGAGAGGGGTACAATAGTCTATAATAGATTAACAGCATAAAAGTAATTTTTGTAGAATTGAGCTGGTTGTTTTCATTCCTTTTGCTTGGTATTAGTTTCTTATAGGAAGTTTTTTTCATCGCATGAAAATGGAAAAAGTCATTGCAACCTGCAGAAAGGCATCGCAACGACAACCCAATCAGAACAAATATGTCTCTTTGCGATTCAACTGACTCTCAATATCTTTGCTAAGTCCAAAAAGGCCAGTCCGCAAGACATTTGCCTTTTTATTCCAATTTTGGTTCATCATGCCTTCCCACTAAAGATTCTGATCCACAAAACCCCAGTGCTTTTCTATAAGACAAATCTTTCGACTACCACTTATCAAGAGTTTGAAACAACCTTTTGAACGAATCTGGCTATTCATGCCCCACAAATAATACATACCCGAGTATTTGAACGCATCCAAACGGCTAAACGGACGCACTCGAATAGATGTCGGAGCTTCCATCTCCGCCACCACCGACTGTGCCACATTTTCAACCCCCGCAAAGGTCGCGTGCACGATCGTGGCCGGTCCTCTTATCATCAAAATTTTGGGGCCAACAAATCTATGAAACCGAAGACAATGACTTACTGAAAAACTATGGCTGACGAAACCGTAGTCTTCCCGGCATCACCTCTCGCCGACTACTTTCAAGGTAATACGTCCCCTCAAATTCCTTCCGATATGCATTCTCAACGCCACGATTTATAGGGATTGAAGCTGGTACGACTATGGGAGTGGACGTGAGCGAACAACGAGAGGAACCTGAAGTGGATCCTTCGGAGGAGTATGGTGATGATGAACAGGCAGAAAAGAAGACGGGGTTTGATGCTTATGCTCGAGCCTCGAAATGGATTGATTGGAGTAAAGAGATGGCGGCGGTAAGCTTTTTTTTTGTAGTGTTTATGATGGAAAGCACATTGGATATTGAACCTGCAGTTGAATAGGCTTGCTGGACAACCCTTCACCCATCCATAAACCAATGCCACGCAACCCACGAATCCATCTGGAAGACGCATATCTCGACATTTCTGATCCAGCAGATTCAGGGCACGAGAGATTTGCAACGGACGCTCGAGCCCCGTCATTTTTTCCATTCGAGGAAGAAAGTCGAGGTGGGGAGACTGCTGGTGGCTGGGTTGTGGGGGTTATGGGCGCGGAGTGCCGTGCTGGTGCTGAGAATGTTGGCCAGGAGGGGACGGTTGGGGAGGGGAGGGGTTGTGCTTGGGATGTTGACGTTGGGCTCGGGGGTTCCGTTGGTGGCTGTTACCCGACGACAGATGGTACGTTTTTTACTTTATTGACAGTCCTGAACCATGATGTGAACCCGTTTTTTCTTAGCTTTACAGTAGAATAGCGTATGTGTATTCAACAGCCAATGCGACCCTCCAGTCTCACGTCAAGGCCATGCAAACCTTTGACACTCTATTCCGCAAAACGGTGCGACAAGTGCAGGACCTCCAGCTCGTTTCTCGTGGATACCGACTGTACGTTCGGGTTCTCTTGCATTTAGCTTTGCATCCCTCTAACAGTATACATAGCGGTTCAGAGCGACGAGTTGAAAGCGACGTGGAACATCGTCGCTGCGGCTGGCTCCGCGAAATGCTCGCCGAATCCTTATTGGGCATCTCTGATCTGGCAGTCAGCTCGTACGGCCAATTATTAGCGGTCGCAGGGGTTTCTGCACCTGGAACCAACAACAACAATAATAGTAATATAGGTGGAGGGGCCGGTCCCACTCCTCTCATTCTCGAACTCCCCGATCCATCCATTGCCCTCGCAGTCGAGTCACCCACCACCCCACCCCTCCCCGACTCCCAACTTCAACACCAACAACCTCAAACAACGCATACCCTAACCCGCGCCCACATGCACATCAAATCCCAACGGATCCAAATTCTGGATGCCCTCGTTTTATCTTCGTCCTTTACCGGAAGCCCGTCCACGCTGTCGAGACGGTGGAACCAGATCAACGCCATTGTACGGCGACTGACTAGACTCTATGAGGGCCAGACCGGATTACTTTTGGAGTGTGCCGATGCCAGTTTGAGTAAGTCTTCACATATCCAAAAACTCAAAGAGCGCTGGAATTGATTGCGTGTGTTAATAGGTGTGGGACGTTACAAATCTTCCCGTACATCCGACACCCGAGACACCCGTCATTCATCTCACGACCCACCCGCCCTCCAGTCCCTCAAACACCAGACCATCAACAGTTTGGCCAGCCTAGATGACATTTTACGCGAAATGCGGGCCAAAATTTTACTCTGCGCCCAAGATCTTCGTGGTAAGATATATCACAATCTGTTACGCAACATTTCATCTGACTTTTTTTTTTATAACTTTCAGATACATCCTCCATATCCGAGTTAACAGCAAAATGCTCAGTCCTCCAATCCCAATTCCCGCACGACGTCGAGCGTCTCACATCCGCTTTTTCCACTCTCCAATCCACATTCCAACAATCCCCAACTTTGGCCATCGATGCACCCCCACCACCCCTTCCCCCTCAGCGCCAAATCGGGGACATGTACACCCACCTCGAAGGCGTCCGCGACTGTGCCGAAGATACCACCCTCCTAACCGTCGCAGGCGTGTTTGAAGACATTTCCGGTCCCACTACAGAAAAACCTATCCCGCGATCCGACAGAATTAAAGCTCGTAATGAGAAACGTGTGGGCGACGTCAAGAGGAAGCAAGACAAGATGGCCCGGGATTCCGTCATTGTGGAATTGAGAAATGTGCTGGATTTGCGGAGGGTTGTTTAGCTTATTACCTTTACATTCTATTTTTTTGGTGTTTTTTTTGACATAGATTTCCTGTAGCATTTTTTGTAGATTTTTTTTCTTAGCAAGTGTAAGGGTGTAATGGATGGTGGGTTGACTATGACTTTTGATAGTACTCGAGGATTTTGGAATAAACGATTGATTGAGCTTTGGACTCTAGAGTTTTTTGCTGCCCCAAAGGCTGTTGGGATACCGGCAGGCCGTTCACTCTGGCGTTCACGCGCACATGCAGAGAAGGCTGAGAAGGCAGGTCATTCAAAACATCAAGGTACGAGCGCAGAGTCAGGAGAATCATGTAGTAAAGAACGCGATGCAAATATATTTTGAAAAAGACAGCAAGAACGAGTATACAAAGTGAAAGAAATTACAAAGAAAGGAGGGGGGAATCAATCAGCGACAGGAGACTGAAATGTGTTTGTGTTTGTAGTGGATATCATGTGTGTGTGGTGGTAGTGGTAGCGGGGTCGGTATTGGTTGAAGAGAGGTGTCAAAAAAGCCTAGCACTTGCAGGCACCCTTCTCACAAGAGCAAGTTGATCCACAGCTGCAAGCAGCACCACAGCAATCCTTATTTCCAGCAGACTTCTTTTCGGCGGGGCCACAAGTGCATTGACCGTGTTCGGCGGGGCAGACGCAGGCGGATCCACAGTTGCAGTGAGCCTTTTCGCGGTTCTGGTCGGCCTTGGCCTTGATTTCGGATGAGTTGCAGGTGCATTGGGAGCCGTGGGCGCCGTCGCAGCCGCAGCCGGCTCCGCACTTGCAGACGCCGGTGGTGGTAGAAGGGGCAGTAGTAGCAGAGGAAGACATTGTTTGTGTTGGTTGATTGGTTGGGTTGGTGGGTAAAGTGTGTGAGAGAACGGAGTAGTGATGTACTGAAGCAGGTGGAGTGTGAGATGAAGAAAAAAGTGGGGGGAGGGAAGGGAAGGCCCCTGCTTTTATAGACGAAAAAAGCAGTCGCTTTGCGCTGTTTGTGCTGGCCGGCTGCGATCAGCCCCTTCTTCCGCTAAATCCGCTCACGTCCAGCAAAAAGAGAGCAACATCAGGTAAGCAAGCGGAATCCGCTCACTTTTTTCCTTCTCGTGCCTTCCGGAAGTACCTGTCTTTCCCCCCACATACATTCATGCATTTATTTCCTACAGTGTGGGGTATTCGTCCTCCATATGATATTTGTGACATGACACTTAAAGACAAAAGATGGGAATATCACCCCACAAACGTACATCGGCTTACTCGAGTTACATCTCATTCTCATCACTTGCTTTAATCCCTCACTCCTTTCAAGGCCATGTTATCGCTAAATGCGCTCAATCGTCAATGGCCAAAGGTGCTCAAAAATGAGCTCAAAGAAGAAGTCTCCCCCACACCGGCAAAAAAGGCTCCCTTGCTTCTGGAACAGTAACTCCGAACAGTGGGACTGATGCGCACGTTTTGCCCCTTGAAAGCAATTTCCCAACAACCCGGCTCCAAAATCATTTTACATAATCACCTCACAGAATTTCAAACCCGACAAACCCTCTTTGGACTGACTTTAGGCCTGTTTTGGCGTGTTTGGCACCTCAAAATGGTTGTTCAAGTTGCTCAATTTGGGTAAACGATGTGCTGGGGGAGGTCGTCGACAACACTCGCTAGGAACACAACGGTAGCAAGCAGTCTGATCTGAATGGCAAGCGTCGATTGGTTTTTGAATGAAACGTATATAATGTGGGTAAAAGAAAGAGAGTGCATATATATACAAAAAGGAGGAGAGAAGGGGGATTATATACTGGACTGGAGTTCACCCAAGAATATAAATGCCGAAAATAACAAAGTTCTAATGTGCAGAAGGTACGGAAGGTGGAGAAGGAACGGACGACGACGTGCATCGAAACAGGCACCATCCACCAAGCCCAGCACCGACCCCTAACCCGACCGCCAGTAAACAGATGGAAAGGGATACGGCATGGGGTGAGCCGGCAGGTGAGGATTCTTCTTCAGGGTCGTCGGGGGCTTGATCGGACGACGACTCGGTGGTCGTTGGTGAACTCAAGAGGTAAGAATCCGACATGTCCAATGTGTCTTTTCCGTCTTGGGAGAGCCAGATGGCGCCCGAGGATGAGGAAGATGTGCCGGCCGGAGGTAAAGGTTTGAGAATGCGCATGTAGGAGAGGATGTGGTGGAGAATGGTGCTGGGGAGTAAGAGGAGAGAGGTTAGGAAGGGTGGGGGTCTTGGCTTGATGGCTTTGGGGACAGCATCCGCCGGTGGTGGAGTCGGGGGTGAGATGACGAGATTGGGAGGTGGAGCGGGGCTGCTGCTTGTGTCGGGGACAGATGGGGGTCGGGGTGGAATACCGGCCGCGACCACAGCGGCAAACGTAAGGCCCGTCATGGATTTCAGGCCTGACGGTGAATTGAGTGAGAGACCTTGCAGTTGCGCAGGAAGGAGGTGGTGAGCGACCAAGTGAGGTGGAGGAGATGCCGTAGTGGACCGTGCTGCTGGCGCAGCTGATCCCGTCACGGAGGCCGTACCTGCCGCCGACGAAGGCGGAGAAGGATTGGGTCCATGTCCAATAGACGGGACAGGCGTGCCGCTTTGCCCGACACTGCCCATACCCACCCAATCTTCCACCACCCATTCGGCCAATCCTTGCATGCGAGGACTCGCGCCCCCATTGGCAGACAAAACCACCATGCTGCCCATTTGCGAGGAGCGGAGTGAGGGTGTAGGGGAGGCCCGAGCCAGATCAATCCATGACCAGTCAGACCAGGACGGCGGGGGTGTAGCAGGATGAGATTGCGGGGTGGAAGGGGTCGGAGGGCGACTGTCTTTGAGTAGATGAGCTGGAGGTGGTGGAGCAGATGAAGTCGTTGTAATCTGGGCTGGCGGTGCGGTAGATGTGCTGGCCCGGGCATCATTCCCACCACTGGCATTGGCTGCTGCAATTTGTTCCAGACGATCCAGTAGCACTGACGGCGGCTGCTGCGAGCGACCATGGAATGTGGGCATACTTTCTGGTTGTTGATCCGTTTGTACTTTGCGCTCGATTGTCCAGATTTCCCCCAGCCCAACCTCAATCGTCTCTTTCTTCCGAGGAGTACGGGCGTGGATTCTTTCACGATACTAGAGTGCGTAAATAGCTGATGCTGCTGCTGCTGCTTGCAAACTGCTCTCCGGCTCCGGCACCGGCTCCGTTCTCTCCAAGCAAGATATAAACAAACGGATTGCGGAGAACCCGAGAGGCTTCCCGTCCGTCAATTCCAAAAACCTTTCACAACAGGGTAAACACCCGTCCTTTCCTTGCAAGATATTCTCCAAAGAAGCCTTTTTCGCACACACTCCAAACTCGTCCTCTTCCAATTAAGTTTCTCAGTAACCCGCTTTCCGTACGATTATCCCGTTGGTTCCTCGATTGATGACTGATGAAAAAGTGCTTATGAGACGATGATAATGATGCAGAGCGAGAAAAGGAAATGCCAGGTACTTATATATCAATCAGCCAAGTCGGAGTATATGCCGCTATTATATACCGCGTGAGAGTGAGACTGAATGGCGGTGAATGCGTCGCGTGGCCTCGGCGCGTGATTTTGGTTGCTGACGGCAGCAGGGGGGCTGGTGGGTTCATTCGCTGTGTATATATATATATCATCAGCCAGTCCACTGCCAGGGAGATTCCACGTTGCCTATCCATGCGAGCATGAATAAGGAATGGAGCCCCAAATGGGATGAAGTCGAAGAGCTACTGCGTTTTTATCGTCTTTAGTGTACGTGGATGGGATATGGGATACTTTAACTGACATTTACGAGGGAGGTCATATCTTGCAGGCAGGGCAGAAACTTGGTCTACATCGGCAAAAACCATAGTGTCCTGCCACCTTGCAGGCAGGATGTACCTCTCCTTGGCAGTATAAGCCGTCATCTGGACGAGCTTGCTAATTGCAGCGATGATAACCGGGCGGATGAGACTACCCATAACGCACTGCGACCTTTTTTAAGTTTGTATATATCTGCTTGCAATCTATGAAAAAAACAAATAGCGGGCTAGATAGGAATGCCATCAGCCGGGGCTGGTGGTTGAAGTTGATCATTGGAGCTCTGAGCCCATCACCATCAGTAAGATGCGCATAAAACCGCCGCCAAGCTGAGGCTTGCAATTTTTACCTCATGTATAATCTGTGTGTTCGTGGGTTCGGGGGTTTCCCAAATTCCCACCGCTTTGGAACAAGATTTTACAGACAATTTTATAGCTTGCAAAATTCCGGTACGCCTCCGAATAATTCCCACGACCTAAAAACTATTGCAAGTGCTTCAAGTCGAAAGCTGCTGCTTGCTTGCCCTCATACGACGTGTTTGAATGTTTTTGCTGCCGGGCTATATACCTTTGTCCGCTATAAGTAAGTTGCTTGGTCTTTCCGGGTGTGTCAAGGTCATCTGCGTACTTAATCGCCCCCAGGAAACAATTGACCAATAATTCAAGGGACATTCCCAAAGCCTGTTCTTCAAATTTTTCATTCAAAGGTCGAATTACTCTTGTATTTATTTCCAGGAAGGTGGGTTTTACCTTTTTCCGGATGTCTCTGTTTTTGTTTCGAACGCGCGAGGTGCGACATTATGTTTCGAAGTGTTCGATCACGAACGATCAAGACTTGCAGTTGCAGCAGCAGCTCACTAGATAAGACATTCGGACTGTGGTCTCTCAGTTCTAGATCGAGTTGACGCCTACACAATTTTTTTGAAGCGCCGTGAAAATCAGCATGGATCAAAGTATATTAATGGGGGAGACGCCCACTCTCTCTGCAAAAGACTGCATGCAATTCCACAAGTCTTTCCCCAATGAATGCCCCAGGGTCCACCAGCCGTGGCTCCATTTTGGCTGTATCTTTTCAGAAATCTCCAGCCGGGGTCCATCAAAAACCAGCCGCTGAAAGCCTTGACCCAAGCAACCGTCCGTCCGTCCAAAGCAAGTCCCTGCGCAAAGTGCTTGGCTGTAGTAGTCTTTTCCATAAGTGAATACGTACCGTATGAGGGTTCAATAGCTGAGCTGGTGCCTAATTCAACCCAGCGTTTTCCCTTGGCTAAAATAAAAAACCCCAAGGGAAAAGACTACTAAATGGAAAATCGAGGCGATGACGAGAGCCCGCCACTCCAGCCCTAGCCTTTCTGCGGTCGGGGTTGGCGCTCGTTCGGCGTTTTGAAGCGGTGGTATAATATCCCACAAGGATTTTGCGGTTTTAGACTGTAGGAATCGTTGGTATCAGGCAGTAGGAATCAGGCATTAGCAAAGTAGGATTTATCAAGGACTCGAGCAGGAACAAAGCAAGAGACGGACGAGCAAAGAGATATGTCCGACGGGCCTGGACCACGTGTTTTACCAACGGCCGCAAGAACAAGAGCTGCCACGACGGCGACGACGACGACGGCGACGACTTTTCCCCAACCAAATCACCCAGTGCGTTCGTCAAAGTCAACAAGGCACCCAAAGCGATCCACAGCAGCAGCACTCCGACGGTGGGCACTAGTAGTAGTAGCAACAGCAGCAACAACAATGCCCGTCGTGTTTGTGTCGGGCCAGGTCGCAAACAGCGCCAATCTCGCCAGTTGCGCTTCAACCGACCGTCTCTGCGTCGACAAGGCCGCCCTCCCCCTCAACACCCCGACCGCAGTCTCCTTTTACACGGCCGCCTTTGGCAACCGCGACCCCTCCAGCTGGCAACTCCGTCTCTATGTCGGTGATCTTCGTGTGAATCCTCAGGTCGACCCTTGCAACCCAAAATCAACCCTCGTCCAGTCATGGGACTCGTTGGATGCAGCTAAAACCATTGGAACAGTTGCGTCTATCGATGTGGTCGTCAATCGCTCCGATGCCCTCATGAAGCTGGTCGAGAGCGGCCAGAAATCTTTCTACTTTCAAGTCAGGGACCCCCAGACTTGTTTCTTGGGCCCCTTTTCAAGTTCTATGACAAGTATCTCTCTGGACACTGCTGCTATTCCTGTGCCATCTCCTGCCACGCCATCCCCGCCCGCTGCCCCATCTCCTGTATCCCCATCATCTGTTCCCACAACCATCCCAGCACCAACCGGCCCAACCCCAGGTTCCCCATCCCCAGGGTCGAATCCGGGCTCAAATCCAGGCTCAAATCCAGGCTCAAATCCAGGCTCAAGTCCCCTACCGGGACCCGGGACGGGACCAGGAGGGACCGACCCCGTCAACACTCCTGGTGGCAATCCACCCACCGCTGTGACCCCAACCGCCTCTTCAGATTCATCAAAAACAGGCCTAATTGCGGGTCTGACCGTCTCCCTCCTAGTTCTCCTAGGCCTGTTTCTGTTTGTCCTGATTAAACGCCATCGGGCCCAACGCGCCCATCAGAAACGAATGGATAACTGGAGCGGAAACGTGGAAGCGGGTCGGTCTCCCCAAGTTGCATCCCTCTCGGCGGCACCCGGAATGGGATCATCGGCTGCTACATTGGGTGCTGGTGGTGGTGGTGTTGCGGCTGCTGCTACAGCGGGCGGTTTGGCCGCTAAACAGGTCATGTCATCCGCATCATCAACGTCAACCCGACCCTCCACTGAAGAAATCAATGTCTCGTCACTCACCACAACACCCCTCCTCCCAACCGCTGCTTCCCCCCCAACCTCTGCTTCAAACTCCCCTCCAACACGACCCGCCCCACTCTCCACCTCCACCATCCAAGACCCCTTTGCCGACCCCACCGCCTCAGCCGCCGCAGACCCATTCTCAGACCCCAACCTCCCACCCCTCATCACCCGCCGCTCCATCCTCGGCTCCCTCCTCAACAACCCAAACACATCATCATCATCCACCCTCTCCCGCCCCTCCCTCACCGACAAATCCTCCTCTACAACCTCGGCTGCCGAAGGTGAACGCTACGAACGCGCTTTACTCGTCGCCCAAGCCTTCCGCAATCATCTATCCGCACCCTCGTGGGGTGACTCGCCCAATGGCTCACCTTAAATCCAAGCACATAGTCTACTTCTTCTTTCATTTTTTTGTTCATTGGGGGTTGAAGGGGGATTTTTTGGGGGCGTAGTAGGCGTAAAACCTGACATTTTCTTGACATTTACATTTTTAGAAAACGTTTTTCTTTTGTACATACTTGTATTTTTTACATACCTTTTTCGATAGTTTCTTTTACATAACAAATTTGGGGTTATTTGATGATTTTGTGTGTGTGTATAAAAGTTTTGGGCAGTGAGGTTTGTTACAGGAAGTTGATTCCAATGGATCAGGAGACTATAAGCAAAAGATATTGTCTCGTCTAGTCAAAACCAATACGTGAGCACTTCTCTTTCAGCATTCTAATCCGTCAGTCAGAAGGGAAGGTGGTACCACGTCAGGCGCTTGAATGAATATTTTCCCACGGCCTGAAATATCTTTGAACGTAGTCGTGTATGAATTGAGATAGAACACTTAAGTTTTGGATCATGCAAACGGTAGTAGAGATAAGGTATGCATCATGCTGTTGTGGTAAGAAGGTAAAGCTGCGACGTCGAATCATAGTATGCGAGCTTGTAAGTATGTACGATGAGACAAAAAAAAGGGTCTCCGGCTTGCTTTTCATCTGACATTCGTTGCAGTGAGTAGCTTGAGGTGGATAACGCCTGTTTTTTTCTCATACATCTCAAGGCGTTCAGATGCATCAATTCCAGGCTACGGATATGGATGACACATATTCATGAGTGGTTGTTTTGATGTTAAAAGATACAAAAAGTGGCAGATATATAGGTAAAATACAAAAGTATAGAAAATGTCTGTAAGTCCGTCCAGCGACTATTAGATACAAAAGATACATATGCGGCGGGGAGTTTAGGCGGTGACAGCACCGAAAGCTGCGGCAGCGACGGATGCCAGGACAGTCAATGGGGACCACGACCATGTTCCGCGTGCGTCATTTCCAGTGGGTGGCAGACCGGCCGCTCCGTTTCCATTATTTCCTGCGTTGGTGGGTTGAGCACCTGGGGCAGGTGTGGTAACGGTGGCGGGTGGCAGGGCACAACTTCCGGACTGAGGAAGGGAGTTTTGCGGGAACGGAGCCAGGGCGTTGGACAATGTCTGCAGATTGTCCTGGTTGTAAGGGATACCACCCCCACACGGGTTGAAAATGGTGAAAACCGGAATGGTCCCTTGGGCAACCATGGAAGCGACATAGACGAAAAAGATGTTTTGGGTGTTGACGGCGGCATCGGCACCGGCATTGTTGGGGCATCGGGCATTGGGGTTCCCGAATCCTGTTACGGTGATTTCCTGACCGTTAAAGGCTGCACCTGTTCCTTTATTGTTGCCGAATGAGGCGTACACGCAAAAGACTTTGACGGTGGCATTGTAGTTTTGGGCAGATGCACCTGGCTGACCGCTGTTGGCATTGTTGTTGGTCACCGTTCCGAGAATCGTGTACTGGGCTACAAATCAGGATAAGGCGTTAGATTTTCAAAGTCTCTCACACACTCGACAAATGGGAAACGTGGGTACCTTGGGTCATCAAACAAGGAAGATCGCCAGGCTTGCAATTGGGCACAGAGGGGGCAGCTGGCTGGGCAACGACCACTGTTCCCGCAGCACAAACAAGAGCAACGAGGCCAGTGACTAGAGATGAAATGTGCATATTTTGGATGGAGTTGTGGTGTGTGGGAAGGGTGGAAATCTGCCAAGATGTGTGAATGTAAGTGATTTGATGATAGGGCGGAGATAACGACGGTGCTGCTTTTTAACAGCCCTGTTCCGTCACTGTTCTTTATAACTTACCGGAAAAGAAAAGTGGGATCAGTCTCTGGTGGTGAAATGTGCAGTCTTTCCTTGCCGGCGAAACAGCACCACACAACGCGCGAAGGTTGCGCTGACTGCGCCTCCGGAATATTGCCATGGTAATGTTAGCTATTGGCGGAGTTTGCTTCGTGTGTACATTATCGCTTTCGACGAGACGACGAGGTTGAAGCAGAGGTATATATATATTAGGAGAGGATCAATTTCAAAATATTAGAAGAAAAATCTACTGAAAGAACAGCTCCTTCAGAATGCGAATTGTATCGGCAGGAGACTCCACAGCGTGTCCGGTAACCCGCTCGTGGTGGTAGATTTCATAATCATTTCCTCCCGGGAAAGTCTTGTCACCGAAAAAGTGAATAGCATCAAACTGCTCGTTCTTGAGGTGGTTCAAGCAGTAAGTCTTGTCCCAACCAGTGGGGAACACGTCAAAGGAGATTTGACCGCCAATAGAAAAGGTCAATTTCAGATGAGAAAATTCCTTCTTGATGGCCTCGATAAAGGTTTCACGGATCTTGTGTTGTATGTCGTACTTTTCGTATTCATCGCGCTCGGCGTGGGTGCAGTTTCGGCCGATGGGGGAGATGTTAATCATGCCATTTCGGAACTCGATGAATGTTCCACTGTGGACGTAAAAGAAAACTGAAATCAGAAATCGCCCTGCTCGCTGAGAGGACAGTGAATCTTACCGCTTCTTGGGAAGATCCAAATCAGCGATATATTTGAGCACAAAGCTGGCCAGCTTCTTGTACTCGTCCTCGCCGATCCATCCAATGAAACTTGCCGAGTCAAGCTGCTTTCCCAGACGGTAGGCAGTCAAGCCGTTTTCGGAAAAACAGAAATCGTATAGATCAATGCCTGTCCTCAGATTTAGGTTATCATCGTCTCTATAGCTCCAGCTGATGTGCTACTTACAGTTCTCGCCAAGCTGCTCCTTCTGCTTGGACAAATCGGATCCTCCTACAAAACCAATGACGACCTTCTTGCGCAGGTCAGCCAGAAGCTGCTGCATCTCCGGTGAGATGTCCTACAGGAGGAAAAAAACTCAGTTTTGGATCGCGATTGTTGAGCGTGGATCGTGCGACAACGAACCTTACGCGCCGGCGTCAATGTGCCATCGACATCAAAGAGGACGAGGGTCTTTGGTTGGGTTTTCTTGCTCCAGTCTGCCATTGTTTGAATATGCGAAAGATAGTGGTTTTGGAAATGACGATGGTGGCGGACAGAGAAGACTTGCGTTGCACAGATTCATTTCCCCAAATCTCGCTACATGGCGTGGCGCAGGTCCAGGTCGCGGAGCGGAGAAGGTGACGAAGGATCGACGGGCGAGCATCTTGTTGAAGTTGTAGAGTCGTATGAGCGCCTTTCAGGGGTTCCCGCCTTTGCTGGCGATATTCTACAGCGAGTTTCATCCAACCCAAGGACCCAAAGTGACTTTTGAAGTCCCTGAAGGGTTTGTTACTTCAACGTCACTCAGCAACAATGCCGCCCACGGAGGTGCGAGTTCCTCGTTGAATTTGGCGTCAGTTGCTACCAGTGCTGCCGGCACTCCGGGGTTAGGGGTCGGAGGGGTTAGTAGTTTACCTGGTGCATCTGCTTTCTCTGCCGTGCCGCTATCCCCACCATCGTTTGCATTTTCCCACCATCCCAACAATCCCCCAACCGTCCCGCCAGCCTCTCTCCCACCGCCTATATCTCAGTATAATACAATTCACCGCCCCACTGATACCAATATCCATGACTCGTATCTGGACTTTGATGCCATATCTGAATACATCATTCCCAAACCCGAGTTATGCAACCGACTGGTGACCATCTCTACGCCCTTGTATAAAGTCATGGGATACCCAGTATCCATTCAAGATGCAAAGTATGAAAGGAATGCACTCTTGTTTAATCTGTGCTTTGTCTTTGAACAAGGGAGGGAAACAGGATCTTATGAGCAAGTCGTGAGAAAAATGGCACGCGTTTTGCGATCGCTCGAGGTACTACGAAGCAACGGGAACCCGTCTAGACTGATAGTAACTCTTACTGCACCTTAGGTCGAGAGCGAATTCCTGTATAACCCATCAACAAAGTCTGCCCTTCTCAACATCATGGAGCAGCTTCTCGAAGATTTGAATTCATATTCTGAATGCCAAATTCCCATCAGTACGCTTAAAACAGGACCAAAATCATTTGAACTCCAGGTCTCATTTGAATCCTTCTAGATGACGCCAACATGATCAATATCAAACTTTTCCCCAAATACCGCGATCCCCCTCCTGTTTACGACTACCAGGTGCCCGTTCTCATCGTCAACTTGGAAAAAGTAATGGACAAGTACTGGGACTTGACAATGCAACGGGTAGGTTACCCTCCCGAGCTCATGACATTTGAAAGCTCACAATAATGCGTAAAGATACTTCCACATATTGATGGCGTCCACTCCGTGAAAAAGATTGCCGAAATAGGCGATGTAGATCCTACCCTGGTGCGCATTGCCATTCAGCATCTCCTCTACTATGGCGTTGTCAAGATGGTCGATATCTTTCAATTCTCCAACGTCTATGCCATCAAACCATCCATATCCTACCTGCTCCGCTCACAGCGCCTTCAGTCTGAATGCGTCAATTTTGTATCCCGCCCCGGCGTTCCCCGTCCTGCGTTTGCCCTTCTCTACTCACTTTATTGCGCGCTAAAACACGGATTGCCGGTCCGTGACTGGGTGGATGAGAACCACATTTGGGCCCTGAACATTGATCCACGGAGGTTCATCCTCTATGGCGTGATCAAAGGCTTTGTTTACCGGGTGCACAAGTTTCCAGTGTGGATTACGCATCCCGGTGATATCCTGAGCGACTCGCCGAACCGAAGCTTGAAGAGGTTTTTGAATGGGCGAAAGCATTTTGATGAGTTGTGCACGTTGTTTGGATGTAATTCCAAAGAGCTGGATGAGACACTGAAAGCCGATCCAAATATTAGAATCATTTGGAAGTAGATGCGATCGAGCTCAATCCTCATGTTGTAAATATATTTGTAAATAAATGGAGTTTGTGTAAACGTGTAGGTTGGAAGCAGCAGATCAAGATCAACTCTATGCTTTGGGTGCTCCAGTCTCAGCTTCTGCCACTGGTGGCTCAGTAATAATACCCTTCTCCTTCAACAGCGTGTCCAACTCGCCACTCTGGTGCATGTTGATCAAAATGTCACATCCTCCAACAAACTCGCCCTTGACATACACTTGTGGAATAGTGGGCCATGAACTGTACTCTTTGACTCCAGCTCGAATATCATCATCCGCTAGGATATTGACAGTCTTGAAATCTTTGACTCCCTGGATCTGCAGAACTTGGACAACGGCGCGAGAAAATCCACATTGGGGTGCTTCCTTGTTGCCCTTCATGAAGACCAAAACATCGTTCTCCTTGACGGCCTGGGGACATTTGGGTACAAGTAAGGAGCGGAATCATGTCTTTTGTTTATATCGAATTACCTTGTCGAGCTTTGAGCGGAGGTCATCCGACAAATTTCGGCGCCAGATAGCACTCAGACCCGCAGAAGCTGCCAGCGGCATGGCAGAGCCCACCCGTCGGAAAGCGATTCCCCTGGCCACCAATCCACTTGTTCGAAGGACGTTCATTCTGGTTATCGATTGCTGTCAAAACTCCAAGTGCAAATGTTGCAGTTCCAAATTGTCATCACCTTCAGACCATTTACCAGTGTTATGGCAACTGGCATGGCACAGCCATGCTGAAACTCACGTGAACTGCTTTGGTAATTATAGCGCAGCACCATCGGCACTTGCGCGTTTCGCGAAGGTGAGTTTCCACTGCAACCTACTACCACTAGAGCAAGATAACCCACCAAATCGAAGCTACTAGATGACGGGGCATGGTGCACTCGGTACTTCGGAGCAGGAGGACGTTCGCCGGCAGCGTTTCAAACAGGAACAGCAAACTGATCTACAAGCATTCCTCGCCGCTCAAGCAAAAGAAAACCCGCGACTGAGGCATATCAAGCGACGACAGAGTGAAGTAGTTACAAATATCTTTGGTGCCCAGCATCAGCCCCATCCACCCGCCAATCCAAGCTACAATAACTCTCGTCATCGGCATAATTCATCCGGGAATAACGAGACATCCCAACCCAATGCGCGTGAAGAATACCATTCGCGTGACCCTCCAAATGGACGAGGGCCATCTCGAGGATACCCGGCCGAAGATTATGATAATTCAAGGAACAATGGCTATTCCGGTAGGTGCAGGCCTTAGCTTAAAGCTGATGAAGGTCTCACAAAGCTCGTGTTTATAATTTGTTTGGCTTAGACTACCGGAGACCATTTTCCCGAGAATCTCCTTATGGAGGTGGACAAAGCCACCATCCTTACACTAGCGCGCCAGCCTCATTTTGGCCACAGTATGTGATTGAGCCTGTTTATATCTGACGTGAGCCTAATACGCGTGTCCTAAGTTCTCAACCTGCCTACAACTACGGGCCACCCCCTCCACCAGATCATTGGCGCAGTCCTCCACCCCGCTCCTACTTTGACGACGATAACTACCGTAGAGGTTTTGGAAATGATGTCCCACGAAGCATGATGCCGGCGAATCCATATGGAGGGGGATATGGGGACCATGGTGGAAGATTTGGGAACGATGTCGAGCGTAGAGACGAGCGCAGGGAAAGGAATGACAGTGTAAGTGACATACCACGGAAGGTGATATAGAAGCAATGCTCATTTGAATACAGTATGACCGTGAAGTAAGGATTTTGCGCGATTGATCTTGTAATGGCGTTCCGAATCCTTATGAGGAAAGTCCAGGCTAGAAATCGATCACCACCCGGAAATCACCACAGGTCAAATAGCCACTTAGTATCATCAGGATCTGATTCCCGGTCGAGACAGTATGCAGCAGACCTAGGTATGCAGAACGAGCAGTGCGGAGTCGGAATTCAGGGCTAACTTATAATTGTAAGCTCGTCAAATTGACGAAAAGCGTCAGGCTGAAGAGCGCGAACGAGGATATCGTCGACAACCAGCATATACCGCTGGCGTGAGTACCGGTGTTTATTTTGGTAACCTCGCCAACTTTTCCACTTATGAACAAACCAGGGTAATCCACTTTTAGGAGAACACTCATCATCTTCGGTCGGTGCACGTATGCGGAATACTGATTCTTCGACGACGAGCCTTCCACAAGTGCAATATGCCGCTAGACCGGATCAAGGCCAGCCACCTATCACAGCATCGGTGGGTTGAACTTGGTTACCTCTCGCCATGAACCGCTAGATTGAAAATACATGGGTGTCACGTAGAAAGGGGAATATTTGCGTGATTTGGACGCACAGATTCAGCTCAAACGACAGAATGCGGAACTCGAAAAGATGAAATGGCGCCAGCAGGATGAGAAGGTAGGCCAGACACACGAATGGAAATGTCTTATCAAGGATCTCAAACATTCCCACAGAAAGAACGCGAGATGGCTGACTACAATCCTTGGGGACGAGGTGGCGCGGGCGCACCGGTATGTCGGCATCTGGACTTATATTTCCGGAAACGTGACGCTAACGTTGTGTAGCATACGGTCGCAATACCACCGCCGGTAGTCCCGCAAGCCAATCCAACAGGCTATTTTGATTCGCAGCACAAAAGCAATCCGAACGAGGCTAGTTATGGAGGAGCACGACATCCGCCGGCAGGAAACAACCCTTCACATATCAGGTAAGGCTGCCGAATATTCCGCTAGCTAGGCATCCTTATTCAAGCGAACCCAAAGCGCCCCATTTGCTGCGCAGCAAGCAGCTTTACCGCCGATTGGTGCGCCTGCCGAAAAGTCATTCGCGCGAAGTCATGGTCCACTTGATGCGATTGGACAAGAGGAGTTGGCGAAGAAGCATAGACAACAACAAGAACATCAGGTTCGCTCTTCTGAAGCAAGTTTGACATTGGAAAGACCATTAATATCCACCAGGATGCATTGAAACGGCAAATGGCCGAGCGGGATGCAAAGAAGGCTCAGGAAATCGCACAGCGTCGGGCAGAGGAAGACGAAGAACAAGCTCGCATCAACAAGGAGCAGGAGCTCTTGCATCAGAAATATGCTAGGGAACAAGAAGAGGCCAGGAAAAAGGAGGAGGAAGCTAGACTTGAGAACGAGAAGAAGATTGCAGAGCGCAAGATGGAACAAGAGAAAAGAGATCGAGAGTTTCTGGAAGCGCAAAAACGCGCCCAGGACGAACGGGAGAAGAAGCGGGGTGTAAAAAGCCCAGTCCATGGAGGCAGTAAGTAACGCGGCTATACGCGAAGATGTAGCGTCTTTGATGTTTTTACTAGGTGGAACTACATACCAGGAACAACCTCCACCCGTTCATCGTACCAGCTCTCCCCCTCTCCCGGCTACACGGCGGAAAAGTGACGCCGCACACGCAGCCGATCCCTTTAATCAGTCTGGTTCACAGACAAATTTAGCACCACCCTTTCGTTCTTCCTCACCTCCTATCCCAACCCTTCGCGGAAAATCGGGGCCTAGGGAACCGACAGTCGCTGATCCGCCGCATGCTCAACCATCACCATACCCACCAAATCGAAGAGAACCCCATCCCCCTCCAAGTCAAAGCAACAACTATGATCGAACTGGCCCTCCACCCCCGTCTCAACCCAATTCCCCACCGCCCCCTCATCAAGACTCTCGACCAGTACCTACCAAATCCAAAACTATACATCGCCGCGATCCGAATGCCAGACAGGTGTGAATTCGATTGCGCTTTGTTCTCCTGCTTCCCTCATCTCAACGTCAGTCAACCCACCGGGTTCTCTTTCCTCTTTTCTTGCTGCAATGTATTAGAATATATCCACAATACAGAAACCTTTGTCTGCGGCTGCATTAGAGCATGGTGCATTTCACGAAGATCGGGAAGAGGATATCGAGCAGGATGATAATCGCGCTGTGCTTTCCCAACTTGTTGCCATTCAACAGGTGATTTTCTTCAGTGAGCCTAGAAGTAATAATGGAACAAAGTCTGATCACTATTGTGCAGGAGCTTGCAAGGGAAGACCGAGAGATTCAAACACAGTTACATGCTGCTGGCATAGATGTGGATGTGGAAGTGCCTATCGAGCAACCTCCTCTCCGAAAGAAGCCAGAGGCCTCGCGACTACCCCAGGCAAAAGACCAGTCACGAACAATTAAAAGTCCAGCAGAGGCAAAATATGAAAGCCAGGATAAAAAACCTAGGTATTTGCAGGCAATTCAACAAATGCTTGGAAAGTTTGCTCATACGATGAATATCTTCCCAGAACGCCACAAACAGAACGTTCTCGTCGCGGACCCAATTCTTTACTCGATGATTCTTTACTTTTCACTCAAACGCTCGCACCCCCTGCTGTCTCACCGCCGCCCCGCCGATCCCGACGCCGAAGTTCATCAAGAGCATCGTCCCCTCCTACTCGCTCTTCTGTCCATATGGACCTGGATAATGTGGATTTGAGCGCCAACAGAGAACGCCGAAAACGTATGGTTGATGATTTCCTGCGACAGGGCGAGTTGGATGTCCGGGAGAATATAAGACAGAGCCGGCGAGTTACGGCAAACTTGGGAGATACCGGAAAGCTAAATGATAGCATGTTGGGAGAAGGGGTATGCCACTCTGTCAGAGATTTTGAAAAAATGATGGTATAACTCATCCTATTATGGCAGGCTCTGCAATCGGAAAGTAAGTTGGTTTACCTTAAGGGTCAACCCTCCAACCGCTCCACTTCAAGGTAACATCCATTAGTAACGATAGGTGGAAAAAAAAGTATTAACAACCTGATTAGATCCGGAACATATGCATCTAATTCAGGTCCAGCTTTGCGGTTTTCGGATCTCTTGGAACGATCCAGCAACCGTGACGACCTGGTGACTAGCGAAACCCGAAGCAAATTATTGGACCGACTTCAAAGCTTAAATTTAAAGGCTGCTGGAAAGAAGGGAAAGGAGACAGGTATCTATCACCTGCCTTTACACGCGGATCTCTTTGATTTCTAAAACGAAGGACTCAAGGGCCCGCATTGACTTTTACTTCACCGGTCGCGGACGACGAGGATGATGCAGACGATACCCATCTCATTATCGAGCGCGTAAACCAGATGAATGCGGCACGTTTGCAACGCCTTACAGAACTTGAGAGAGCGCAGCAGAACGGCACGTATCAGCGACCAAAATGGGAGGTGAAGGATCCGTACGCTCGAAATTTGGAGAGTAAGACTGGCAAAGATGAAGACGGCGGAATGAAGAAAAAGCAAGATCTAGTATTGGCATTCCTTGATGCCGTTCGGGTGAGATTCCACGTCAACAATCATCATATTTTTTGGCTAAACTTGTGCGCAGGACGGACCTTCAGAATCGACTACTGTACCATCACACCTACGAGGGCGGAGTCGTGACCACAGTATGCAAGCAACATCAAAGTACTCTGATATAGGCATTGGAATGGCTGGCTTGAGTGTTTTTCCCACAGCATAATACCTAGCAACTATGCTACGCATGATGCAGAACCTTGTTTTTTTTCCGCCTTTAGAGGACTTCTCACCTGTATTTTATTGACATTTTTCTCAAATATATCAATCCTTGTCAAGACCGTGTCAAGTAGATGCATGTAATGCGTACCCCGTATATATAATTCATTGCAACTTTGAAGACAACCTTGCATGGTTGAGGACATCAGCCTTGCGTATTTTTTATACCGAGATCTGCCCCCATTATGATATCATAAACCCAGCTTCGCATTTCGCTGGCCACAGCCAGAAGCAATTTTGAGCTAAATGATTGATAGACATACATACCATCGGTCGTTATGTGAGCCAAAAGCTCGGCGGATCATTCATCAATTAATTCTTTTGAAGCATCTATACCTTATGCCTTGGAGCATTCAATATTTCAGATAGCGTGAACTTAGTTTGAGAGCCATTTATTCGGCAGCTTTTCGGAGCCCAAATTCTGGGTATGGCCCGCGTCATATCCTGGTACTTCTGCCCTGGGTTTTTTTTGCCACCGTACTGCTCGTTCTGGGTGGTGAGGGCATCCGACGTAATGGCGCCGATCTGGGTATAAAATGGGGAACCGAGTTGGCATTCCTTCTCATCAAAAACCACCTGAATAACCTTCTCCCTCAACTCACATCAATCAATCATCATGAAGTCTGGACGTGATTTCGAACAACTCGCCCCCGCCAAGGCCGCCGGTGTTCCTCTGGATGAGACTGACCCAGGCAAGCTGTCGGACCAGGGAATCGAGCGTGATGGTAATGCCGCAGCGCAGGCCGAGTTTGGCCGTACGAAATCCGCAGCAGACAATGCTCAGAAATCGGTATGTATCTTCCGTTGAGGGCAGATGATCACAAGTTAACACATTTCCCTCTTATCTCGCAGGCTGCCTCTCATACCCAGGACCGGAAATTACAACCAAACTCTACTGGAGGAGCAACTGACTTGAACTCCCGCGGTCAAGCACTTTAAACGTAGAAGAACTCCACTAAAATCCCCATCTCTTTCTATCTCATGGCGTAAATTTCGGACCCTCGCAACTCGTAATTGTATCATAGACCCTTCATAATCAACTCCCATCACAAGATTTCGGCGCATACTTTCCCTTTCTGTTGAGCATCTATCCACGAGTAGCAATGCCTGGCGACAGATGGTTGGAAACTTTTTGCATTTGTTTCCAAAGTCTAGTCCCTGTGCTTTGGCCACCTGAAATCTGCGTGCCCAGAATCATTCCACTTTCTATTGTACAAAACTGTAAGACGTCAAGTAGCATTCCATTGGGCTGGAAGGGCTGGACGTTCAAAGCCGCTGGGAAAACAAGGAAGGCAGGATCATCATAAAACCTCACACCTTGGGATGCTCCGAAAGTCTAAAAGCCAAAAATCATAAGTGCTTTCATCCTCCGATTTCCAATATCCTTGAGATCGGCCTCCATATTCGCTGCACGGTCCGTACCGCGGGAGTCGCATTGTTTACGTATCCCTCTATAAATACCTCATATCTGATCGCACCTTGGGGATCTCTCGCGTTTTCATAACGGAGTGTCCCGAGATCCGAGCCCTCGTCGGAAAACACTGCAAATCTATTTAACAACCTTTTTGCAGTCTCGGCCCGGTAGAATTGGCTTTTATTAAAACCACAGCAAGTATAGAAGCGCTTAAAAGAAACCCAGATCCCCCTTCCCCTAAAACCTTGCTGTTGAGGCAGCTTCAAAATTCACCTTCTTCCTATAACCATCAATCATAAGCTGAGACGACTTATTTGGGAACATCTACGGGAACATTTTCTACTGAAATTTAGGAACCCGAATTCATCCGAAAAAAATATACCCGTGGGAGTGACTAAGGGTAGCTCTGGGCCAGCTTACCTTGCAAATTTCAAGATATCACCTTGGTCTTGTAGGCTGAAAGCGAAAGAATGAAAACAGCTAGCCCATCGCAACCGTCGGATACTTTAACGGACACGGTTGATGTGCACCTCCGTCGATTGAAAAATGGTTTTTTTGGGGTTCTTTTCATCGTTAACAAGGATGAGGATGGCGGACATTGGATATGGTCGGCTCTGGAGTCCTTGATTGACCATTTTCAAGATTTATCCATCCCGTTGGGATTTCGACCCTTTCGATGGCAGCACGAAGTTGAATGGCTAAACTTCACATTTGACATTTTTTCCCCGGAGAAGTTTGTATGTAACATTCTGAGGCTTTTTATCGGAATGAGTATTCTAACTACTTTCTTCAGGTATCAACAAGTGAAGGACTTTATATCGCGCTTATCAGTATTCTCGCACTCGTACTTATCAACACTCTCTGGGTGGGCTACTCATTTTCGACAAATCGATTCCGATTCATATGGACTCTCAAATTTCTACGCTTCACTCTCGACTTGTTTGCCACTGTCCTCTATATACCAATTTTGGAGCGATTTACCCACACCATAGTGCGGTGTAAACATTCTAGTTTATTCGGTGAAGATACCGAGGATGACGAATTACCGAGTGTCGATTGGCATGAGTGTTGGACCGGTCCGTACTTGTTCAAGAGTGTAATCACTCTGATCGTCGCCATTATCTTTATATGGTAAGGCTACCTGATTCACGGCTTGACCCGTCGAAGGTGACTTTAAAGGTGCATTTTTACTTTAGCTTGGTTCATGCCGTCGGGGCCACATTTTTCAAATTCGACCCGCACACAAAAGATGTGGAAGCTCGGCCTCACTCCAGGATTGAGACCCTTTACATCGCCATTCGTACCGTGCTGATTATTCTCTCGATTGTTATGGCGACGTATGGGGTGCCGCATTCTATGCTGAATCGTGGCATCTTTGCGGGTGTATGTATCGTCGGAACAGGAATTCTTGCCTTTTCCTACATATGGGTAAGTTATTCACCGACATTTCATGCTCATCATGAAGCTAATCAATTAAATAGTATATACCCTACTATCATTACAAGTTCTCGGTATTCCGATCTAGTTTGCAGATGAATTTCTTTTGGATGTCACTGTGCGGAACATATAACCTTTTCCGCCCTCGCAGCGATATTGGGATTATTTTTATTCTACTCATGCCTGTGGCAATCCTCCTTGGCTGTCTGCTTACTCAAATTCGCCGTCGGGCTATTGAGCGTCTTGATCCAGAGAAAGCTGGTGCTCTGCAAGTGGAGCTCCATGTCCGTTTCAAGCTCGAGGCCGCTGGATTGTTGTTCAAGGATCCACCAAAAAGTAACATAACGATGGCTGCTGCATCCCCTGGAGACTTGTCATCTGCGGCCGAGACGTCGCGAGGGCCAACAAATAGGGTCCTCACGGAAAGTGAGATTCTGGACGAGATTACAGAGATCTACAATCTTGCCTTGCGGGCGAATCCCCACTCATCTCTATTGCATCTTTTCGCGGGACAGTTTTACCTTCTCCGGTTGGGAAATCGGGCGCAGTGCATGGCTTCGCTCGCGAAAGCGGAAAATCTAGAACCCAAAATCGACGAAATGTGCATGATCTTCCGGCGGCAGCGGTTGCTCAATGAGCGATTCAGCGGAGGGGACGTTATTGATTTCATTGCGTACGAGCAGAATATGCTATTAGCAAAGAAATATGCACGTCGGGCTGAAGGTAGGTGAAATGCGCAGCATAAAGTGAACTGATGCAGATATTGAATCTCTGAGGCAGCTGCGGTGGTTCAATTTTGGGCCGAACTACTACACCGTCAACCCTCGTTCCGACGCTTGCATCACCACGGCGCGGCCCTTACTACAGCTATTTCCAATGCGCAGCAGCACTATACACAAATTCTGAAACTCTCACCAAACTCCCCTTACGCATATCGACTCTATGCTGGATTTCTCATCAACGTTTTAAACGACAATAAACAGGGCGAGCAGTTGATCGAAATGGCAGATGAGCTTGAGGGTGATGCTAGGAAAGGCGGCAGCCAGCAATTTAACGAGTTCAATGAAGACGAGCCCGAGAATAATATCAATGTTGGGGCATGGGCCGACAATGCTTTGGTCACCATTAGCGGAGAGCTTGATAATCTTGGACACGTAAGTTTTAAGAAAAGATGTTGACTGACACGATTCTGACCAAAACCCATAAATCGCATGAACAGGTTTTAAACGTTAATCAAGTATGGCTCAAATTGTTCGGATACAAGAAACATGAAATCTTGCACCAGAACATTGACAAAATTGTACCATCTCCTTTTGGAGAAATGCATGATTTGCTGTTAAAGCGGTACCTCGATACAGGACGGGCAAAGGTTAGTTCCGCAACAAGCTGCAGTAGGTTATTTTGTTCAGTTCCTCATGTTAAATTTGTTTATCAGGTTATCGATCGACCTCGACAAGTGTTGGGCGTTACTGGCCATGGAACACTGATTTCGGTCACTCTTTGCGTGAAGCAGATTACAAGTCCCGAAGGTCGAATTTCGTTTCTTGGACTGATGAATCGCGCACGAACTCGCCCTGGCGAAGAATTCATGATTCTCGACAATTCCTTTGGTGTTCTACACGGAACGGAAAATCTGACCAATATCTTTGGATACTCATCGCGTGGAATGCCAGTTGGGCAGTGGATAAAGGGCCTGGACTATGAGATGGTTGTGAAAGCCGGAAGATCAGGTTATCGGACGGATGTAGAAACGGCGCACAAGCGGTATCAGTTACTTATAACGGGAGATAAGGTTGAAGTGGCTGCTGCTGCATGTTACATCTGTCGTGTTCATATGTCCGAAGGTGTGCCGGTACATGAAGTGGGCGTTCCGCCTGGTCTTCAAGCCCCACTGGCCGCGTCGGGGCCACATTATTCCGAGGGCAGTGTAGGTGGTTGTCCGATGGGGTTCGCAGCTGGCTCTTTAACTGCTCCAAGTGACAGTCCCTTGAACCATCCTCCGCGACCACATACTCCTCTGCCACCCCTTCATCCACCTATTACAGATCCAAATGCTATTACCGGCCCGCAGACCCCGCCAGGCAATCATCTTTCACCCAATACATCATATTCCGGTTTACCTCTCAGCTTTTCACCTCATGCGTCACATGACAATGTTTCCCATAGCTCTCGCGTTGGTGGTACCTCTTCTTCGGTTTCTGGTGGGAATCAAGGAAAAGAGACTATTCAGCTTACACGTCGACCATCTCGTGCCCCATGCAAGCCGTCAACGATGGAATCGCCACAACGTGATCGACGCTATTCTCGCGCTGATAACGATGATGACGATGATGCACAGAGCACTGGCTCTTCCATGTCCCGCGGAGGTAGCTCCTCCTCGTACATCAAGAATGTTATTGCTCTGAAAAACATTCAAACATCACGACAGCTTGAATATCTCCGTAGCGCTTTCATTGTCGGGCTCCTCATTCTTGGTGTTCTCTCCGTAACTGAAAATGTTCGATTCAAGGATTTGTACGGTGGGGTCACCGCACGCCTTGATGAAGTTCGTATGCGCGGAAATGTCGGACTAAATCTCGCCAAAATCCTGGAAAGTGTACGAAGTATCGAAGTGCAGGCTGGTGCTGGGGGTGGTATCGATTCAGCAATAGCAAATGCTACCTCGGCGCGGGAAGCGCTGCAGCAGGACACTGAGCAAATGCTAAGCATGGTTGGATATTTCGTAGATCTCCTGCCCGGCACGAAACCGTATGCCGAGGTCGACATTTACGGCAGTTCCCCAATAAATCCCTCCACATATGTTGTGCGCGAATCCCGCACCGTATTCGATTCTTTACAAGAAACCATCAACAATGTTCGACATATTCTTGAACCGGCTACTGATCCAGCTGGAGTTCGGAGTGCCATGGATTACATATACCTCAATGCACCAGCATCCATTCTTTTTGGCTTGAATGCGTCAACTGCGGAAGCTGCGCACCAGTACAAGACCGATATCGAAGGCACCAGAGTTGCGCAACTGGGACGATCCACCGCTGGCCCAGCATGGTGGTTTGCTGTTTTTCTGATCCTGATTTGGCCATTATACATAAAGATCCAGACCATACGACAAAAGTTCTTTCAGATGTTCCTGGACATTCCTAAAGAAGTGGTCAAGGGAATTTATTCTTCTCATCTCCGTGAGTAGCATGGATTTTTGATTTACAAATCTGTGCTGTTTTCTGAACATACTTGATAACAGAACGGCTTGCCGAGGCGGAAGAGGATGAGGATGACATGGACATGATGGATGCTGGCAACAGGTTCGCCCTTGACAAGCTGCTGCACGATGAAGAGAGCGGATTCGGCGGAGACCCGGATGTCGACGCTATGCTACCGCGGGGGGCTGATGAGTCCAGGATGCCATCGCTTCGTCGTGGTTCATTGGCATCCACTGGCATCGTTTCCAGAGCTCTCAACCGTCTCGAGGATCCGCACCATATTCTCCCCAAAGCCTTTTTGGTCCTTATGCTTTGCCTAGCCTACTTCTTCAGCGCCGGTGGTATAACGTATGCTTGGCTGACGGAAAACGATCATGTTGCCGCGGATGCATACTGGGCTGTCCAAGTTCCGGTTCTTGCGAGACTGGCGGATTTACGTGTTCGTGAAGATGTGCTTCGTGCATATGGGTATGTCGACAGTGGAAGCTTAGCATTGTTCTCCCCTGTTCCTGGACGGGAGAACGGCACCGGCTTGCTCTCTACTCTTTACTCTGTTCAACGGGGAATTATGTACGGGAGCGATATCATGGGAACAGCGTCTTCCGCATCCCACCCCCCTGATCCCAAACTTGCCAATCTTATGTTATATAACGCATGCATAGAGGGAACCCCAGAGGATTGCAATACGTTCTTGAACGGAATTCTCACTAATGGCCTGCATGCCGGCGTATCCAAGTTTATTCAGCTTGCTCGTGAAGTGGAAACTCTCCTCCCGCCGCCCCCATCTTTGGTGATATCCACTGGAACTACCCTACCCGCAAACGTCAGCCTTCGCCTGACGCAGGTGCGGACATTGGATATGCAGTACCTACCCGCACCTCTCAATCTTGCGGCCGCATATCGCGTTACCGTTGTCGATAGTCACGCGAGCTGGTTCAAAACTTTCCATCTGACCTTTACGGTGGTGTTCTGCACGATGCTCGGTGCGGCGTACTTTTTCGTGTTCCGACCATTGGTCATGGCCTTGTCTGAGGATAACCGACGAACCCATGTGATGTTATACATGATTCCACCAGAGATTTTGAGCAAGGTTGAAAGTATTCGGTATGTATTATATCGCGCAGCAGATAATGGACTTTCTTTCTAATCATCACTGCGTTTGCTTTTCAGGCTATGGGCAGCTGTTCCGGGTACGAAGCGCACAATCGACCGACCCACAGCCAAAAAGCGTATGAGCAAAACCACTGCGGGCGGCAGTGTGGAAATGGTCAACGTGGCGCGCACTGTCGAGATTGTGTGAGTTTTGGACCTCCGGCATCAATATAGCCATGTTCTGCAGAAAATTTGTAGATTAAGGTTCTCTTCACGTATCTATGCACTGACACTTAGGATTGATTCATTAAAAAGTACAAAAGATAAATAACGGATATAATTTGACCATGGAATTTGAAAACATTTGACGGTGTAAAAAAAAACGGAAGATAACTTTCTATACTCCGAATCCAATTTGTGACCGGAAATGCTTCTGTAGCCCATTGTGCTTGAACCCGGTGCGTGCTTTGAAATCCTGGTAAGCATACAGAGCCTTTTTGGCCTGCATACGACGCTCGTGATGTTGCTTGGCGATCGCCAATGGAGTGGCCTGGTATCCCAAAACCTTGTACTGTCCTTCCAAACGCGTGATGAGAACTGAATCCCTTGTTGATTCTGGTCGAAGATTTTGTCGCCAGAAGGTGTTAAATTGACGATGTCCCAGCCGTACACCAGACGGTAGAATTAATTGTGTCTCATCTTCGGTAATGTGAATAGCACCGGCGGCATTGGAAAGGTCACCCAGTTCAGATTCGTCATCGGAGCCAGCATCGCCATCTTCAGGCACGTCCTCCCATTCCTTGTCACCCTCCGTTGGCTCGGCTACTTCCTCTGGGTAGGTAGAGCTAAAGTCGTAGAAGTCTGCGATTTCGAGTTCTGCTCCGTCTTCATACAGAATCTTGCAATGGCCCTTGTCCAGCATGTGCCCGCGAACGGCTTCTATACTGTGCATTGCACGGCCCTTGCCGTTGCAAAACAAACAAATGTGGCCGACAGCAACCTTCTCCCCAAGGTATGCAATTAGACCCTTCAGATCTACCAAATACTCAATGTCGGGAATGAAAAAACTATGGGCTTTGGTCATGTGCTCTAGGTTGGCTTCGAAGGTTTGCGCGGCGTGGGGACAGAATAAACAATCCAGCTCAGTTAATCTTGGAGTGTCGGCGGCTTTTCGCACCATGATACTCTCAATTTCGGCGGACGTTGTAGCAGCAGCAAGTTCAGCCCGATAATTTGGTTTTACAGGTGCTGGCTCGCTAGATGACGATGCAGTGGGAGTAGCTTCTGACGAATTGCTGCTCTTTGCTGGGTTTCTTGATCCCTTCTTTTTGCTATCCTCAGCCCCAGACTTTGCCTCCATTTCCTTGTGTTTCTTGCTTCCAATGTGGTTGGTGTACGCATTTTCCGACGAGTAGCTCTTCCTGCAAATGGTACACTCCATCTCGGCTGCATCCACCTCGGCCTTCCCAGACTCAGCGGCAGCTGCTTGCTGCTGTTGCATTACACGAGCTGCAAAGTTCTCAGCTGTGACAGGTGGAAGCTCCGCGACCTTACGCTTCAGATTATACCGATGCCAGTCAGTACGCATGTGGTCGCGCTGGTTCTCAGCAGTACGGAAAGCAACATGACAGGCTAGACATGTGAATAGATGGCCGGCGGGGCGGGTGGAAGCGGTAGTATGGGTGGTGGCAGCAGTTGAGTCGCTAAAGTCAGACGCAGTGTCAGAGAACACTGACGCCGTTTCGACTTGAGCAGCGGCCATGACTAATTGTTGACTGGTAGGTACTTGATACTGTATTGATGTGGTTTGGTGTTGCGTCTCTTCTATCTGATAAACGTGCCGATCTTCTTCGCTCGTAAAATGTAAATTGTATACCTTTCTGCGAATTTCACTGCAGTCCAAAAAATAAATATTTCGAAGCTTGTTTTGGTGGATGAGTTAATAAGGACTGCGCCACGAACACGCGCCACCCTGGTACGGCAAAAATTCCCACAACTTTTGACGGACACGGCATACTACCGGACTATTGTTTTCATTGGGATTTCTGGATAAAAGCATCAGCTGAAAATGATAAAACTAGTGAACTGAAATGATATTATGTACAACTTGAATATGAACGTGGTTGCGAGGCAGTATACCATTGATGCTGACGGTCCCAATCCACTGTCCTGATCAGCGAATACTATGCGAAAGCTCCCCACAGCCCAAAGGCCATGACACTAACACCAAACACAAGACCCAGCAGTATTCCGATCCATTGCGTTGCCGTCAACGATCCACCAAAGAATCGTGCGTAACATGATAGCGGAAAGATTATAACGATAATGCTCGAGAATGCTGATCCAAGGAAGGACATCAGGCGGTGAAAATGTGGGAATAGAATTGCAACTCCAACGATTGAGAAGGTTAACAAGGTGCGGATAGCGTAAAGCGCGCTAGTATTTACGTGAAGCTTGCGTTCTGTTCGTCGTTGCTATTAGCATCTACTACGGTAACAGACATCAACTTAACTCACCTATTGAAGCGCTGATAGGTCGGGATGCAAGAGCAAATTTGGTTAAGGGATTGAGGGCGACCAGAACCAGCGTTATTTTTGTAAAAATTGGATATCTTGCTGGCAGTGTTGCCAGGCTTTGCGTGATCTTTTGGAAACTAACAATCAGAATCTGCGCGATGTGGAGTGGTTTCAAACATTCTGACCTCGGGCAGAACTGCGCTGCCAAACATTAGATATCCGCAAATTGCAAGAGATACGTAGATACAAGTGACCACCGAGTACGTCACATTAACGGATTTGGAAAAGCGGCGCGGCGTTGCCATATCTCGGTATATGCTCGGGAAGACCGCATGTCCTATACGCATGTTAATTGGGAGTCGGACAGTGCAAAACCCCCATAAATACCATCGAAACCAACAAAAATGATACCCATGGCCATGGCAGCCGACTGCACGGACATGGGCCAGAGACTCGTATCTGCCGGATGTCGCACACTTCCAGGGGTTTCGTTCGTCACAAGTCCATTGACAATGACCATAGCTAGGACGCACAATATCGATGCAACACCTATGATACTGGCATACGACAGTACACGCAAATTTCGCGACCAGGTGGTGGGAACAATGATGAGTCCGGCTATCAGCTTGACGTGGATAAGATTCCAATCTGGAAACAGCTCTAAAACTGAGTCTCCAGTCAGAATTACCAAAGCCGTGCAGGCAATGAATAGTTCCATCAGGTATATTGCAGAAATAAAGTTTTTGCCCTTCAATCCAAAGGAGATGAGTCCAACGTCACTGTAGGACATGGGTTTGGGCCGTTGAATATGATTTAGGGAAGGGAGTTCAATGTTGGTCACGTCCATGCAGCGCGTCAAGAGTTTGGCTGAGGTACCGCTGATGATAGGAAACACAATGAGGAGAATGAGGCCAAGGACAAACCCAGTGCGAGACAGAGCAAAAGGTAGTGAAAGAATCCCCATGCCCATGAGCACATTAATGCAGTTGATTGTGGTGTGAACAGCGGAGGAAACTGGTTCGATTACTTCAACGGGCTAGCATACATCACAATTAGCTCTTGCTTGTTGTTTGTGAAAAGCATAACTGGTAAACAGCCCTCACCTTGGGCAGAAGCGGCCGTCTCTCTCCGTCCGCGGTTGATTGATCATACGCTTCATCTTCGATTGGAACCCCGCCTGTTGATGCAACACTTTGTGCATAACTGTAAGTTTGCGGGCTATCTCTACCCCAAAATGGGGCATGGGCACTCGTTGTTCCCGGGGTTGCCGCACTATTTTGCCCATCTCCGTCGACTAGGTATTGTTCTTGCTCTTGGTCGTTTGGTCCCCCAAGTACTGAGGCGCTTGCTTCGCGAATTGTTCTGCCCACAATGGAAGACCAGCTACCTAGCCAGGAGTCCCGTCGACTCGAGGCAAGAGAGCTGATTGCCCGCCCGCCAAAATCAGGGTCATCGAGTTCTTCGGGGGTTGAAACGAGCACTTGCGTGCCTCGACGGCGGGAAGAGACTGAGAGTTTTCGAGGAAGAGTTCTGCGTTTACGGGATGGCGACAATTCTTCCTGCTGAAAATCGTCTTGCTCCGGCGAGGACGACCTTGGTACGTTCTGAGTTTGGGCGCTGGCGGAAAGCGCCATTGGACGCTCACGGTCCAACAATTCCTTCTTCGAAATTTGCCAACGGAATCTCTTCCAAGTTCTGCCACGTGCTTTCCCGAAATTGCGAACTTTGCGTTTACGAGTGATCTGCTCGAGAATGGGTGCCAACAAGCAAAACTTAAAACCGCTCTCGATACCTCCTCGTCGTGGCCTCTCCTCGAGGGTGTTTGGGCGCCTTTTACATACTTTCTACGGTCTATATCTACCCGAATACTTTGTTGGCGGAGTCATGACGCCGGGTATTATGGCCATCAACAAATGTGATCTCAAGGACGTCCACGTATACACATGCATTTAGATGGCAGCTTCCGGTAAACGCGAATGTATGTATTGCGTGGCGGACAACTGTCGGACAACCCATTGTCCCGAGCCTTCTCGTACCATTCCCACCTATCAGTCCGATTGTCGAATAGGTGTATATACGGTGTACATGGCCAGATATGATGATGGCCGGGGTCCGGGTAGCTCATGCTCTGATGGGGTGGCTGGCACCGAGCTGGTAAAGGAAACCCCTGACGCTACGATCTCTTCTTCGCGATCCAAGATTGCCAACGTTCACCCAGTAGCTGCAGCTCCGCCTGAGCTCTACCGTTATTCATCCACGCCTGTGCTTGCATTGATTTCTGTTCGCGAGCTTTCCAGAGCTGCGTGGAATGGATTCTCTACCAGGGGAAAGATCCTCACCAACGGTAACGGAACTTACGCGTCTTTTGACCCTCGATCAGGCGTGACCTTAATGAGAATTCTGAGCAGTGACCCAGCAGTGACTGGAGCAGCACTTTCGTCGCATATAATTCATATTTTATCAAAGCTTCTCTCGCTCGTACACTTCTAATCAGATTTGGTCAAAAGCGTACGATTTACAGGAGCGGGGGCATGTCATCAAATCCATTCTTTCCGCCAATAGACGTATCGCGGCCAGTACGCCAGGATAAGACTCCGCGAGTGATTGAAGATGTTCACTATCAGGACTTGCTCACGGTGAATGAGCAATGGCCCCTTTGGAGAATAGAAGGATATGCCATTGGATGCACACACAACGTTTCAAGGGTGGGATCTGATAAAAGCCTGGAAACCAGCTTCCCAATACCACCACTTCCAAAGGCACAACGAATTCAGAAACTAGCCCGCGTTGCAAAAGCACGTCCCGATGTGGCATCTGATGAGATCTTCTACATTGAGGCTGAAGCAGAATTGGTGGCCTCCCAGCAGTTAGCACAGGCACTGAATGAACCCGAAGTCATCCTTGTACCAACAGAAATTCAGATGGTCCCAATTCCACCCACGGTGAATAAGCGTAGAAAGACTCGGGATGCACGTGTACACGGGGCTGGCCCACGTCCACGCAAGCAAAGTACTGCGGCGAGGCAAGATGGAGTGCACGAGACTTTTAAGAGCCCGGCCGAAATGCCAGCGCTACTCTTGGATGACATTGACAGCGCAACAACTTTGGAAGCATGGATGAACTCAAAATCGGGTGGAGAGGCATGTTCTGTTGAGGAAGCCGTTGATATAATATGTCAACTGGCACATGCGCTGGGTCATATTCATGCGGCAGGATACCTGCATCGGGACGTGCGGCCCGGGACCGTCCTGTACTCTCCAACACTCAGAACGGCCAAGTTTTTTGCATTTGGCAGGGCTGTCAAAGCCGGCTCATTGACACGGGTTGCTAGCCCAGAAAGTGAAGGCAACTCGGCAAATGACAACCCTTTTGAGGTGCGAGAGCCGCGGAATGTCAACGAGGATGAATCTGCATTTCTTTCGATGCGCGAGTCGCAACATGACGCCAACCTTGCTTGGTGTTCACCGGAAATGTCGGGCCGAACGAATGAAGACATTGACTATCGTGCGGATCTGTATTCTTTGGGGGCCGTCTTCTTCTACTTGCTTGCGGGTGTGCCACCTTTCGCAGATAGTGATCCTTTGGAGCTCATGTATTCGCACCTGGCGAGAGCGCCGCCTCTCCTCGCGTCTTTGCCCTTGTATCAGAACGAAAACATGCCTCTGGTTTTGGATGACATTATTCAGCGGCTGTTGGCAAAAACTCCGAGTGGCAGGTATTTCTCTGCATTTGGGCTGTGCTTAGACCTTCGACATTTGCGCAAGGCAATCGACGAATATGGGGTACCAAACGTGCCGCGCTTTCCCGTCGCAGTCAAGGACAAGCTTAGTCAGTTCACAATACCAGAAAAGATGTATGCACGCGACCGATATCTGAAGCTGTTGGACACGAGTTTCGAGCGATGCTCAAAAGGGGCTTCAGAATTGGTGCTGGTTAGTGCCTCATCTGGGGTCGGTAAAACGACAACTGTGAAGGAGATTCAGAGAACAGTCACAGCGGGGTCAGGCTTCTTTATTTCGGGGAAATTTGATCAATACAAACGGGGCATTCCTTATTTTGCTGTAATTCAGGTATGGCTTCCCATATTAGATACTCAAAAGGCGTTGAACTCATTACATGTTGTCTTGCTAGGCATTTCGAGATTTGATAATGCAAAACATTTTGGTTCAATCAGTAGAACAACTAGAAAAATGGCGTGTGTGTATATTAGAGGCACTAGGATCGACAGGCCGAGTAATGACAAACCTAATACCAGGTAGTCAACATACTCTTGGCGATATGTACTGTATATACCCCACTGACCGTTCATCTAGAGTTGGAGCTGATAATAGGTGAACAACCGCCAATTCCTGCCCTGTCACCAGCAGAGGCCAAAAACCGACTTAACCGCGTTTTACTGCAATTCACACAAGTATTTGCTACCGCTGAACACCCCGTTGTACTTTTTATCGATGATGTTCAGTGGGGGAGCTCTTCAGCCGGGGACTTTGACTATCTGTCACTCCTGCTTACCAATGCTGCAACCCATCATCTTATGATCATTTGCGCGTATCGCGACAACGAGGTTGACTCTACGCATGCTTTCATGGGTATGCTTGATACCATCCGGGAAGCAGGCAAAAGCACAGTTGTAGATATCAAGCTGACGCTGTGGGATGCCGCTACGGTTGCCGAAGTAATCCGCGACACATTTTTGGTTCAGGACCCGCCACCTGAAGAGATGAACCGCATACAGGGATTGGTAGATTTGGTGCATCATATTTCCGGAGGAAACGCATTTTCAGTCAATGCTCATCTCAAGCACCTCCATCGAGAGAGCCTGGTCAAGTTTGATTTCGATGAAGAACGGTAACTGCAACATTGGCAAGTTTTATTTTCAAAACTCTGACTGATGGGCGTTTTAGGTGGGTCTGGGATGTGGAGCGTATTCGCATTTCTGCCATGTCATGGAGTGGAGGTCTTGTTGGAATCATGGCATATGCCATCAAGAGCCTTCCCGAACGTGGTCAGGAAGTTGTCCGCGTGGCCTCGTGTATAGGTGCTGTTTTCAGCGTGGAAACCCTTACGCTGGTACTAGGCCGTCCGACCCCAGAAGTCATCACCAATCTGTATACCGTGGCCAAAGCCGAGGTCATCATCCCAATAGCGAATCAACTGAAGATTTTCGAAGGCAACACTGGACCCTCCTCCCGTAATAGAAGTGCGGCGAACCTCACGACGGGGGGAACACCCATGAGTACCACAAGCTCAGAAGGTGGCTCCTCAGAATCAACTCCAGGGTCACCTGGATCAGAAAGTTCAACTTCAGCGTCCAATTCCAAGCATTTTCCATTGGGTTTACTCAGCGCGGCTCGGCTCAAAAGCATGACGTTACAAAAATATCGGTACAATTCCTATTTTTTACATGAAAGTCGCACTAACTGACAAGTTGCTACACAGATTTCGGCACGACTCGGTCCAGCAGGCGGCATGTATGTTTAATTCTGATTATATCATCTTTGTAAAGCCCTTACGTTGGATGACCAGATTCGTTTATCCCGGAGGACCAAAAGCAACGCACACATCTTGCCATTGCCAGACATATGCTCAAGCACGCCAACGATCCCAATACCGAACTGTTGTTTGAGATTATGACCCATTTCAACAAAGCCACTTTCCTAGTTCTTGAGCAAGGGTTAACGGTGAAATCGTCGAATAAGCAACCTGAAACAGAAGCTCATCGTTGCGCCGCACTCAATTTGCGTACAGGCTGTGGGGCACTCTCAGCAGCTGCGTATGCTTGTGCCGATGAGTATCTTACGGCAGGTTGTGCGTTTCTCGAAGGCGAGGGGAATTACGACCAGGATCTCTTTGTCAAATTACGAACTGAACTTGCTCTTGCAAAGTATCTCATGGGCGATTTTCAGGCTGCGCAACGCGAGACCCAAATTGTATTAAACACAAGCGACAAAATTTTAGATCGAATCAGGGTCCACGAGATTGAAATGCAGTTTCATATCCAACAACATCAAATGCGAGAGGCTTTGGACATTGGACTCGCTGCGTTGGAAACTCTAAAGGTGGAACTCTGCACGGAGCCACCACAACTTGTTGAGGTTGATCTCACTAAAGCGATGGAAGACCCAGCCGACCTCTATAAGATGCGTATTCTCATGAACTTGTAAGTTTTCCGACGTTTGAGTTTTGCCGAGCGCCTTACCAAGTATAAATCTATTGCAGATGTGCTCCCACCTATGTACTTGACCCTGGACTCAACGCTCGCACTGCCTGGACGCTGGTAGATCTTGCGTACAAAAACGGTAACTCGAAATTTGCCGCATTTGGTTATGGTCTCTTTGGCCTGTTCCTGGCCGGCTGTCGTCGAATCGAGGAGGCATATATTGTAGGGCAGCTTTCTTTGAAAACTGCCGAACTTTACGCTGCTACGGAATTTGAGGCCAAAATTGCAGGACTATTTTACGCGCATGTCCTAGTTTGGAAACGGCATTTAGCAGAAGGGTTGCCTCGATTGCTGAGAGGTCATTGGTCAGGCCTTGAAAATGGAGATTTGGAATGGGCTGGGTAAGTATTTTTTTGCGGAACGTCTCGAGTTATCCAGACTAATGAAACGTTGTTAGCTACGATGCGTTTTACTATTGCGATTCTCTCTTCTTCAAGGGTACAGCCCTTTCTCAAGTGCACCAGGTGCAAAACGAACACTATGAGGCTCTCGTGCGGCGTAATCAGACCTTACAAGCTACCTATTTAACAATCTGGCGTCGGTTGGTTATCAAGCTCAAGGACGGCGTTGACACTGCCGCTGTTTCAGAGAAGCAGACGTTCAATTTGGCGGGTCGGAACATTACTGACGAGGAGCTGTTGAATGAGCTGGTGACAAATCAAAACCATATGTTTGCTTTTACCGCATACATTGCAAAGTGCATGCTGTACTATTACGTTGGTGATTATACAGAGGCAGTCGCCGCAGCAGCGGCAGGAGTTCCACACGCGTCGGGATGCTGGGGAATGATGACGAATTCACAGGTATGTATTGTACCAGATTCACTTGTCGTCAAGCTAACGCGAGTTGGTGTCTTTGTATTAGCATAATTTTTACTATTCGCTCTCCCTTCTCGGCATGCTTCATCGACTGCCGGTTGATCATGTGGATCGTGCGGCGCTCGAGGAGAAGGTTGTCGCGAATCAACAGATTCTGCGCGAATGGGCAACTCATGCGCCCATGAATTATGAGCATAAACTTCTACTCGTTGAGGCCGAGATGATGCGCAGCCGGGGAGAAATACTCGCTGCCCTCAAACAGTACGAAGTAGCTCTGGCCCTGTCAAGGGACCAAGGATTCACTCATGAAACTGCTTTGATTTGGAATTTGGCGGCAGATGCGGCACGCGAAGGAGGCCTGAATGAATTCGCCAGCATGTTTGCCCGACATGCCTATAACAGCTATGGGCGTTGGGAGTCTCGACTAAAACAACTTGAATTGGAGCGCAAATGGGCTGGCGTCTTCCTCTCTGGGCAGGCCACGAATATCTCCGGCTGGTCTTCCACATCTGAGGAGCCTGCCACTAAAATAGATTCACCTCTTTCCGTATCATCATCCGCGGCATCCCTTCCGTTGTCGGCGTTACATTCCCATCTCAATGCAGGATCCGCATCCACTCCGACTACACAATCCGGGTCTACAGCTGAACTTGATCTCGTCACCTTGCTCAAAGCGTCCCAAATAATATCCGGTGAAATTGTCGTTCGGAACATTTTGGAAAAGCTGATCAAGTTGCTTATGGAGATCTCGGGCGCAACCACCGCTTTGATGGTTGCCTACGAACTGAGTAGCAGAGGGTTCCGCCTGTTAGCCCGGGGAGGCGTGGAGCAGAAAAACGTGGTCTTGGACGTAGCCTCCAACCAGGAGAGCGTAGGGGGAGATGTCCCAACCAGTGTGTTCTTATACGTTCAGAGGACGGGCAAGCAGTTGATTGTGAATGACGTTGCCAAGGACAAACGATTTGCCCATGAAACTTATATTCTAAAGAAGTCACCGAAATCCATGATGTGCATGCCTATCGTGTTTCAAAACAAATCCCAAGGATTGGTTTATCTAGAAAATCATCTTTTCGTCAATGCATTCACAGTTGCGCATGCCCGTACCCTATCGATCTTGTCGTCTCAAGCTGCTATTTCTCTAGCCAACGCCGATTTCTATACCCAACTCCAATCCAATACCTTTGCGATTGAGGAACGTAATCGTGAGCTTCATGGTATGAATGAGGCTCTCAGAACTGCCCTGCAAGAGCGAGAAAAGACGGAGAAAGAGCTGGTGGTGAGCAAATACCAAAAAGGTTTGGCTGAAGCAGAGATTGTCAGTAAAACACTGCTTCTGGCAAATACATCACACGAGATCCGCACACCAATGAATGGCATTCTGGGTATGCTCCGATTCTTGATGGAGACGGATCTTACAGCAGATCAAAAGGAATACGTTGACACTATTCGCGTCAGTGCCAACGCTCTGCTAAACCTAATCAATGACATTGTCGATCTCTCGAAACTGGAAGCTGGGGAGTTGGAGCTGGAGAACATCGAGTTTGATTTGACGGAAATGATGGATGATGCACTCGACATTTTGATTGGCCAAGCTCACTCCAAAGGACTGGAACTTGTTTGCTTTATGGACTCCAGAATTCCACGAGTCCTGCGAGGCGATCCAAAGCGAATACGGCAAATCATTATCAATCTTGCCAACAACGGTTTGAAATTCACCCCCAAGGGCCACATTATTGTCAAAACTGTTCTTGTGACAGAAAGCCCCACCAACACCCTAGTTCGATTTGAGATTATTGATTCAGGAATTGGAATCGAGGAGAAAAATCTGGCAAAATTATTCAAGCCCTTCTCGCAAGTTGATGCAAGTCACACGCGCTTGTACGGCGGCAGCGGTCTAGGTCTGGCGATTTGCAAACGTCTCATCCAGAAAATGAATGGCACAATCGGTGTCGCAAGTAAATTGAGTGACGGGGGGTCTGGCTCAACCTTTTGGGTCCAGGTACCGTTCGACAAGGCACTTACATCGGAGCCCACATTCTTGGCACCAGAAATGGTTAATAGGTGTACCTTGGTATTGATGCCCGACGGTCTACACTGGGAAGGTTTGCAGAATCGTTTTGAGCTTTGCGGGTTGCCGTATCGACATGTGACTACAACCGAGGCAGCTTTGGCCATTCTGGATAGTCCAAATTGCGGAGGTGTTGAAGCTCTCTTGTTGGATGCGAAGGTGATGGGTGTTGCCGGAGTTAGCCTTCAGAGAGCCGTCGTGCCATCGAAATTGTCATTGGATTCTACAGCTTCAATACTCAACAGTGAAACATCGTTGGATGACATGCCAACACTGCCTCTGCTGCAGTCAACAGGTGATGGGGTTAGGAGCGGCCGCTCATCATCAACAATACCAATAAGCGCAACTCCTCCAGTTGTTGGTTCTCCAGCGGTGGAACTCTCAGAGGCTGCCTCATTTACGCGGGCACGATCGAATTCAGCTACTGCCGCCATAAGCGTCTCTCCGAGAGTTGGTCGGACTGCATCAGCCATTCCGCAGCAAAACCCTGCACTAGCGCGCCGTACTACATCTACATCCTTTTCTGCACCTGGATCCCCCGCTGCTACTCTACCCCGCCGCTTCTCAGGGCAGGCCACCCCGGTTGGTCCCGATTTCGAAAAAGTATTGTCTGCCCGGCCGTATGGGCACCATCTCCCCGTCATTCTACTCGTGCTCAAGTCACAACGATCTCTCGTCACATCTTTGGTCAGCGAACGCGGTTTTGCCGATGTACTTACCGTGCCAGTCAAGCGCGTCCGGCTCACCGCATGCCTGCAACGTGTGTGGGACCCAATGTGGCGAAGACCATGCAAGGCTTCTGGCGCTGGAAGTTCCTCACTCTCACGACCTGGCAAGCTTGGAGATGGTGACGCGGCAACTCCCAAGGCTAAAAAGAAGGTTATTGGGCCATGGCCAGGTGCAGAACGCGTGCGTATGCTGCTGGCAGAAGACAATCCCATCAATCAGCGTGGTAAGTGCTCGATTTACTGTCCTATCAAAAGCTTCGACTGATGATTAAATAGTGGTTGTACCAATGCTGCGGCGACTTGGATTCCCGGTTGACGTTGTTGACGATGGTAAACAAGCAGTGGAAGCCGCAGCAGGCAACGTATACGACATGATTTTGATGGACTGTCAAATGCCTGAAATGAGTGGCTATGTGGCTACTACAACTTTACGTCAATCTTGGGCGGGAGACGGAATTCAGCGGGCAGATCAAGCCCCCATCATTGCTATGACGGTAAGCTGCTTTGCTTGGGATAAGACTGGACAAAATGCTCATCCTTTTTCCTTTAGGCCAATGCCATGGCGGACGATAGACAGAAATGCCTGGATTGCGGTATGGATGGTAAGTGTTGGGCACAGTGTTCAGTCGTTCAATTTGGTGCTTATGTTTCTGGTCCCGAAGATTACATCTCCAAGCCAATTGATACTTTGCACCTCCACACCGTCCTGGACAAGTGGATGAAGCATGTCCTGGAACGGAAAGACAAGGAGGCCGCCTCAGACCTTCATTCCACTATTCTAGAGGAAGCAGCCCATGTGTAGAACGACCATGAGACCGATTGAACATCATTTTGACTTTTAGCCAGACCATCAACGACCCTGCAACATTTTGATACTTGCTTTGATTGTACATACCATTACTGACGCTCCCTTCATCAATATCAATCCAACCCTCCATTGTATATACACATATGCTCTGTATTTTTTGATTGCCATGTGGGAATAAAATATAAATTACCCCAAAGCTTGGGAAATCCGCTTCAATCACCATCAGGAACCATCCTCGATTGATGCCCGCCAAACTTTTGGATATGTATATCTAAACACCAGTAGCCTGTTCTTATTCGAAGTGTGGAGGTAACGACCGGATACCGGGAACCTTTTGAGCATCAAAACGTGCAACGGAAAATTGTGGCGGCAAGAGAAGTAGAATGTCAAATGACGAGAATGACGGAACAAAACCAACAGCTTTGGGCCGTTTCCCACTTGGCGTCAACCGTTTCCCTCCCTTGATGCTGGCTGGAACGCCCAGTGTCTTCTCGCGCCTTTTTCATCTTTACTTTCTCCCGCGTACTGAACATGTCTTTCTTTTACCACGGCACCATTCCCCATATATATACATGTCCACACAAGCTTTTGCCATGAAATCACAAAAAAAAACCAAGTCCCGGTTGCTACTCCTTTTGGTTTTTGATGGACCTCAAGATTTCTGCGTCCGCATTCTTGCCGCCTATATATATACCAGGTACTTGCCCGCCTGTGTGCTTTGCGGGAATCCACTTTTGCTCCTCAAGTTACTCGAGTATTTCTTTTCTTTTTTTTTGCAGGCTACACGCAGGGCTGCACGATAGGATAAGTAACAAGGCCTATATATTTATGCCCCTTGACAACCTCGAACTTGGTTGCATTTCGTCAATTCAAATGTCATTGATCTACGATAGATCCAAGTTTTTAGTATTTCCTGGTCTTCATGTCGGTTTTATCTGCTGGAATGGTGGATACGGCATTATGATAGTTGAGGACAGGGCATCCTTTAGATTTATGGCAACGGGATTGGTGCGGATTGGTTTCTCGATATGGTCATCCAGATCTCCTTCGCCAATCACTTCTACGGGTATGATTAGTATATGAGCCGTCCGATGACCTCGGAGGTTTCTTATGCAAAACATAGCATGATTGTCAACGGCTGTTTGTTCCTTGATCTGCTGAAACTTGAAGAGGAGATCAATCAAGGGGGGCGGTATGTCTTGCATCATGATCTATGTTACCCCATTTTGATCCAGCTGCTTTGCTATTGGTTCTGAAACCGCGAGACCTCACGGTTGATGGAAACCCAAAACGACTGCCATGATCGACCGGATTAGGCTGTTGGGGTCAGTTCAGCATCGAACAATCGAACAATAGCCTGGAAAAGTTTTAAAAGTTATGGGTTGGTTTCTGGGGTTGGGGTTTCCAAAATTCGAAATGTTTAAAACCACAAAAATTAATAAGAGTCTGCGCACAGCGCACAGGCTTTGTCATCCTGCTGCCCAAAAACCGTGGGTGTTTTGGTGGTGCTGGATCGCTGAGCTGGGGCGCTTTCCTTTGAAAGGACTTGGAAACCAAAATCCAAGAAAGTTTATTCTTTTCATTAATGTAAATGAATTACTCAATTTTTTTCTAGTTCTAGGGGACGGGCTAGGCAGCCTCTACTGAAAGACTAACTAGCCTCTGGGGCAGTAATGATGCTGCTTTGGGCGATTTGTGTTCAAGTTCCGCCGTGTCGGTTCACCGTCGGATCTTGCCTGTTGTACGGGTTATACGACCGTTATAACCCAGGTAGATGGAATGCGAGGGAAGAACGCAACATAACACAGTATATAATAAATAAAAGCAATGACTAAAAAAATAAAAACTAACAGACTAGAATAAAGAAACTGCTCAGACTAAAGTAAAAAATAAATTGAGAGGGGAAAAAACTCCAAAGCAGGAGAAAAACCCTCAAAGAAACTTTTGCCCGAATTTTAATCAGTACGGTTGGAACCTTGGTGGGGTAGTGGGATCCTGGTCAGATGAATGTGATCCATGCTGGGAATGGCTAGGGGTGGTGGAGTAGTGACGGTCGCGTGAGGGATTGGCGTACTGCGCATTACCCCCATAATGTGGTTGATGCGAGTGATGCGACACGTTAATCGGTAGTACTTGACGGCGGGTATCCTGTTAGTGATGATCAGTACGTTTGCGAGCGATTTGTTGGTGATGAGGAATGTGTTGAGCAGTCTTACCTGATGGCCAATGTACGTAACATATCTGGTCGGTGGTAGAGTAGCTTGGGGCCAGTTTGTCTGAAATTGTGAACTATGATCGTACTGGCTGAAATACTCCTGGCTCATGTACTGACGTCGGGGAGCGGTTACGCGTAAGGGATCATACCCGTAGCTAGAATGATGTTGCGAGGACGATTGGATCGAGTGCGTGGGAGAGGATTGTCGTGAGGCCTGGGATGAGCTGCCCGGCTGGGAAAATATTTCTTGTTGCTGCTGCGCTTGAGCAGCCAACCGTGCATTGTTGTTTGCCACTTCGATTCGGGTGGGACACTTACTCTTGTTGTGACCATAGACGGAACAGATACTACAACGGGTTTTCTTCTTGGAGGCAGTTTCTGCAGCAGTAGGGATTCTGGCCCGCGCGTTTTTCTTTTTGGCAATGGGAGGTAAAAGCCTTGCTTCTCGTTGGTTGGTTGCTGGCGTGAAGGTTTTGTTAAGAAACCAATGTGGATGAATGTTGGCTGGGTCCACTTGGTCTTCCTTGCGATCCCCTTTAGCCATTATTTCCAAGAGCTCGTGCTGACACGGGAGACCATGGTTTGTCATGCATAGTCCATCACACTGCTTTGGCTCATAGTCAGACGGCAACGTAGTCATCATTTGGGTCAGCTCCTTCTTGGCCAATAGCAACTGGGGACGGATCAACCTCAATGCGTATGCAGATACTTTTGTGTACAAGCTTGCCAACACATTGTGCTGAACCACGGGAATAAAAACCTTGTCCTGGGCTCGAAGTAGCCGAATTCGGTCGGCTTGTTTCACACACACCCTCTTCATGATGGGGTAGACGGAGAAAAATCCCAGCTGGGATGTCCCCAGCGTTTTTTTGAAGGCGGCATCAGCACTCTCCACTTTGGAGGAAGAAATTTGTCCGAAGTGTTTGACCCCAATCAACCACGCGCCCACAAACTTGTCTTTATGCGGGTCAATCCTACGATTCTCAACGTACTGGGCGCATTCAGTTGGTATGTGCGTTTTCATCTCTTCCCAGCCGACCTCAAATAACTCCTTGGTTTTGGTATTCCGGACTAAGTTCGACCACTTCTGCAAGAATGTCGTGAAAGTCCAAAGTGGAGATCCCACGACTTCCGTTGTGGGAAAATCCCGTAGATGTTGGGCTTTGATATTGGACTGGATATGCCACAAACACAAAAGATGGCGCGCTTCAGGGAAAACAGTCGCGCAAGCATTCATCAGGGCTTGGTCGGCGTCGGTTACAATGACCGACGGGTCGACGATGATAGAATGTTTTGAGAAAGCTTCCAGGACCCAGGTTAAATCATCTTCCGTCGCGGTTTGCATAAAGCAGTACCCAAGAGTGAAAGTGACGTTTGTATTTGTAGATGAGACAATGTGGAGCATTCCTGCTCCGTACTTATTGGTACGATAGGTTTCGTCGATTTGGATTACCGACACTTTGCCTTCCTCCTGCAGCAACTTCGGGACGGAGCTCGGAATAACAATGAGGTGGGTGATGTTCCCTTCCTCCGATTGCTTAACATGGAATATTGCGCCATCCGCCATCATGTCGCGCGTTAATGCGTCCATTTCCGGCAAGCCTGCCATTTCACGTTCTCGTTGTCGCTGCCGTCGATTTTGAATATCTTTGGCAATAAGCCGACAGGAATCGCCAAATCGTTCTTCCAGATTCTCCAGGATCTTAGCGGTGCTTGTACGGGCTCTAAGAAGACTTTCAACGAATGCTTCCTGCTCAACAGTGCCTTTACGCGCCATTGGATATATGCGGATGTCATCGGTCGCTGGGTGGTTATGCTGTCCGGTAATCTGAATGGCATACCGCCCCCCGATTTTTTCGATGGATGCCGCCCATTCGCAGCCCTTCAGTCTTGTCCGGGTCACCTTGCCAGTGTCTGCCGATGCGGTGGGATCGGCCTTAGCAACACCAGCACAAGCGCATTGGACATAGCGCATCTTTTTGAATTCTTTGTTGGTGCGTTCGCTTCGCTCACCCTCGGCTTTATCCGCGTTTTTCTCTCTCTTGGTCTTTACAGCAAATCCATGAGCATGAGCCGTGTCGCGCAGATCATCAAAAGCAGTCTCCAATGTGGGCCAGCGCTGTTGGTTTTGATGGAAACACTCGACCAAGTCCGATGCTACCCCGTCTTGATCAAAAGATGTAGGGGCTGATCCAGTAACGATTTGCTGCGGCCCGTCCACCTCCTCGTCATCACTAGGGTCTAGGGCATCCCAGTCTACGGTAAACTGTTCAAGGAAGCAATCTATCAAGTTCTCTTCCGCATGCACATCGAAGTCATCCTCTTCGAGTTCTCTGTCCGCCAGGGACTCGTCAGTAAGCGCAATTGGTTGATCCGTCAAGGCCGCTATGCTCATTGCCATGTTTTTGGAAGGTTAGATCCACGGCGTTTGCAGGTGAGATCCACAGCAGGTATCGAGAGACTGTCATGTTATCAATATCGAATATAAACAAAAAGTAAGCAAGACGGCACGACATTCCTCAATTTCAGATTCTTACAGTATGTGTGATATTGGACGAGTACTAGTCAAGTCTCAGTGTGTGGGTGAATGAGAGGATTTCGCTAGAGTGCCAACGTTGAAGTTGCAAGTTCGGACAAGCAGAAAGAGTGCAGCACAGGCGAAACTCCGACCAGAGATATCTGAATTCTGAAGCGGAGCCAGGTGGCTGGCGAAAAATGTGTCCTAAAACGCCCTAAAGCACCTTTCCACCAGCCTTGGCATTTATTGCCGACCACGGAGCCCGGAATTTTTTGGGCTCATGGACTGGCCACCTGTGACACTCTGGACGCGCACAAATCGCCCAAAGCAGCATCATTACTGCCCAATGCGTACTGGAGGCCTCACCAGAGGCTAGTTAGTCTTTCAGTAGAGGCTGCCTAGCCCGCCCCTAGTTCTAGGGCGACATCCCTAGGAACCACGGATACTAGAGTACAACCAGAGGAGTGTGTGCAGCGTAAACTCCGCCCAGGAGGCAGCTTACTGGTTCCGGTTCTGCGGATATTTTTTGGCCCAAACCCACAAGTCGGTGTGGTATGAAACATATCCCGGAGTGTGCTATCACTGCGCATCGCACGCGTCCAACCGCCAAAAACAACCTTTGAAACGTCGTAGACGGCAGTGCAAAAAGTAGTACGATGGGAGTTTGTACTCGGAAAGAATGCTTCGCCAGCGACGCAGAATTTATTCTGAGAACTTGGGTAAATCCTTCCCTGAACGCTTGATTCTTCGCCCCGACAATCTGGTCAGGACTTGTCAGTTGTAGCATGCATTATGTTGAGGGGGTCAAAATAACCTCAAGGCATGTTTGTAATGTGACATCCAACCCAAACCCTGGGTCTCATCAGGGTGTTCTGTTCTCCGGTGTTCTTTCAAAGCATTTTACCGAAAATGGGGTAGCGCCTTAAAGTATGCGAATCTCGTACAAGATCCGACTTTGGTCTACACATTATATAGTGGTAATGCGATTTTAGTATGATGATAGGTGATTCGCAAGGAAACACAGAAGGCATGCTTGCTATGTATCTCGACTACTTCGAGCCGCAATATCTGCTTTTGGGAGATCTTGGAGGTTCAACATGCACACAAGGTTGGCGACGTTCAAGTAAAACCATTGCCCGATATTCGGTCATGACTGATGATCAAAATGATGCCTTGGTCGTGCATACAGTATCATACAGTAGCCCCTCATCAATCATATGAGATCTATTGCGGGGCGAGGGACCTATTGTCATAAGGACCTTTTGATTTTTTTTTAGCACTTTTGAGTTCCAAGCATTACCCATGATAGCGTATCGGGTTCTATGGAAGGCACTTTTTGTTTTACCTTTATGTTATCAGGAAAACCGGCTCAGGATTCAGGAAGTGAGGCTCCTACCTCCGCCACAATCGGGTTACCATTCCAAAGCCTTGGGAGAATTTTGTTATTGCGCCCACCCTCTCCGACACTTGTATCTGTTTGACGCGTTAAAAAATCGGAAAAATACATACATTAAGGGGTGAAGGTGTTTTGGAATTCTATACATCGTCGCAGCGCATCTAAAAGGTAAAAAAAGACGCAGAGGCTGAATGCTTGACGCGATGTGGGAATCAGTGGGATGGTGATGTTGGAGATGAATGTTGGTCCTTGTGAACAGTTTAGCGACCTAGGAACAAGACGTAATACAGCCTAAGGTTGTGGCTGATGCAGTCGTGTGAATGTGTTCAGCGGCCCGTACGGAGCCGCCGCGGAGAGTTGCTCAAGTGCGGCATCATGATATGGGTCTCAAAAGGCTGAAGTCCACTCAGTGGATTGGAATTGGGGGCCGAAATTGAGAAAGAAAGCAAAATGCCATTGCACACAAAGTTGATGCGATGCATCCCGGGATGTGTTTTTGTTATCTGATGCAACCATAAAATCCGGTCCGAGGCCATACGATACCGGCGGTAAACTTTTCCGAAATCCAGCGAATCCAGCAAATCCAGCTACTTTGACGCGTTTGAGCTCAAGAGTCAAGACTGGAAAACACGCTTCGCGTCGCGCGTAAGCTGGATTAGACTGCTGGACGCGTTGTCGTGGCGGACCGTGCTCCCGCTCCGTGGTCAAAGCCTCCGCTGGCTGGCGACGGCGTCAAGTAGATAGCGCGGAAGTGCAACGACGGCAATAGGCAGAAATGAAACGGCGATGATGGAAAGAATGATGAGCAGGAACCGAGAAGGCGATACGAGAGTGTCTTCAGGAACGGGAACCCATAGTTTTTTCCTAGGAAGAGAGATCCCGGAGCCAGCGCAATGCAAAGGCTGATAGCTAAACCTTGAAAAGTCAGATATAGTAATATGATAGATGCTTCAAAAGTGTTCGAGGTTTTGCGTCCGAGTCATGATACCGGCCGTACCAGGGACCGGGGATTAGAATAAAGAATCTGAACACCGCCGTCGCACCCCGCAACTTGCCACAGGTTTTCCCAGCGGTACAAACCACCTACGACTACCATCAACCACAGATTTACCAGATTCCCAGCGCAGCATAGGCCGTTCTCGCGTGACGCTCCAGCATCGGAAACTTGGTCTGTGACAGATCCATCCAGCAGCACACTGCACACAAACGGCCAACATTGCAAGATTAAAAAATTACCTCCAGGAAACCTGAAACAGTACGGGGCTGTCCGGTTGTTGCTCCCGTCGGCAGATCGCATCACCCACTCATACAAAAATTGCCTTGGAGCTCCTAAACCCCCCGCTTCATTTGGTCCACCAGTGTGTTTCTGGAGCCCCTTCATTCATCTGGCTTGTCTATACGGGACGGACGGGTTGGACCTTATTATATAGTGTTGATCCTTGGGAGGGGGGGCTATCGGTACCTGCAGGCCAGCTTCCGACAACCTTCCCTGCCACTGCGATCTTGGATTCCGCCGCATTAAAAGTGATCTGGCACTCTTTTTTTCCCCCTTGGTTCCTTGGAGCAGCTAGGCCGTGAATTTACCGTATTCTTCTTGGATCTCGCAACAACCCCCTTTTCGCGTATACTTTCGTTTATATAACTTGTCCACCACCACCAACCACCATCCCCAAAGGCATCGGACATCAGTCCAAGAGAGCAGCAGTCACTATCCACTCGGAACCCTTTCAGACGGGTATTCATCACGCCCGACCCATCATCAGCTCATATATAAATCCGTGCAAGGACCGACGCCCACGACAAGCGCGTACTGCACCCACGGTCTTTACTCGTTTTTGACAACGCTGGCCGCCGACGCCAATTTATACATATACAGCAGGCAACTGCCAACAAAAAGCACGGCCGTCCCGGATTATATACGCCGTCGTAGTCGCATCAAACATCGGGCTTCGAATCGCCAGGGACCAAGGGCAACAGGCAAGCTTCCGGCATCCTCCAGGCACCAGGCATCAGGCATCTCATCAATATCTGGTATCAGAACCCGCATCTTTCCCTGCAAGCACACATTCCAAAACCCCCAACTCTCGGCTGTTCACCGGCGCTCCTCCACTCTCCGCCCGTGGTACCACTATTGTTTCTACTGTCTGGGCCCATCCGATCGGGGCAGGTCCCTCAACCTAAAAGCGTCATCAGCCGCTGCCAACATCCATCAGTTACCGGGGCATCTAAATATTGTTCTTATCATCGCGGCCGGGCGTCAAGTAAGGCACTTTTTGCCTTTCACACATCATCTTTCCTACGGAGGTATCGCTTTTCTTCCGCATTCCCTGATTCGCTGAGGCCAGGGCTTATTAGCTTCATATCCCGCGTGAGGAACCCATCTTTGCAACTCTACTGCTCCTTGACGTAAGACATCATCTCCAGCCTTGGTGTGTATCAGTGTGTTTGTTGTCGGGAAATCGACAATGCCAACTTTGGAACTTCAAGCTCGATCCGCTTTTTCGTCCAGCCTGTCAATGCATTACCGGAACGATCCTTTTTATTTCCCACCTCGCCCTGATGTCGGGTCTGAAGACACCAACTCTGGGCGGCAACAACCACCACCACCACCACCACATCATCAGCAACAACGACCGACGGCCGATGCATCCTCCCGGCACCTGCATCAGCAACAACCGCCCTTCCCACCTCGGCATTCGCAGCATCAAGAGCAATACTCACACTATCAGCACAGTTCGGCAGGCGTACCTAGTACTCACCGCTCGCTCGCGGATCACCTACTTTCCACGGCGGCCAGCAACCGGGGTACGGCAACGCATTCTTTTGGACCGGAAACGAGAGGCTATGGCGGACATGCATCAAACGGAGGTTCAGGGAGCGACGATTACGACTTGCCGGCGGCTTTACCACCACGACCACCATCTGCTCACATCAACACCAGTAGCAACTCTCAGCAACAGCATCAACGTCCCGCGTCTTTTTTTGGTCAGCAACAGCAGCAACAGCAAGACTTTAGCGATTTGCCAAACCACAACAATTCGTCAAGCATGGGCCAGGGGCAACAACCTTATAACTTACTCTTCACTTCATCCCTCGATCTACCTTCCAACAACCCAGGGTCGCCGCGCCCGCATCGCGACAATTCCGTAGGCGACACCGGGAGCGCATCAAGGGGCGGGACTCGGGAAGGGGGAGACGATATAGGCCGCGGTGATTGGGGCGACAATGGTCCGGGACGGGTGTCTATGAGTGAGTCAGAGATGGGTTACGCGTCGGTCAGTCCTTCTTTCAAGACAAGCAGTGTGGGAGATTCTTCCCCTCAGTCACTGGCAACACGCGTTACCAGCAGCAACATTGACGACGACACTAGTACCCATTTTGACCGCAAGCCCATCAACAACTCCAACAACAGCTTGCTAAGCACCAGTGAGCCACCACGATCTCCTGGCTCCTTCAAGAGCGCTTCTTACGACTTTGATGCCCAAGGTCGTGCTGCCGAGAGTAGCAGCAGTTCAAGTCAACAACCCCAGCAACAGCAGCCACCAGCAGCATCTCGCTCCTCGTCAGTTGATGTAGTGTACCCTTGCCCGGTTGCCAGCTGCACCAAAGTCTTTACCCGCCCTCAAAATCTACGCGCTCATGCCAAATCCCACTGTTCACTCAAGCCGCACAAGTGCACCTACTGCCCCCTCGCTTTCCGCCGCAATCACGACTTGAAACGGCATATGCGTCTACACAACAATGAGCGCCCTTACGTCTGTCGGGCATGTGGCAAGGGGTTCGCGCGATCGGATGCGTTGAAACGCCATGTCAGCTCAGAGATTTCTTGCACGACCGTCGCAGGGGTAGTTGGGCCTGGTAGTGTGGACGGCAGATTTCTTCATCCTTTGCATACGGCGGGGCTTTTACCGGGAGGGGGATCTGGCGGAGGGCCAAGTAGTGCCTTGTCGGCTGTACCAAAGGGTGTCAACATGGCAATGGGGGCGTTGAGCGCCGAAGGATCCTACTCACCGGTCCACCCATCAGCTATGCAGCAACATCATCTTCACCACCACTCACCACATCATCCCCACCATCTTCAAGGCCCACCACCTCCACTCCCCTCGCTTCACCATCATTTCCCGCCTTCTTCGTCCATGCTCGGCATGTACATTGGGCCCACCCCAAGCAACATGAGCCCTCCTTTATCCCATCTCCAACCACCCATCCACCCACTGACCAACGGTCAATCCCATCACCGTGACCCTGCCATGGTCCCATCTCACAACGGCTCTCAATTCCGAACAGGACCATTCTCGCATTCCCCCTTGATCCCATCACCGCAACAGCCATACCCCTCCCAACACCAGCCGCACCCACATCCACATCCACAACAACAGCAGCAGCAGCAACAATCATCGTCTGACTACTATGCAAATCCCGAAGTGTACCCCTCCGGATTTTATCCGCCACTCCCTCCCACCTCCACGTCTCGAGACTCTCCCTCCTCGGGCGGATCTTCCGCTTACCCCTCCTTTTGGTCTGCGCCCTATAACCCCACATCAGAGCCATAGACTGGCTTCTGGCTGTTTGTAAATCTCTGTGCATTCCTTCCCATCCCTCCGCCCTTTACACACACACACATATCAATCGGGACTTTTGCATTATTGGACTTGTATTTTAGAATTGTACACCACCCCGGTCTTAATTGCAAAAATATTACTCAACACTACAGTACTCAATATCAATAGTTTGGCAAAGATCCTCCCCCGGTTGGTACAATCAAGAATGACTTGTCCAGGGTTTCGAACATACAAAATAGCGGAACATTTTTAAACTCCGTGCCTATTACCCAGCAAATTCTACACCAACATCCAGTCCCACATCGCGGGGGATACCATATCTTTTGGTAAATCGCCGCGCGGGCGGATCTTGGAAGGAGATGCGGAGCTTCGCTCAAGCGGGCTTACGTAAACGCATTTCGAGAGTTTCGAGAGAACAGGACGCCAAAGCCGGATTTTGTGGACGTCTGGAAACAGTGGAAAGCTGCCGATAGCTGAAACTCCCATTTAGCCTGGGGAAATAACATCTCAGACGAGTACTATGATAGGATATCTCGCCAGGTAACTCAGCGGGAAAGGCAGTGCTGCGAAGGGATCGTGTCGTTTCCCGTTATCGAACCGATGTATCATAGCTAACCCCCGTACTCGAGAACCACCACGGGTTGGCCTGATTGCGCATGCAGAAGGTAATCAAATCGCGAACAAAACAACATCCGCGGCTAATCTAATCTCTCTACCCCACAATGGAAGCAACAACATATATGTTGTTACGTTCTCCCTCCCCCCTGTGGCCTGGTCCAGTGGTCCACCGTCCACCGTCCACAGCAACACTTTATGAGAGCTCTCAGAGCGCCAAGTTGATAGTTCCGAAGGTGAGATTGTGAGAACCTGTCAGGACCGGGATTGTTGTTGGTGGGAGTAAGGTGATCATCCAAAAGACCATTGCCACCGTGGACAATTGACGACCATGTCATCATGCTTTTGTCAGGGTTCGAGATTGGCGGGATCATAGACAAGTCTGGACTTTTATTTAGCCATTTGAGATCTTGTTCTCGCTCGTACTCGAGTAATTGTCCTTTTCGAATATCAACTGGTTGGGATGTTTCTACGGGTTTCAGTGTGTATAGCATCCCTTTTGCAAGATCGCCATTATCAGCATATCGTCATCTGTTCAAGGCGTGGTTTTTGAGACGTGGAATACCTGATTCGCAATGTACCAGTAGCTTTGCGATGGCCTCTTATGGCCCTACATCTAACAGTTTACCTATTTTTTGGCCTCCCTGAAGGGATTTTCGATGATGTGAACGAGGCAGTATAAGCGGCCTACGCCAACTTTACATTCTTCGAGATTAGGTAGTAGGTATCATCCGGGCTGTATAAACAATCTTTTTAGATCACCACATTTCTCGTGTTTCGGTGGGCTATTTTCGGATTTTCTCACGCAATGGCCCCTCAAAACTGAGCAGGATATACCTTTTAATTCACCAGTGAACCGATAACAGTCATTCATTGAGGAAAAATTCGATTCGTAATTACAGGATGGTAAGTTAGTTACAGATGGGAAATAAAGGTATGTACAAGTAGTGATTCAATTAGCGACAAAGAAAGTTTTACGTCGGTAATAAAAACTCGGCAAGCTCATCGCGTCGCTTCAAAATATCCAATTTACCAGCTCTGTAGGCCCGCTCAATTGCACGCTCCCGCAGTCTATCGTACGGTGAAGGGTCCGGCTTCTCAACAAACCTGAGATCGGGACGAGGGTACACGTGCTGTCCTCGTCCATTGCGCAAATTGTGCAGAATCATACATGACAGTACCATCCATTGGACATCTACTGGTGGTAAGTCCACTCGGGTCATAAGAACACGGAAACGAGCCCGTAAGACCCTAAATGTCAAATCTGCGATTTTCCTGTGAAGAGGGAACATTAAGTATCTGCTTTCTTGAATGTTAGCTTGTGATGAGTCTTACCATGTCTTTGCGTGAAGTGCGGTGAAATTCAATGCAGCTTCACTATCATTTTTGGTATATGGGCGCATGATCCATTTCATGTCGCTGTATCCCCGATCGGCAAGCAGAAAAGTTCCGGGTGGAAAGACTGGCTGTTCATCTCGTATCAATACATCTCCTATTGGGGATTCGCGGAAGACCCGCTGGTCGTTCGTGGAGCCATGAAACCCTGCGATGTACTAGTGAGGGGTGGGGCATTAGATTCACAATTTGGCATGGGGATGATTCTTACATCTTGAAAGTTTCCATCGGCATCCACTACTGTTTGCACGATAATCGAAGACCAGCCCCTACGGTTTCGCCATATGAACCCTGGTCTTGGCTGAAAAAAGGGGACATGCATCGCGTCTATCACACCAACTACCCCCGGTATTCCCCCTTTTTTCAGGAAGCGCTGACTGATCTCATCCCAAGCTGCAAGATCTGTATGCGCCGGCATCCCGACAACTTTATGGAAAACAACCCGCACTGCCTCCACAAAGTCGAGAACGGTTGGCGTTCCCACTGTAGGAATCAGCCCAAACAGAGTATTCAGTTTGGTGAAACTGCATCCGTGACCGAGATAGTAAAGAGAGACTGAAACTTGCGTTTCTGCCGATAAAGGCTCGGGCCAGTCCACCGATGACTGATACTCATCCAATGTTTCCCTCAACTGATCGACCAACCACAAGAAATCGGGACGGGTCATTCGAAACATTCTTAGAAAAGTCTTGTCGTCAAGCAGCTTCGACTTCCAGATGTTCTGCTGGAGCTTCCTCTCTTTTTCCCTCCGTTTCGTCAACCAGGACACTAACCAACCCTGCAGCTCTGTGTCACTCATGTTCATCAACATTGCCTGATCGATTTTCATGATTGCTCCTTAAGACCTATGGTAAGAGAAAAGGAGAGGTTTCAAAATATTAGCCATGAACACTTGCGAGTACATTATATCTGCCGTTACCTTCTTGAATTGTCGATGTTGGGCAAGGGTTGGGAAATGGTGGAGGAGGATTTGCGTGCGAAGATGAGCTCGGCAAAAAAGTTGAACGCAACGATTTCCAGAAGGTACCATACAACACAGTAATAACAGAGAAGTGCAGGTTGGGTCGGAATCAAAGGGTTAATAGCACAAGTTTGCTATGGGACATGTGTCGTCCAAAAGGTTGCAAATGCTTTCGAGCGGAGTTTGGGGGTGTTTTTGGTGTTTGGCGCGAGCTCCATCCATCTTGATTTGTAGATAGAAACAAAACAGGTTTGTAAGAAAATTTAGACAGATGAAAACCAAGGGCTGAGGCAAATCCAAACCTTCAAAACTAACTCAAGCGTACCTCTGATGTTCAAGGTTAACGTTGTTTTTTACGCATTGGCTTTCGCAACTCTCCAGACCTTCCTTCTAGCCTACATTGAGGATATGCTCATGCAGTTCGTCGTCGGATATCATTTATCTTCAGCACTTCTTACACATCTTGGCTACGCAATTGCCATTGATGAAAGATACAGATGAAAGGTACAGATGAAAGATACAGATATATACAGTTAGAGGAAACCGGGTTTTACTTTGGTAACAAAAATTTGGCAAGGTCGTCTCGTCTCGTCAGCATATCCAATCTACCAGCTTTGTAGGCCCGCTCAATTCGACGCTCCGTAGCTGGAATCCATTCTGTTATGTAATGTCTCTTGATCATACTAACGCCACGTCGAGGGTGCAAGTGTTGCCCTCGTCCGTTGCGCAAATTGTGTAGAATCATACATGTGGTTGCGACATCTACGGCATTTGCCGGTGTTGCGTCTTGCTTTGTCATGAGAACGCGGAAACGAGCCCGTAAGACCCTAAATGTCAAATCGACGATTTTCCTGAATGGGAGTATTTGGATATTAGGCTATTGCGATTGGATGCGTCTAACGAGTCTTACCATGTCTTTGCATGAAGTTTGTTGAAATTCAAGGCAGCCTCGCTGTTGTCATTTTTGATGTAGGGGCGCATGACCCATTTCGAGTCAGTGAATTCGCGATCAGCAAGCAAGAACGTTCCGGGTGGGAATACTTGCTTCTCTCCTCGTTTCAAAATAGACCCTATTGGGGACATGAGGAGACCCCACGGGGCACGCATGGAGCCTTGCGCCTGTACACTAAACTATTGGAAGGTTGGACATTAGAATCTAGCCAATTCGTGAAATATAGCGTTGAAATGGCAATCCTTACGTCTTGAAAGTTTCCCTCGGCATCCACGATTGCTTGCACTACAATCGAAGGCCAGCCTCGACGGTTTAACCACAGCCATCTTTTGTAGCCTGGGTCCTTGATTGGGACAGGCATCGTATCTATCACACCCACTACCCCAGGTATTCCCCCCTTCTTCAGGAACCGCTGGCTGATTTCATCCCATGCTGCAATATCTGTATGGGCGGGCACTCCGACAACATTATTGGAAAGATTCATTGCTTGCACTGCGGTCGTAAAGCGGCGAACAGTTGACTCTGCCACCCCCTCATCAAGTCCAAACAGCTCATCCAGTTTCGACCATGCAGATCCATGACCGAGGTAGTAAAGAGACACAGCGACTTGGGTCTCGACAGACAATGGATCGTCATCGTCGTCTTCATCTTGGTACAGTGCGTCCCTCAGTTGGTCAACCAACCATACAAAATCTGGACGGGTCATTCGAAACATTCTGAGAAAGGTCCTGTCGTCAAGTTGGTTTGACTTCCAGATATTACGCCTGAGGTGATCCTCGTACTCCTCCTCCCGTTCGGCAGCCAAAACCAGCGCCATATACGCCAGCAACAAAGTGCTATCAGCCATTGCTGCTCAAAGAACTTATGGTAAGAGAAAGGAGCCTGTTCAGCGTATTGGCTGAGTGCACTTGAGAGTATGCCGGCTGTTACCTTCTGGGGTTGTGGTTGTTCAGGTGCTGAGGTGATGAGGAAATGTGTGGGAAGATGAGCCCGGTGAAAAAGTGGCAATTCCCTGACGGTAGTTTGTCTATCAAAGAAAGAAGAGGAGAAGTGCAGCTAGTGCAGGTTGGGCAGGTAGTAGAGGGTTACTGGCATACGTTTCCTACTGGACAAGGGGACAATGTGGCTCAAAAAGTTTGCCATTGCTCTCGACTCTGTTTCGAGAAGCTTCGAGCGGAGTTTTGGCGCGGACGAGCTGACCGGCTGGTTTCTGCGTTGCTCCAGTCAGACCAAAAAAATCACCCGAGAATAGAACGGGCGAAAACCAAGGGGCGGAGGTAGGTTAATCTTAAGAAACTCAAGCGTAGCTCTGTTATTTGTGATGGTTAAACTTGTTATGGTCACATTCAGGATTTCGCTCATGCGGTTTGTCGTAGAAAATCATCTATCTTTTACTTCCTGTAGCGCATTTTGGTTCACCGACCCAATTGCCATTCGTCAAGAAGCAATTTAGCAGCAGGTCTAATTTATAACTACATAAAAAGTCTATGGATGATCTATGATACAGAGGAAAGATGCAGGTATGTACAGGGAGAGAATAAACGGTTTCACGTCGATATCAAAGAGTTCGCAAGGTCATCTCTTCGGGTGAGAATTTCCGCTCTACCAGCTCTATAGTCACGCTCAATTTGACGCTCCAGCTCTGCATTACAGACTGAAGGTATTTGTCGCTTGATCAGCTTGAGTCCAGGTCGAGGGTACACGTGCTTTCCTCGTCCGTTGCGCAAATTATGCAGAATCATACATGTGTATGCAGCCGACGTGGCATCGAGAGGTGATCCGTCTTGTTTTGTCATGAGAACACGGAAACGGGCCCGTAACACCCTAAATGCCAAATCTACGATTTTCCTGAGCGGCAGTTTTGGTTATTAACTTGTTTGCAATGGGTGGGCGTCTAACGAGTCTTACCATATCTTTGCATGAATTACATTGAAATTCAAGGCAGATTCACTATCATTGTTTGTGTATGGGCGCATGATCCATTTCGAGTCGGTGAACCCCCGATCCGCAAGCAAGAAAGTTCCCGGTGGGAAAACTGGCGTCTGTCCCCGGTCCAATAAAGCCCCTATTGGAGAGCTGCGGAAAACCTGTTGGTCCCGCGAAGAACCCAACATCACTGCGTCAAACTAGTGGGAGGAGGGTGCATTAGAATCTCGACCAATACGCTGAAGTAAAAGAATCCTTACGTCCTGAAAGTTTCCGTCGGCATCGACAACTGCTTGCACTACAATGGATGGCCAGCGCCTGCGGTTCAAATACAGTCGGCTCCATTGTTTTGGCATCTTGATTGGGACATGCATGGTATCTATGACACCTACAACCCCAGGTATTCCGCCCTTTTTCAGAAACCGCTGGCTGATTTCATCCCATGCTGCAACATCTGTATCGGCCGGTACCCCGACATAACTTTGCAAGTTGTTTAGTGCTCGGACTGCGAACGCAAAAAAGCGAAAGCTCGACTCTGCGGCTCCATCGTTCAGTCCAAACAGATCATCCAGTTTCGACCATGAGGATCCGTGACCGAGGTAGTAAAGTGACACAGAGACTTGCGTCTCTACAGACAATGGGTCGTCATGATCGTCCTCATCTTGGTACAGTACGGCCCTCAGTTGGTCAACCAACCATACGAAATCTGGACGAGTCATTCGAAACATCCGCAAAAAGGTCTTGTCATCAAGCTGCCTTGACTGCCAAATATTCCGCTTGAGCTGAATCCAGAACTGAATCTCACGGTCCTCTTCCTCCTCCTCGCGGAACGCCCGGCGTGCCGCCAAAAACTCATACACCGAGCCCGGGAACATTATCGCGTAATAAGAAGCTCTGGTAAGATAAAGGAGGAGGGTTCAGTATATTCGCCATACACAGAAGAGTTTGTCTGCTGTTACCTTATTGGGCCGTAATTGTTGGCGAATGTTTGCGGATGTGTGGGCCAAGATCGTGAGCCAGATCGTGAGCCCATCAAAAAGTTTGACGCGCTAGTCCAGTGACAGTGTGCAAAATCTTTCGAGCGGAGTTTGACCTGGAGTTTGGCCAGGATTCTGTTGGCGCGGGGATGATTTGGAGGAAACATTTTCACTACTGTATTCTCATAGCAAGCATCATTTGTATTGTATTATATAGGGCCAAGCTTCTGATTCAAACTTCTTCCGGATATACTTGTTGTGAGCAAAAGTTGGTGGAGCAAGGCTGAAACCAAGAAAGAAGATCCTATTTCCTGAATCCCCAGACGATGTTCCTCCCCCACACCAATGTCCTGAACTACTTACGAGAACTTGCGAGCGCACGGTCCAAATCATTTCTCTGTGGAACTCCGCGAAGATGTGGATTTTACTGTCAAACGGGGTCGCTTGCATGACACTATTCAGGCGGGCCTTTTTACGTTACGCATCTGAAAACGGGACAGGAAGTTCATCCTCTGACATACGACAAATGTATGCGGCGCCCACTTCAGGCGGTACTTGGAACTCACGGAGGAGGCTCTTCTCAACAACGTTCGCGATACCCACAACGTGCCCCAAAGACTGACAGCCAGCATGCATGAATGGAACGACGGTGGATACTTCACTGAAAGTGTATCGCGAGCTACACGCGTATATATGCGGACAACCGCCAGAATCATATCATTGCAACCCTCCTACAAAAGTTGGGGGTTGGCTCACGAGCTTGGTATCCAACTGAAGGTTCTGAAAGCTGGTCATCGTAGGGGAATCTTTTCCTCCATCATCAACAAAACCGATGCACCACCTGGCATTCAGATCACTTTCTTTCGAGCGACGAGACCAGTTACTTGTTTATCCATCGTTACGAGCAAGGTGCACCACGGAAATTCTGGAAGGCCTGTCACTGGACGAGGAGGATGTTGAACAGGAAAGGAGGAAGTACGTGAAGCCATTCTGTTGTTGGGACACGTCGAGGGGAGAAGGTCTAAGTCTGACGCACCAAGATCGGTGCGTTTGCGTGTCTTTCCTCTGCTGCCGCTCTCAACCACACATCTGCGCTATATGCACCATGACATCCATGCCGTCCCTGAATTCTTAGACGCCGCCGACCTACCAAATGTACCGGACAGAAAAGCCTTTCGAAACCCCTATCCGCCGGCCTACAACCAAGTACCGCCTCCCATCGAGTACGAACGGCCAGGGTGATGGCGAATGTATCCATGAGCACTGGTGGAGATGGGTATTCAAACTGGAAGGTCACCACAGTTAACCGTCTCTTTGGTTCTTACATCACACCACTGCCCGGGACAACTGCTATACTATACCACATATGTGCAATCGCATTCGGCAAACTTTAACACATATAAACAACTTAGGATTGTCACCACCGACGGCATGGGCAATTGTTAAAATCTCGGGAGGAGCGGAACCGACAAACTGCTGCCTGGGTTCGCGAAGACTCGGAACGTCGCAAGAGAAAGCGCGAGGAGCGGCAGGAGCGAAAGTCCAAGGCCTCCCCCATCCCCACTGCCGCTACTTCGACCTTCCCCAGGGACAAAGACGAGGAGCTGCCCCGATGCATTTACGAACGCAACAGAGCCGGCGGGCCGCAGTACAGCTTGACAATCACTCACAAGCGAAAAACTTATGAGTGCGGATCATCCCCGGCCACTGGACAAACCCATTTCACCTGCAACAAATTTAACAATTATCGCCATATATCGTTGATTTCGCCCGACCGAATGATACGTCGCTTTTGCGTCGACACGGCAAAGCGCAGTTTGCATGCGCGCAAAAACCCTGGGGAAAACCCAGATTTTGTGTGCAATATAAGACGGCTGCAATGAGCAACGTGACAGGCAAGCGTTGCCTATCCGAATTCTGCGACCCTATTGTTGCCAAAAGCCAGCGGGATCATTGCTTCCCAGATGAGCCCGTCTCCCGCAATTTTCTCATCAAGGAGAACGCCGTCCGAAAATTCATCGAACCGTGGCTTAAAGATGGGTACCCGGATCTTCTCACGACATTCAACAAGCGGGTCGCGGGTGGCTGTTCTTTGAAGCGCCCTTATCAGTACGTGGACGCTCTCACGCACTGCGTTTTCGGGGAGATGGACGAGGACCAGCACGAGTCGTATGACCCCTCCTGCGAGAACCAAAGATTGATGATGTTGATGACAGACGTCGCTACCCGCCCATGCGCGTTGATCCGGTCCAACACGCAGCGGAAAAGAGTACTACCAGCTCGCGGGCTTCACGAAGAACGCCAAGACACGCGCGAAATGGATACGGAATAATGCCGAAATCCAAGCGATCATGGCGGGGATGCCTACGGCCAGGGTTTCCACTACGATTGACTTGCAAACACACCTCCGTTACTGCCTGACCAACTTGAATACCATGGTCCAATTCTTCAATTCCGCGCGATGGAAGCGACTTCAGTGGAAGGCATTTATCGCCAAGGAAAAGACTTGTGACATCCTGGTCAAGCGGATCACGGGCGGGGATGCCAGGACTGTGGTCGCTCTAGGTGACGCGGGTTTCGCGCACAACTCGCGCGGGCACGCATCCACCCCGGTCAAGCAATTTCGGAAACGACTGGCCGGGCGATGCCGTTTGCGGATCGTGGACGAATTCCGCACGTCCGTCGAGTGCTCTCTCTGAGTCTCTGCCCACACTCACTGCCAAAACGTACACGGGTCTGGCAGGTCAAGGTCTGCCAAGACTGTTTGACCCACTGGAACCGTGTCGTGAACGCAGCGATAAAAATCCGGGCCATCTTCCTCTTCATGAATGCCAACGCGAGTGCGAGACCCGCTTGCTTCTCAAAGGATATAAAGATCTCTGACAACTACAAAGTTTATGGCGTATCGTCCGATATGACAACAAAGACATCCAAGATGCTATACTAGTCAAAAACCAAACCCTTAAAAACATCCAAGTAACCAAAATCACTGAAACAATCTCAAATCAGGAAATTTTCCAAGGACTCATGCTGATTCGAGTGGAGAGACCAGATCGAGAAGTTCATACCAAACTCTCCAACACGTCTATTGATGTGCCCCGAAAGGAGGGACCACCGGTATCACTCACAATCTTGTCCCCCAAGAAAGGTAAACACATGACCATCCTTAGTCAGAGCCCGCACCATCGCCAACCGAGGAAGCCAGTACCATGAACATGGATAGCCCTAAACGACAAAAAGTTTGACACCCCGAAGTTTGCAATCGATCCCATGACAGTGACAAGTGGTCAGGACACCACTACCTATCCAATCCTCCTTTTCCACGAAGTGAAACTGGTGCTCCAAGACGGCGCACGACGCATTCGAGACGGTGATCAGATGCTACCTGCAATCGACAACGACTCCGCCATCGCCATAAACCCATTTTTCCTAAGAATTCATGCCGCACTCGCCAGAGTTCTGCACGCGAGTGGCCGAGCCGAGGAGATTGACCTCTTTGAGGATAAGGACAACGGAGTGCCAAGAGTTCGGGCGGTCCGGGCGCACCGCCGCTTCGGCGGAGAAAAGTGTCTGATGTCTGGTCTGATGTCGTGGTATAACTTGTATTCTCTTCTTCCAGAGTGGTCGCCGTGACTTCCATAGACACAACCCAACGGTCATCTATCCCCTATCCACCTAAGCATTGGTGGACCTGGCCAAGTAGCATCGCCCAAGAATCGGGGGATGCTACCACTGGCCAGGTCCCAGCAAGTCCCAATGCTACTTGGCCCCGCCCTGCCTGGGGTAGAACGGGCTGTGAATTGGGTAGAGTGGAGGTACTCGAGTAGCTAGGATTATCGTAGAGTAACTTAACTGTATTTTTAATCCATCACAAATAAATAACATACGCTTGAGCTAGTTTCTTTTTCTAAAGTTAATCTTCTTCCACCCTTGGTTGTCGCCATTTGTGGCGGTATAACCTCCCTATTCCGACGATTATAGGCTATTGGATACAAAGTTGTACAGCCAACCAGGCCAAATTTGCCAAACTCCGCTCTTACACTTTTCAGCCACACATGGGCAGTGTTTCTTCGCGCATCTCCCATTGCAAACTTCTACCACTGGCCCTCTGATACCTGCCCAACTTGCCACTCTCTGTTACCGTCGCTACTTTTTATCTCACACAAATCCGTTTGAAGCCTTCCCAAACACCTGCCATCAACCGCAATTCAGGAAGATATGGAGTACGCCCCCTTTTTGATGATGAATGCGGCCTTCTCTTATTGGTTCATACAACGCCAAGAGGCGGCCCGACTGGAGGAGGAAGAGGACCATGAGATTCAGCTCAAACGGAACATCTGGGAGTCAAGGCACCTTGATAACAAAACCTTTCTCAAAATGTTTCGAATGACCCGGCCCGATTTCTTTTGGTTGGTGCAGGAATTAGAAGAGACACTTTTACAAGATGAGGGTGATGACGATCCATTGTCAGTAGAGACGCAAATTGCTGTGTCGCTTTACTACCTTGGTCACGGATCTTCATTTTCGAAACTGGAAGAGCTGTTTGGACTGGATGAGGGAGTCGCCAAGTAACCCGTTCGCGAATTTACGAGCGCAATGCAAACACCGAGTCTTTCCCGTCATGTTGTCGCGGTACCGGCTCATACAGATATCGAAGCATGGGATAAAATCAGCCAGCGGTTCTTAAAGAAGGGGGGCATACCAGGGGTTGTTGGTGTGATTCGATGCATTTCCAATCCGGATGCCCAAACCATCCCATCGTCTGTGGATAAATCGGAGAGGCTGGCCTTCCATCATCATACAAGCAGTCGTGGATGCTTTCGAGATGTAAAAGATTGTTTTCATTTCCAACCGCTTCAATTCTAATGCCCCAACCTCCTCAATAGTTTAGCGCAGAATTGGAAGGCTCCATGAATGCCTCGCGGGTTTTCCGCAGGTCGCCTATAGGGTGGCTACTGAACCGAGAAGAGAAGCCAGTCTTCCCATCCGGAAATTTCTTGCTTGCTGATCGAGGTTTCCACGACTCGAGATGGGTCATGCGCTCATACATCAAGAATAGCAGTGAAGCTGCCTTGAATTTTAACAAACTTCATGCGAAAACATGGTAAGACTCTTTTAGACCGCCCAACCGTTTGCAAAAAAAAAACCTAACCCCCATTTAGGAAAACCGTAGATTTGGCATTTAGGGTAGTCCGGGCGTTCTCATGATCAAACAACAATCATCACCAGAACTTGCCCGCGACGTCGCATTTACATGTCTGATTCTGCATAATTTGCGTAATGGACGAGGAGAACGCTCGATTCCTAATTATGGGATCAACAGGATCAGGAGAGAGATTGTCGGTTATAATTCAGAGCTGGAGCGGCGAATCGAGCGGGACTATCGGGCTGGTAGAATTCATATTCTGGAGCGACGAGATGAGCTTGCCAACTCTCTATTACCGCCGGCGTAAAAGAAAGTTCTTTCTTTCTCTAGTGGAATATCCACTTGTACATAGCTGTCTTTTTCATATGTATCATAAGTCATCAATAGACTGTTTGTATAGTTTTGGAATGGCATTTGCATATTCATTGATGGACCAAGTTATGCCAACAAGAAAAGCAGAGAAAGCGGATTGAGTAAAGGTATCAAAGAATCATAATGATAAAATAAAATCTGTACAGGAACCATATAATACAAATAAAGGCGCAAATATTCAAGACATTGATAGTTTTACGACGCCATAAACAATCTCGCTTCATCATGATCTTCCATCCGCTCATCAACAATAATGAAGCCGTTGTGAATGTTACCGAGGAGACGTTGGCCGGGTTGGAGCGGGGGTGCAGATTCTTTGGTGGGGTAGACTTTTGAGTCGGCGACTTTGTGTTTTGAGTCTGTTGTTGCGTCGAGGCGGGAGAGAGAATGTTTGAGGTCGGCTGCGTCTTTGCGGGACTTTTTGGCGCGGCGACGGCGGCTGTCACCACAACCGCAGAGGTGGACGGATGCTGAGATGAGGAGGTAGGCGATGACGCCGAGGAGGCGGATGCCAGAGAGCCCGGCTGTCGCGTATAGGAGGTACACAAGGTACGTATCGGAGACGTTGGCGGTAGATTGGGTGACGCCAGCAAACACAATGGCATTACTCAATAGCCAGGAGAGGAGGAGATTGGTTCGGAAGGATTTGTAGGCGTCTTCTTGAGCGGTTCGGGGGTCGACTTTGGAGGGTTGTTCTTTGGCTCGTCCAGCGCCCAAATCTTCGATCCGGTCCAGACCGCCTTTCCAGACGTTTTCGCGGTCGCCACCGCTCATGACGTGCACATCGGCCACAACGGCACCGTCTTTGGTGACTGCGACGGCGACTTGGGGAAGATCGGACATGGTGTTATCTCCCTTGGTACCCCAAGTAACGTCGTGAAGATTGCAGAACGCGTAGATTTGGAGGACGTTGATGTAGGATGGGAGGAGCAGCATGTACTGGAACAGAGAAGTAACCATGTGGTAGGGGTCACGCTGGAGCAGGGAGCCGAGTAGGTAAACACCATAAGTGGCAGATAAACCAATAATGTAACTATGGGGAATGCATTAGTTAGACCAAATGTTCCAACGAAAAGTCAAAGTAAACAAACCTCATTCCGCTTCCCATTTCAAATGGCCCACCAAGTCCCTTGCCCTGATCCGCCAAATTATAAATCTTGAGCCCCAAGAGCGCCATCATGGCCAATCCAATAAAGGCAAAGAACACCATCGAAAGCTTGTAAATGATTTTCGAGGCTTGCGGACGGTTCCCGAGTGATGCGATAAAGAGGACGACAATCAGCCCTGGGTATATGCAGAAAAAGGCTTTGGCGACGGGAACGGGGAGGATGGTGCGGAGTTCGAATGAAAAGAGAAAGTAAAAGATGATGGCGAATTGGGAGGGGCCAAACCAGGTGAATATGAGAGAAAGGATCTGGTAGACTGCTTGCAGCATAAAGGCGAGTTTTCGGCCGATGGAATGGCGGGTGCGGAGGGTACGGCCAATATTGACAATGGCGTAAAGTTGAGCAAAGAAACTGCCGTTCAGCCACCGACGACGTTGAGCAATGAATTCGGGAATACTGTCGGGAACGTCAGTCTCGGCGGATGCTTTGGCCACGTAGTGTAATGTCCATTGGCTGAGGGGTTTGGCCACCAATTCGAGCGCCAGGATACGATCTTCCGCCAGGAACAGATTGGATAAGAAGACCTCGGTGGGAGAATTGCCGGTTGAGCCGTCGGCAGTTGGCGCAATATCGTCACGGCGTTCACCCTTGAAATATGAGGCAAGAGGACCACGGTTGGGCATGTTGTCGAGGAGGGCCGCGTAGCGATATGCAGAAAAGGCACCGGGTAGGACGCCGATATAGCCAAACACTGATTCAAGGGCCTTGTCAAGATGGTTACTGATTTTGTACTCAAAGTTTTGACTGGCGACCAATGGATTGACGACTCCTCGCCACGTCATGTCCACCTTGATTTCACCACATGCTCCGGCAATATGCGGGTTTCGATCAAATGCCTTCCATAGGCGGTAAATACTGGCTTGCATGGGTCTGGTACCGACATCCACCAAAAGGCAAACTTTGGGCTTCAAGATGGGACATATGGCGTTGAAAAACCACCGATGAGAATTGATTTTCTTGGCGTTGCGTTCCTTGAGACAAAAGATGAATTGCACGGGTGGGATTCCGCTGTTGGTGGTCCACATTTGCAAGTTGGGATCAAGAACAATCTGGGATGTGGATTCAAAGATGTGAGCAGTGGTTGGGGTATTGTTGACAGCCAACTGCGGAAGTCCCTCTTGGTAGACGCCCATCGTTTGCAATGCCAGTAGGACATTGAGATTACACTTTTTGCGACCATCACCCACGAGCACAACGACAATCTTTTTCCAGCCGTCCGCTTCCCAGCCCCACTTTTTCTTTTGGCACATGTACTGGATATTTTGAAAGATGCCAAATAGCGTGCGGTTGAGCTCCTTGATTCCCTCGTTGTACATGGTCACGACAATAGCCAGCTCTGTCTCGCGGCCGTACTCTGAAACCGTGCGCAATGTGTAGCCCTTTTCGCCAAACTGGTCTGGGTCGGTGGTGGCAGCAGTATACCGAATGGTAGTAAACTCGTCGCCCTGGCTGTAAGCGACCTGTTTCAGGAGCGACTGGGGCAACCGTTCTTTGATGACAAAGTTGCCGGTGGGAGCGAGTTTGACCGTCTTGCGGCGACGAGGGCCAACGAGCGTACCATATGCATTCACCGTGGTACCGCGACGCACAACCGGCCGGCCCCCCGAAGCAGAGCGAGGCAAGGTTCCAAGTTCGACATCATCGTTACTGGTAATAGTACTGGGAGCTGTAACGAGATGGTCTTGCGATCCGTCATCATCATCAAAGTATTCGGCAAAAGAATGTCGGTCGCCATCGTTAATGGTGGACGGATGGGACGATGCTATTGATTGTTGCTCCCTGAATGTCACATTCCGTCGTAGCTCACCCCCACTTGGCCCCATGCCTGGTGCTGCGCCCGGTCCCACACGTCCGAAACCCGGTCGAGGTGGTCCCTGTGCATACTGATGGTCTTGAGGGTGTTGATGTTGCATATGTTGCTGCTGAGGTTGGTGATGATGTGGATACTGATTATGCGGTGGTTGGAATCTGGCAGGAGGAGGAGCATTTGCAAATGAAACTCCACCCCCCTCCCGATTCCGCGGCGGTCGTATTGGCGAAGGACCTTGGGGAGCAATCAGGCCTGATTGTCGTGGCGAGACAATCGTCCGTGGTGGGGGTCTTGGCAGGTTGTTGTTGTTCATGACTCCCTGTTGCTGTTGCTGCTGCTGCTGTTGAAGTAATGGTCTTGAGGATGGGTTACTGCTGCCTGAGCTCGAGATGCTATCATACGGGTTGGGGGACGGCGGTGGGCCCAGAGGGTGATGGTGCGGATTTGACTGGGGCGACAACGAAGTTGGCGAACGGGGTGAATGGGGTTGCGGTTGCTGCTGCTGTTGCAGGACTTGCTTTGACGATCCTCGCGGAGCAAACGAGCTCGGGGGAGGTCCAAAGTGATGGTCGGCAGGAAGTCGGACTTGTATGGGGGGTGGACGTCGTCCTAATCCTACTCCTTCTCCACCTTCGGCAGCCACGGGAGCGATCTGGTGAGTAGTATGGCTATGTCCAGCGGTATTATTAGGTCTCGCACCAACGGAGCTTCCAGCGCCGCTATGGTCCGCTTCCTGGCCGTTCTTTTTCTGCGGTTGTTGCTGCTGCTGTTGCTGCTGCTGCTCGTCGTCGCTGCCCGATTCAGCGTAATAGTCTTCGAAATGGAACGATGGTGCTCGGTCCCTCGCCGTTGGCCCCACCATTATCAACAATATTAATAACCGTCCTTTCCTTCCCGTCTCCTAATGATACTCCAAAGTTTGTTGTTCCTGTTGTCTTCGTCTGTTTTCGGCTCTAGTTTTTTCTCGCCGTTCGCCGTCTTACGTCCCACCCACTGTGTTCTATGTACGCTCTATATGTTCTAATACGTCTCTATCTATCATGGAGCATGGCCTCTATTTCCTTGTTGGCAGCTTGCGAAAAGACCGGAATGCGGATTCGGACTGGGCCAGGTGTGCAAAATTGAGCGTCGGCCGCGTCAAAGGCAAACCCGGCCGCAGCGCCAGTGCAGCCCCGCCACAAGCAGCCGCTTCATTCAATTATTCTATTCTTACCGATGGAACTTTTTTTCCTTATGGAACTCGTACATATGTATACTTGTTGTCGTATATCGTACTTTAACCCTTCTTGCATTACTCGGAGGAATTGACTTCGCAAGAATAACCATAACTTTCATTTTTTTACGAGACCCCAAAGGCATTTATGCTCCGGGTTTTGGTATCCCCCAAGTAAAAGAAATGTTGGCCCAGATCTGAAACGGGCATTTCTAATACGATACGAATGGCTGTCCCTGCCGAGCCTCCTGGTCTAAGCATTTTGCTGGTCCATGGGGCTTAAAGTCAAGTACATAGGAGGTTGGCTGTAGGTAGAGGTAGCAGCATTAGAAGTGGAGAGGCACAATCATGCATGAAAACAAAGAAAATGTGTCAAATATCTCAAATATATTCAGTTCATCGTGTATACACTACACGGTCGTTTCTACACATAAAAAAAAGTCCACCCCATACACTCACACACAAGCAAGCTCACAAAAAAAACCCACCAGATCCAAATTACAAAAGGCATTGCAGTATAATACACTCTCATCCTTGCATCGGCAGCGGTAATCATCGCAAACCCAGGCCCCGAGCAGTCTTGTAAAAGACGGAAAGCAACCATCCACCCTCCGCCGCCGCTGCATCCTCGGCATCCGTGTCCGCAACTAAATCCTCTTCAACAACCCCAACAATGCCACGATCCAAATCCGCTGGTAAATTCACAGTATCAACGTCCATCGCATCCTCTTCATCCACTTCGGAAACTGCTGATGAGGATGAGACTAACGATTCCGAGACTTCCTCTTGTTCTTCTGTAAGTACCGGCGCGTCAACAGTGGCAACAATCGCCGCCTCATCTTGATCCTCCTTCTCGACCTTGACCTCAGTCACAGCCTTGCGCGAACGCACACGGGCACGGCTAGACTCTTGCTCCTGCTCCTCGGCGGCGGCATCCGCTTCTTGCTGCTTTCGCAACTTTTCCTCTTCTTCAATTTCACTTTGACGGCGAGCAAGCCATGCTGGCTTATGCGCAGGTGTTGATTCCAGAGTGCGGTGCGTGTTTCGGACTCGTTTCCGGGAAGGAACGCCTACCTCGGGAGTGGCATTTTCGGTCGCGTGAACCTGATTATTGGTCAGAGATGATGGAGTAGATTGGGAATTGTTGTGGTGAGAGTCGGATGTTTCCTCCTCTTCCTCCTCGGACCGACCGCGCTTGCGCTTCATCACCGAAGCTGTGGTCGTTTCCTCAGCCTCCACGTAGCTGCCAGTCACCATAGTCTCTAGGGTAGTCGCGGTGGTGGTCGTCATCATCGTAAGCTCATATTCTTCCTCGCCGTCACTTCCCAAAAGTAATTGCTGATCTTCTTGAGACCGAATCACTCCAGGAGTGCGTCCAGCGGTACCGACTGTCAATGCAGCTAATCGCTTGGATGTGCGAGTGGGAGTTTTGATGTGGCGTGGCGAGCCGGGAGCGGATCCACTAATCAGTGGCCGGCCCGGGGCAGGGGTACGCGTAGGGGAAGTGTCTTTGCTCTCATCCAGCAAAAAGGCGGCTGAGCCACGAACCTTTCTGGCAGACTTTGATGGGGTTTTGGGGAGAGGGGGGAGCTCTTCATCTTCCAGATCTTCACCAGAGGCCCTGTTGTCTTCTGCATCCTGCGAGTTTTCGGCAGTTTTGGCGCCCGCTTCTTGTACATCGTGAGTGGTGTGCTTGGGTTTTCGTGTCGATCGGACGGGGGTATGTCGGACACTGTCATCCAATTTAGATTTAGGAGGGGTGCTGGGACATGCTTGTCCATTAGAGCTGGGAATAGAGTCCGAGTCGACATCGAACGGGTTTGGGCCCTGAATAGAGTCTTCGGAAGAAGGAGCTTCGGGAATATCTGAATTATCCTTTCCAGCGGTTTGCACAGACGAGACGGTGGGATCAATCACGGGTTTAGGTGGCTCGCGGGCCAGACGACGAGAGCGGCGAGTAGGAGTCAAAGGCGCGTCGCCTTCCTCACCGGTACTATCTCTTTCGGGAGTAGTCTCCCGTTCCACATTCACAACTCTTTTCACTTCTTCCTCAAACATTTCTTTTCGAGACTTGACGTCCGGCCAAGGGTATCCAGATGCCGCCTGTTGACCTTCGACTCCCTCAGCACCTTGATGTTGCGCAAAGGCTCTGGTTACTCGCCGGGCGGCCAATGCTGCTTTGCGGGAGGGGGTCATGGGTGCCTGTCGCTGATCCAACCCAACCGACAATTGTCCGCGCCGACCACTTGTGACCTCGCGCAACAAATCCAAAGACTTGTTTCGCTTATTCTCCTGCATCAGCTCGTCTCTGGCGCTAGCAGATTTGCCCATCATTTGTGCAAGCTCGGCAACCCCAACAGCCTTCTTGCCCCGTCTCGGTGGCTGCTGCTGCTGTTGTTGTTGCGAGTCCTGTGCAGCATCCGCCACTTCAAAGCCGGCAATTTTGGTTCGCACCGTTCTCGGGATACTGGGTGTTGAAATCATTTCCGGTTGAGATTTTTGTTTGACAGGTTCTGGAGAGACGGGTATGTTTCCATCATTCTCCAACAGCGCACCCTTTCCATCTGCACCCTCCGCAGCTGCGGCAAGCGCAGCTGCAGCAGCAGCCTTCTTCATGGCTACCGCGCTGACAGTCCGGTCAACGGTGGGAGTCAACATGACATTGGCGTATTTTTGATCCAGATTGGTGTGAAGTCGTCGAACAACTTCGGAAACGGTGTTTTCACTTCGACCCGTGCGCGTGCGAGAAACATTGGTGCCAGCAAAGTTGATCCGCTGAGGCAGTCGATCGCCCGATGACTATTTTTATGAAAATCAGAACGAAGATTAGTCTATTTGACCTAGCTCCGCCGCTGCCCACCCGTCACTCACATTCTTGCCGTCGCCCGGCATGTTGCTGTGGCTGAGAGAGAGTCTGCTCTTGTCGTCTCGTCTAGTCGTCGCTCAATACAGGAGTCTAGCCAAACCTGCGTTTCCTGTCTTGACGCTGCTATTGGGGAAAACCGATTTGGGAAGATGCCAACGGCGATGATCAGGGAAATGTGTGCTGGCCAGCTCTTCGTAAAAAGGGCTTGCAAGCGTGTCCGAAATCGGGCGACGTGTGCCGCGTGTCCGAACGCCCGCCTTGGGCCAAAAATTTCGAGATCTCCTGGCAACGATCCAAACATAATCTTCTATATACTCAGAGACTTAATTGGAAGAGCTATGGATCGAGAGAGAATGTCTGGGGAGAAGAAAGAGCATCATGGACAAGGCGACAAAATATATTTACAAGAGGTCAAGCATCACAGCTTCAGAAAAGAAAAACACCCAGTCAAAAAGCAAACAACTGTCAAGAAGAAAAGGAAGGGAATGCTGCACCAAAGCTCCAGGCAAAGGCAGGGGCAAAGTCTACGCTACGCTTGAACCCATCAATCATCCTTATAAAGCCAGGGGTGAGCGGCGATTTCGTCAATGGTCGCACGCAGGTAAGGTTGGACCGCAAGCATCCGTCTAATGAGGTTGCGTTGTTCTACCAAAAAATATGAGCAAAGGAATGTGAGACAAGGGGGGAAAAGAAACATACCTGGTTCAACATGATCCGGGAAAATGACCAGGCCCGCCAATACCTCTTCGACCGATTCAAAAGGTTCCAGCCCTCCGCTCGCAATCATATAGAGTAGAATCCCGAGGGCCCAAATGTCGGCTTCAGGGCCGCGGTAGGCGCCCCCGGCCAAAATTTCCGGTGCGCTAAAGAGCCTGGTCCCGTAGACAGTGAATTGTTTTTTGGTCGGGGTTTGGGATGGAGTAGGGTATGTAGAGTGGGGGGATGAAGGCGACAGAGGGTTGCTGCTGGGACTGGTGGTGGTGGAGCGGCGCGCGAGCACAGACTCTCCAACACTGGTGGGATTTCCGGTGAAGCACGCGTTGGGGACCCCGATGAATTGAGACATGCCAAAATCGACCAAGCGAGCATTACACGCTTCGTCGATAATCACATTCTCGCCCCGGAAATCCAGGTATACAAACCCGCAGCGAGAAAGCTGCCGGTACGCGTCAACCAGCTGCCGCGAAAATCGGCGTTGGATAGACACATGAACGACACCATACACCGAGAGGAATTCGTCTAAATCGCCCGGATGGCCATGCCGTGGGCGTTTCAGTTGTTCCAGAGTCGGCTGGGGGCGTTCGGATAAGAGTGTCAGGCGAAGGTTGGTTTCAGAAAGAGCTACGGATTTAAAGGGGGCCGTGGCGATGGGTAACGGGGGTGGAGGGTTGGTGCTAGTTGAACCATTGCATATAGAGGGCGGTGCGGATGGCGCCTTTTGCGAGAATGAGCGGGGTCGGGGTATGGCGTCCAGGGGAGGGTTGGGTATTTCGCTTTGAATTGTTGCGGTACTCAGACGCGACGACTGGTCACTGGAAAGTTGTTGGGAATGACGACTCATGTTTCCCATTCTCCGTTGGCTGGCGCTACTCGGCCGGGTTGCCGATCTGGAGGGTGGTCCGTGATTTGATGGGGGTATACCTTCAAAGCTAGAGTTGGATCTCGAATGCACACTGGCAGGTTTGGCGTCCATTTGCTGCAGGAAATTAGTGATGCGGTCCATCACGATAATGTAAAACGTGTCGTCTCGGTATAGAGCGTGGAAGGCTACGATATTGGCGTGTTTGACGACGCGAATGATTTCCGCTTCGACGGGTATCGGGTAGTTGTAACCTTCGGTATTTATGAGACTGCCAATTGCCACACGGTCTCGGCTGATGAATTTAATTGCAACCTAAAGACATGAATCATGAGATGGGTTCTCGGTACATTTTGACGATAATTTTTCTTACCGTTTTGCCATCCAAGCGATCCAGAGCCTCGGCCACAAACCCGTTTCCTCCATAGCCCAATAATCCCGTAAACAGGTATCGATCCGACAAGTCTTTGGGTAATTTTTCCAGTACTTTGGCAAACACCTGCATGACATTATCGACTTCATCATAGACATTCTCGGCCGCCTCGGCCAATCCGCCAGCTACAGCGGTATCTTGTCTGCCAGCTGTCTTGTCCATCCCTGTTGGTCCAACCAGCTGATCTGTCCACTCCTCCCACACATCTTCGCCGTCCTCATCATCCGTGTCATCAAAGGCCTGGAACGAACTTTTCCCAATCAGACGAGTTTTGATGACTGTCCGACCGCGCGAATCCCTCCGAATTTTGACGCGGACATGCTCATTGGCCGATTTGCGGCGGAATATCCACACGCAGGGAAAGCAGCGGGTCAAGGCTCGTTTAAAGCGCTGCCATAGGGGTATCTTGCGCTGACGGGTGGATCGGTAGTGTCGCCAGGAGGGTGCTGAGGGTGGTATAACTGACGAGGAAGAGGTTGTCGGTGGAGTGGCAGCTTCCCCAACGTAAAGATGAGTCGGCGTCATGGGCGTTATGGCGTCGACGTCGGGCGTGCCCACCGCCGAATGGAGAATCACTTTATTCGATGCTTCTCTGGACCGACCGCGCTCCGGACTGGTATGTGATGAACCTGTCGCCGCCGCTGCTGATGCTGATGCTGATGTTGATGCTGCTGCTGCTGCTCCGGACGAGGATGATGCTGGGGATGATAAGAGGGCTGCTTGGGGGACTGTAATGATTGAGTTTAGCGACGTGACGGTAGTCTGATTAACATCGTCCATATCCCGTGCGTCGTCCATGGGATGCGCGGCGGCGTTGCTTGCATTGGCTGTTTGTGAACCTCCTTTCCAAATGAATTGCTTAAAGTGTTTTTCTCTGGGCGCTCCCTTGATACAACTAGGACATTGCCTTCCTTCCTTCTCTCAAAATCTCTTCCAGTGCTTCTTTTCGACACACCCAATGTATCCGTATTCTCCGCTCAGCTAATGACCTTCCACGGAATCTCCACGTCCAATCCGATGCTATTGTTTTGGGTCCTACTCGGAATAATTCTCCTAAATCTGTTTCACGAATTCCTACCGGGGTCCCCCTCCACAAAACCGCAAACACACGCCCCGCAGCAGCAGCCATTTCGGAACAACGCGCTTTTGCCTTTTCGGGCGTAATTGCGGGACCCGCTTACGCATAATCTGCTCATTTGCCCTTTTACGGCGAAATTACCGGATGACTGGCACATGTTTTGTGATGACATCAATTGTTTTCCCCAAGACTTTTTCCTGAGACATTTCCTTTATAAAACGGTGAGTGCCATTAGAAGAATTTCCTATTCCAACCATTAGCATCCATTGACCATTCATACACAGACTCTATCTACGAAAAGAACGCGCGAAACTTACGAGAAATCTGTCAAGATGCCGGGTGTCCCCCCACCCCCCGCAGACCCCGCTACCCAACTCGCCATCGACAGTCTCGACCGGCCCTTTGAAGACATTGTAGCCGATATTGCCGCTCCCACCATCGAGCGACTCCTGGCCAACCAGCCCATCGTCCGAGTTGAAGATTTTGATACCGGAGGGCCTGGAGCGATTCATGTCATTGATGAGGATGCAGTTACGAGGGAGGCCTACAAGGCGGCAATCAAGGAGGGACGGGTCGAAGAACGGGAGGGTGTAAAGGCAAGATTCATGGGCAAGGCGCGAAAAATGCTGGAAACGGTAAGTCATTTCCCTCACCCATCCCCTCCCCCGTGACAGATGTGTAGTAGATCTGGCGATGTGATCCCCCCTCCAAAAAAAAAAGAGAATCGCTTTATAAAAATCTGAGTATAGCGTGCCCGTCGCAAAGCATCTAAAATTGTCAACTCTGCCCACATCAAACAGAGAATTCGGAACCAAGTCCGGTCCACCAAAGAATTCATCCGGTGCTTTACAGACCCCTACGTGCCTACCCCGCGACACGCCAATGAGCGGAGCCTCTCGATTAGTTCAATGAAGGAAGCCGGAACGCGGTTCCAAGATGCCTTTTCACCCTATGTCGATGTACTTGAAGCTGTTGCACGGGTTTCGAGGTGGGAGAATCCGGGGCGGAGTGCTGCTTGGGCCATCGTAAGTTTCTCTTTGATGCATTCACGGAGCACCTCTAAAATATGATGATGATGATAGTTTTATTTATGGCTCTGGTACGCAAACTACCTTCCCTACGTCTACCTCCTTTCCCCCCTCATCTTTCTTCTCATCACTTACATGAAAACATTCCACCCAACCTCGTTCCTCCAAGGGCACATGGACGTCACCCCCACATCCCCCAAAGAAGCGGAAACACGTATAGGCGTGACCGCCAGTTTGTCCAATGCCGCGACCGAGAGTCTAAGTTTTGCGGTGCATACTGCGCCGGCTAATGCGGCTGCGTGGTGGAAAGCACTTGGGGAAGCGTATGGGGCGGGAAGGGAAGGACTGGGCTTACTGGAAGATTTGAGTGAGATTTTGGAAAAGATTAAAAAGTTTGTGGTCGTGTGTATCTTCTTCAAAAACGCGTTTACTGATTGAAGCTTTTACAGTCTTCTAACCTGGAAAGTTCCCGACAAAACCCTTCAAATCGTCCTCCTCTACTCTGGATTCGTAGTCACCGTCCTCCTCATCCCCCTCCCAACCATCTTCTATCTAGCCGGTAACGTCCTCCTCCCATTCCCCTTTAAACCCTCGCTAACATCTTTCCCCACTAGAGCTATTAATCGGCTGGTACTTTTTCGTCATTCAAGGCCTGAACCACCATTTCCCGCGATACAAAGAAGAATATGACCCCATCGCCAACTTTTTCAGGGACGTGCCATCGGATGCGGATCTCGACCGAACCGCCAAACGGAAGGAAAAACGGGATTTGAAAGTCAAGGAGGAGAAGGAACGCGTGCAAAAGGAATTGGATAAGGACTATGACGAGGTAACTTTCACATTTTCTCCCTAATTCTCCATTTTTGGTTGAAACGTTTGTTTTGCGTGTAGAATGAAGAAGGCACACCGCACACCAAACTCCTCCACCTCCCTCCATCAACTCAAATCCTAACCTCGTTCCCCTGCATCCACACCTCCCCCACCTCAGTCCTTTCCTCGTCCTGGGGAACCCTCTACCTTACCCCCACCCGCCTCCGCTTCTTACCCAAATTCACCAAACGCGTGATAAAGATTAAGTTACAGGAGGTGGTCAAAGTCCGACGGGTGCGAATTGAGAGTATACTGCCCGGAGATGGACGCGGCGTGGCTATTGAACTTGACGGGGGAGTTCAGGTAAGAAACATTCGATATATTTTTTTGCTACGGGTGTATTGATTGATTTTTTGTTAGTATATATTCACATCATTCCCGAACCGCGAATCCGCCCTCTCAACGCTTCGAGACGCCATCACTTCCCTGGGCATCTCGTTGCCCACCGACGACTCTCCCACCCAAGATACCCCTCCCCACTCGGACGAAGACGAATTCTCCACCGACCCAAGTTATTCCCTCTACCCCTCCTCCGACATCTCCGACGCGGGCAGCACTTGTTCCGACCTCACCGATTTTGCCGGCTACACCACTGCATCGTATGACGCGTCCTCCCACCCGCATATCCAAGTCTCCCATCCGCAAACGCATACCAACGCACTGAATATCCCGACGCATACGACTTACTTGGTCACCATTACCCAATTGGGGATTTCCAGCCGCCGCAGATTCCGCGATTTTGTCGCGTTGAGGCAGTTATTACATAAAGTGAATGACCACAACCTCATCCAAACTTCCTCGTCTGAGGAAAGTCTCGATTCTTCTCAACCCCCAGACCAAACCCCAGAATCAGCTGGAGTGGAAATCACGGCTCCGGCCCTCCCCGACCGCGTCATTTTCGGCCGGTTTGATAGTAAAGTGATTGCTGAACGTCGGGATAGCCTGGAACGGTTCTTGAATGCGCTGGCGACTCGCCCTGAAGTCTGGTCTTCGGAACCGTTTAAGCGATTTATCAGGGGTGAGAAAGTCAAGATCTAGATGTTTTATTTTCTGGAGCTTTTCGTTTCTGTTTTTTTTTGGGAGTTTGGCTGATATTATTTACATATGGTTATTGGGTTTTAATGTGTTATAGTGGGTTGAGGTCTAATATTATGATACCATGATGCTTCTGAAGTGCTTGCATGAGTGCTTGGAGATGCAAAGGGAACTGTTTATCTGGTGTCATGAATGTAGATGAATGTGATGTAACATAGTAGTCAGCATGGGATTTAAGGGAAATTCCACATTGGATTATGCAAAGTGCCACAATAAAACTCTATGATTCAGGGCGGTACGCCTCAAACATCAAAAACACTTTTCCGCCCGCAGCCTCCCCGCGCCCCGTCTTTTCATGAGCTGGCTTGACCAGATCATTCAGATCCGACAAATCCCCTTCAAACCGGCGGATCGAGACAGAGACGTTGGTGAACCCCGAGGATGTCAAGAGGTGGGTCAGGGAGGATTGGGAGTGAAGGTAGCGGGGGATTTGGTCTGATGGTGGTGGGGGTTCGACGAGTGGATCTGAGGGACTTGTTGGGGGTTTAGCGTAATCGATGGCGGTATCGGGGGCAACACCTTTGACGGTCCGCCATTGGCCTTCACGGGCGGCACCGACGCAGGAGCCGAAGAAGAGGCCGCCGGGGGCAAGGAGGCGGTAAGCGTTGCGAACGAATGCGGCCGTTTGGGGGAGGGAAAAGACGTGGAGGACGAGGGTGGCAGAGAGAACGGTTTGCGGGGGTAAGGGTTGGAAGATGGTGGGCAGAAGGGCACGGGATGGGGAATTTGTTTTTGGAGATGTTTCAGTGGGGAATGAAGATGATGAAGCTATCGACTGACTCAAATCATCCGTGTTCTCTGTAGCCATATCCCCAAACACGGCCGTAACCCCCGCAATCCTGTCCGCATCATCAAACAACAGTTTTCCGAGCTGCCAATACCCATCATGCACATCACTGGCCGTCAGAATCTCGGGTGCCAGACCGGCATTGAGTATATACGCGCGAAGATCAGTCCCATAGCAGCATCCCACATCCATCACGTGCGGCGACGAAGATGCAGCGACAAGTTGCAAGGCTTTTTGGTATGCGGGGTCATGGATCACACGGGGCCGGAGAAACGAGAGCTGGTGGATGCATTTGTAAACGTGGAGCTGGTAGTCTTGATACAATTAGTTTCTTGTGTTTTCATGACAAAGTGTCATTGTTACCTTTTCGAGACTGATCGTCCAGACCTGGGCGACCCGATTGCGCAGGGCATCAGCGTCTTGGAGGCCCGTGTATTGTTTGAGAAAAGAGAGGGAGTCGTCGGGGATGGTTTCAGCGGTGGGAAAGGGCTGCCCGGCAAACGAATACAAGTTTTGGTCGGGGCCCGTAGTGGCTGTCGTTGTCATTGCCCGTGGTGATCTACTTGCTCCAACTCGAGGAGTTTTGGCTAGAGTACGAGAGACTATGAAAGCAAGACGATGCCGTTGTGATCCCTGCCAGCCTTTATATACCCGTAAAACCAGAAGCATCGTCTGCGGGAGGCGTGGACCTCGTCGTTCCGGTCGAGACTGTCAGAGACCGCTGCGCAGACATGGTACAATCCCGACAGTGCGGATGTTGGAATTAGAAGTTTCGACCATGGAACAACTTGCCACGAGGACTTTGAATTTAACTTGGAATTTGAATAGCAATGAATGGGATCGCATGGGTGAAAAGTGGACAGAGAGAGATCAGAAAAAAGTAGAATACAAATACAAAGTACACAATCGCGAAAAAAAGTATGGATATACACAGTAGTAGTAGAAAAAGTATAGAAAATCTAATGCTTGGTGACAATGGTGATTTGCTGGTTGGGATTATGCGCAGGAGCGACAAGAGCAGCCTTTTCGCCTTTAGATCCATGTCCAAGGCTGCGACTGCTGTGACTTCCGCCATTCTTGTTCTTGCGCGTCGCGTACCATTGCACTCCAATGCCAATGAAAGAAAGGATGACAATGCCCGCGAGTTCCGCGTAAACGTACTTGGTCGGCGTGTAAATGACTCCGTTCTTGGCTCCCGCGATAAACTGGTTGACGGCGTCCAACAAGCCGGCTTTGGCAAACGTATCGATGCCGAGGAAGAGGGCAAATGATCCGGCGACAGAGGTGCCGATAATCAACAGTGGTCGCTCGGCAAAGAGGATAAGAACGCCAAATGCAATGACCATGACAATGATAAAGATGGTGCGTCCAATGCCTTCTGGGATCAACCCGCCTTCCTTGAGCGAGAGGACCATCATGGCCAGCGAGAATCCAAGCAGACCGCCAATTGCCGCAAGACCCAATCGCCAGACACACACAAACAGTGATCCAATGAGCAATCCAGCTACAATGGCAACGACCAGATAAACGACATCCCGATTGCCGCCCAATGAGATTTGTCGCTGCTCCAAAGCCGAGAGTACAACGTATCCGAGCACAGCACCAAAGTAGAATCCGCCCAGGAAGAGGACTACTTTGAAGAGACGGTGTCCGAAAAACACAAAGAGAAATCCAGAAATAATCATGATGATGGCGCCAACCGTGTTGTAGGGTGTAATCTTGTGCAGGGCAGACTGAATCTCGTTGTGGACATTGTCGGCGGTCGTGTTGCCTTTACCCAAATCAGCCTGAGCTTGCAACGCGACAAATTCGGGTGAGGCCTGGTTGACTGTTCCTCCTGAGGCCGGATTTCCGGCGGCCAGTGAGAGGGTGCTGGTGGTGGAGTTGGTTTCAGTGTCTGGGAGAACACTGGTCTCGTTTTTGGCATCGGGAGCCGAAGAGTCATCTTCGTCACTGCCATTCTCCTGCTCAACCAACCGCAAGAAATCTTCCAGCGAGAAACCATCATCGTCCGTGTCCTGACCCTGTTCCTGTCCAGGTCCTTGTGGTCCAGAAGTCGTCACATCAGGAGTAGTCACATCAGGAGTCGTAACATCAGGAGTCGTGGCATCGGGAGTGGTCGCATCGGGTGTCGTGAAATCAGGCCCAACATCAGTCTCCTCATCCAATCCTTGTTGTTCATCCTGTCCCGGAACCAAATCCAACGGCAGATCGTCCTCCCCGGCATTCGAATGCTGCACGCCCTTCACATGAATTCCTCCCGGTTGAAACCTGTACGGGTGATATTTTGTAGGAACCCGTGGTGTCCATGCACTTTCAACACTGTTGTGGGACGCTTCTGGGCGGTACCGGTTGTACCCGAGTACGGTTGACGATGTGATGAGAATGAGAAAGAGGAGGAGGGCGGTTCTGGGGAGACCCCCGGTCCTGCGTTGTTGCATTTTGCTTCTACTTTGTCCTGTGTGGTGGTTGTTTGTTGGTGGTTTGTATAGGGGTGGCTGCGCACCAAGATTGCAGAGATCCCGGTCGTGTCCTTGCTGTTGTCTTGCCGTCTCTGATATGATATCAACTTGCTGCTCTTGTCGTTTTGCTTTCTCTGCTCAAAATGTTGTTCTCCTTCTCGGGTCCGCCAAAGCACTTCCCCTTTATATTCACCTTCCCCCGCCAGCCAAGACCACCAAGGACCACCGCCGCCAGTGCTGTGCGGATCTTGGCGGCACAGCCATAAGGGCTGAAGGAAGTTCCCTGGCAAAGGCTCGCATAGCCACTCAACCGGCGGAGTCGCTGTGATTTTTACATTGGGCCCACAATACGTTCCATACAACGCAAAAGCCTACTGTATTCCACCAGGACTCGAGTATAGAAATGTATTGAGCGTTGGAACGCAATGGGAGCTGCAGACCAGTGAGAACCACTTCATACAAGCCAAAAGCCAATGTTACTCATCATATGGTGGATCAGGACCCACATCCCAAACAAAACGACAGAAATTGCTAAAGAGCCAGGTGGTAAAAGGGAAAAGATCTACAATCGAATTCGTGCAAACAAAGTATGTACTTGAGTGATAATATGAAACATTAAGACGACAAAAAAAAGTATAAAGAAATATATGTGGTGCAGAAATTCGTTTTCACAAGCCCCAACACACACATACAAAAGAAAAATCAGCGAAAGAGTTACTCGGACTCTTGCTTGATCTCAGTCTTGATCTCCTGGTCAGCCTCGCCGCTAGGTGCAGTCTGGAAGGCCATGGCGACCTTGATGACGAGCTCTCGGTCATCAACAACAATGTTCTTCAGCTCGTTCAAGACCTTTTGCTGCTCTTCCTCGTCGGCAACTTCGACAAATCCGAATCCTTTGCTTCGTCCGCTGCGGAGCTTGACGACGTGGGCGGATGTGACGTTGAAATCTTTGAAGATGGAGGAGAGGTCCTCGTCGGTGACCTTGAAGGGGAGGTTGGCGACAAAGAGGGTCGTCTTGGAGGTTTCGCCGGTACGTTCGCGGGGTTCGCGGGGCTCACGGGGTTCACGGGCGCGACGGCCGCGGCCACGGCGGCCTCCACGGGTACCACGCTCAGCACCCTCTTCGGTCACTTCACCTGTGTGCATAAAGATATGTGAATATCTTACCCTCGGCGCTAGAATTCGAGAATTGTAAACGTACCGTTCTCAGCAACGCGCTCCTCAGAGTCATCACCGTCAAGACGGGCCTCGGATCCGTGTCCATTGGCCTACAATAAAAGCGTGTAAGCACTTGGGGAACGCCCTACCAACATTTTCCAACCACATACCACTCCGTTCTCCTTGGGTGCACGCGAGCCACGTCCACGGCCGCGTCCAGCACCACGACCACGTCGACCCCCTCGACCACGAGCTCCTCCGCGTGATTCTCCGGGGACCTTGTCCTGAGCCCGCTCCACATTGATGTTGCGGTCTCCCAACTCTGCCTTGTCCAACAATTCTACAGCCTGGTCGGCGTCAGCATCGGATTCAAAGGCAATGAATCCGTATCCGAGAGATCGTTGGCCACGAGTGATGAGGTTGACGGAAGCGCTATTTGAGGTAACAGTAAGCCGTCCATTCCCGACAAACTAAACAACTTCCAACAAGGACAACATACATTTTGCCGGCCTTGGCAAAGAAGTCGGTCAACTCCTCCTTGGTGGTGTTGAATGACAAGTTTCCAACAAAGACCTTGGCAGTGTTGTCAAACTCGACAGGGGCTTCCTGGGCTTCACCCTCTTCAGTGGTTCCAGTGGCCTCGTTGTTGGCAGCAGCCGCATCGACCGGAGCCTTTCGGTTTCGCTTCCTGGGCTTCTTTACACCGGTTTGGCCTTCGGTGGGCTCGTTAATGGAGAGGTTCTTGACAGCCTCAGACAATTCCTCGGTGGTGTGTTCGTTTTGAGTCATGCTATTTGTTTCCAATAAAAGGTGGTTTTAGTTATTCGTTCGAGTGTGGAGGAAGGGTCGCTGCGAGATCAGGGTTTCAGGATGGCGTTGGAGTAGCAGTGATCTCGGGACAATCTGGGCATTCCACCTTCCATAGGGTACGCGCCTCCTCCTCTCAGTTTCTCCATAACTTCCATTCTCCAGTCAACGCAATTCCGCTCGTCGCCACTCCACATTTGAGTCCATCGGTCCATGTCCACAAATCTCGTAGTCCCTCCACATATGACTCCAGCCATCTGCTGAAACCGGATCCTCGACACTTACACTACTATTCTTCTCGGTCTGAACGTTCAATGGGCTAGATGGACAAGGGGCGCTGCCTCCTCAAATTGAGCAGGAGGGGATGGTTGATTCTTTCGTTATGGATGGATGGATGGATGGACGATATTTGCTTCAACGCGGGGAGTGTCTCGCGAGCGGCCGTCTCGTAACGGCAACTTGCGGACCGAACCTGTGGACGGCTAGGGTTCGAGAACTGCATATACGTCGTCTCAGACGTGTTCTCAGACAATCGGCCACTGATCTGGAAGCATGCAGGGTTCATTTCGTTAAAGCCAACTGCAAACAATCTGAGCAAGGTCCTTCAGCAGGTATGCCGCAAAACACATCTGCCGTGTCCTGTTATTGACACTGACACCACCGATCACAGCCGTCTGACGTGTGCTTGTTTGTATAGGGCACTGATGCCGACGCAATCGACGAATATTGCAGAATGGGGAAGGTTAAAGCAGAGTGGGTGCGCCACTCTGCTGTGACCTTCCCTCAGAATGGAAGCACTGACCCAGAACCACGTTTAATGCCACGAGAAGCTTCCCTTATATATGTTTGGATTATGTGACTCCATGCTTTCTGGCGGTGGGCGAACTGTCCTTCTCGGCCGGTCCATGAAGAACGACCTGTCTGGAGCCATGTAGACGCAGGTAATTAGATTTTAAGTATGCTCCCACAGAAGTCTGGAGAGGGTAGTTCGTGCAGCCTCCGGTGGCTGCGTCCCACCAGGGGTGATGAGCTGCGTCCTTGGCACAGCTACATTCTCTTTGCTTTTGTTCTCCCAGCAGTTCCAGTGCGGATGTAGCCTGCTGCGGTCGCGTCCCATCAGCAGGTGATTAGCTGTGTCCTGAGTGTCGCGCTGGAAGCCTGGTAGCTCGAAGTTGCTCACGTCCGAATATGCTCTACGTTCACATTGGCTCACTTTCCCGCTCGCTTTGGATAGAACCAAGAAACTGAAGCTCACTTCACTCACTACCGGGACGCATTATTCGGCACACTTCAACACATATAAACAACTTGCGATAGATGCGTCATCACTTATAGAGAACAGGCTCTCCGAGCAGCCGTGTACGGTAAAGTTTTACCAGATTAGGCCGGTCGCGGAGGAGAACTGCCCGTATTGCATGCTTTTCTGTGTGGGCGTACACAATCATGCCCCTCCGCCTTCCGCAAAGGTTCCATATGACATCCGCCTTGAAATCGAGCGCCGTCTACAGACTCTTCCGGATTCCAGCTTTCAAGTGCGGGTCTATGGAAGGTCCAGAGGAGATACCAATGAACCTGCCTTCTGCATGAGGTATATCGGACCCCTCTTCAGGCTAGCCAACGGGGATGGACTCAAACTGTTAGTGAGTAGCTGGCGGATGGACTCAAACCGTTAGTGAGTAACTGCCGCTTTTGCCACATTATTCACACGTGCTAATGCGATCTCAATCGCTAGGGTGATAATGCGACGACAGAAGCGCTCTGATTTCACAATCATTCGCCACCATGGGGCAGTTATGGCCTCATGCGAGATGAAGACCGAAACCGCCCGTAAAAGCGAAAAGAAGAAGGATTGCGCGCGTCCGAAATCGGTGAAAAAGGCCCAAAACACGTTTTTTCGACACGCGTGCCATCATGCATGCCATTGCGCATCTGAAACAGGACGCCCGGGACTATGTTCTGGAGGACGGCAGTAATCCCTGTCGCCTATCTTGCACCATTTCGGGTACGTGTCTAGATACCATACTGTTCCATTTCATTTTGTCCTGAAACCCATTTTTCAGGAAGTAAAGGAGATATTCAAGAGGTATATGTCCACCAATCAGTGTTCGTGGCCTTGCATATTGGTACATTGATTGTACCAACATCCTTGAGCTCCGGGAACAAAATCATCATCGCTAGTGCGGTTGCGCGAGCACATGCGCCCATTCCTGTCAAAGTTTGGAAAATCTGGAAGGCGTGGACACCGGAAACTGTGGTCGCGCCGCAATATTTTACCTACTTACAACAATGTGTGAAAAGTCACAAACAAAAAATCTTGAGGGCTAGACTACCGCCGCCTTCAAACGGGTCGGGGAATGGTAAAGATGGTTTGTAGAGTACGGGAGCTGGACGAGACCTTGAGCAGGTCTGCCAAGCGGCCCCATTCGCATCACCCAAGCGTACTGCCACCAGCGACGCCAATATCGCCAATATCCAGCTGAAGATCAACCCACAGGCCTGACTGACATCTGCTAGGGATTGGGAAGAACATTAATCAAGAGTAGATGTGAACCCCCCACTGGATCAGTATCTTGCCCACTTCTAGTAAAAAATTTCTATTACTGTACTTCCCCACCAGCTTATTGACTATCCCATGTTCTTGTCATGCGAATTTAGTGTAGTTGGACTGTATGATACATGCTGAAAGAGAGTTGGGTTTCTTCTATACGAAAAGAGGCGATCCAACCGATCCCCCTAATAATAATATGCCGATAAGCTCCGCATGCTATTCTTACAATTGTACACATGATTACATTGAAGGCCCCACCTCCCCAAGGAAGAAAATGTCTTCAAGCCAACCTTCCATCAATAACTAAACTGCGTTGATAGCGCTGAATTTCGGTCCGAAATCATCGTGTTGGAACTCCACATAGTAGCCTCAGCTTCGTTGATTCGTTCCTTTCATTGGGATCGACGACGACGAAATCCCTGACCCACTTATGCCCACATTTGTACATTATCTTCTATCTTTCTTTCCTTTACCCATATTCCATGTGTATTCCCTTTGCACAGCTTTGAACGCTAGCAGCACATGTCCTTTTCTTGATGTATTATACATTTGTATGGGTGATTTGGGGGAGTTTGTCGACTCTATAAAAGAGGACATCCCCCCGCCCCCTCTTCTTAATACATGCCTTTCAGTTACCTTTGTTCAGAAGAGTTTCCATCCACCCGTCCATTTCCAAAACATCGACCGCTTCCGTGGCGCAATTGGCTAGCGCGTCCGACTGTTAATCGGGAGGTTGCCAGTTCAAGCCTGGCCGGAAGCGTCTTTGTTTTGCTTTTACTTTTTGGTTTTGTGCTCGCGTGCGCTCGTCGTCCCCGTCACGTCTTTCCGAATCTTTCCGATCGGTCTCCAAGTCGCGTCGCGTCGGATCTGATGAAGGATCTCTTACTTCGCCTGACTCTGTGTCAGCCGGGTTCTTCCTCACTTTACTTGCCTTGACACGAGAAGGATCTTATCAAGCTGTCGGATTGTTTTAGTGGCCAGCCGCTATTCAGGACATTGCGCCGGACAAAATGCCGACCAGCTCCCAGCTTCATTCGCTTGCTCATAAAATGAAGTTCAAAATGTAGCACCGTCAGCCGTAGGGTTTTAATTGAATGAGTGAGTTTATTCGATCTCAGGGATTTCATGATCTGTCGCGTGCGATGAATGCCCTTCATCCAGGCCAACTTCCAGTTAATTTCCTCCAAATTCCCGGTGTTCGCCCGTAAACAAAACCCGTCCTGGTTCACATTCTACGCCGCGTATGTATTTTCGTAGCAGAATCTGTGTTGCAAACAGAGCTTTTTGTATGCCCCAGTCCAGCTTTTTACGTGTACGCGAAGGTCAAGAAAAGGCAACAATGCAAGGCCGGCCCTAATCTGGGATGGCCCCCGCAGCTGCAAACGGCGCTTGATAAGCAGTGGCTTGTGGCTTGGGCGATCGCATCTTGGCTGCGCAACTATTCCCACGCGCGCCGGAGGAGCCCATTATTTACGCAGAGAGTATAAAAGCCGAGCGCCATCCCCCATCTCGCCTGCTTGTCAGCCATCTCCATCTGCCCCGACTTCCCCTCACCCATATTTCACCCTTACACTAGCCGTCACCTGCCATGTCCCAGCAAGCCCGTATCGGTGCCGTCCAGGAATCTGTTTCCCGACCTGGACGCAATGTTGAGTGGCCGCAGACCGGCAATCGCCCTGCCTACACGTCCGAAATTTTCGGCACAAACGTTTTTTCCCTGAAGAACCTGCAGACTACTCTGCCTAAGCCTGTCTATGGCCGTTTCATTCAGCAGATCAAGGTATGTTACAGACGGAATATTTACAGATTGCGCGAGATTGAGGCGGAATTCGTAAAAGTTGCCTCGGGCAAATTCGTCAAAAATGGCCTTTGCCCGCATTTTCTTTGCGTTAATATGATGCCTTTACTTTGATGCTAACCTCCAATTTGTTTGTTTTCTTGTAGGGACGTCAGTCTCTTGATAGGCCAACCGCCGATGCCGTTGCACACGCTGTCAAGGTTTGGGCCATGGACCGGTAAGTGTATTTTGCAGAGATCCCCCAAATAAACATGCTTAATTATTGAATTTCAGTGGTGCTACCCACTTTACACACTGGTTCCAACCCCAAACGGGAACCACTGCCGAGAAGCACGACAGTTTCTTGACTCTCCGAACCGTCATCTCCAATGGTCTTGAGGAGGTTTGTGCGCTTTCGGATGAAGTGTAATTGGATTTCAAACTCATACCTTGCTTTTTTAGACTTCTGCCATCGATGCCTTTTCTGGATCCCAGCTTTTGCAGTCTGAGCCTGATGCGTCTTCTTTCCCCAACGGTGGTATGCGATCTACCTTCGAAGCTCGTGGATACACAATCTGGGACACTACAAGGTACTATTCTCTTCAATGACCCTTTAACCGTGCCCGTTGACTAATGAGATGTTTAGCCCCATGTTCCTCCGCAAGGGTCCCCACGGAACCGCCATCCTCTATATCCCCTCCGTCTTCATCTCATACAACGGTGAGGCCCTCGACGAGAAGACTATTCTTCTCCGATCATCAGAGGTTCTGTCCAATGCCGCTGTCAAGCTGTTGAACCTGCTCGGTGACAAGGACACCAAGCACGTCTACGCCACTCTTGGAACGGAACAAGAATTCTTCTTGATTGACCGTGGTCTCTACAACCTTCGTCCTGACTTGAAGATTACTGGCCGTACCCTTGTTGGCACCGTTCCCCCCAAGCACCAACAACTTGAGGACCATTACTTTGGACAGATCCCCAGCCGTGTCCTTGCTGCCATCAGTGAGGCCGAGCTCGAGCTGTACAAGCTCGGAGTCCCAATCAAGACCCGTCACAACGAAGTCGCCCCCAACCAGTTTGAGATGGCTCCCATCTTCGAGGAAGCATCTGTTGCTGTTGACCACAACTTGGTTGTTATGGAGACTTTGCACTCAGTTGCCCACCGTCACAAGTTGAAGGTTCTTTTCCACGAGAAGCCCTTCAAGGGAGTTAACGGTAGCGGAAAGCACTGCAACTGGTCCATGTCCACCGACAGCGGTGACAACTTGTTGGACCCTACCCTGAAGCCCGAGAGCAACTACCGTTTCCTTCTTTTCCTTGTTGCCACTCTTGATGCCGTCTACAAGTACGGTGGACTTTTGCGTGCGTCTATTGCTAGCGCCAGTAACGAGCACCGTCTCGGTGCCAACGAGGCCCCCCCAGGAATCGTTTCCGCTTTCTTGGGTGATCACTTGACCGAGGTCCTCAACTCTTTGGAGGAGAAGCGTGATGTTCGCAACTTCTCGCAACCCCACCTCCAGGTAGTCAAGGTCGGCGGAACTGTTCTCGACTTGAAGGTGTCCACCCTTCCTCAGATTGCTCGTGACTTGACTGACCGTAACCGAACATCTCCATTTGCCTTCACTGGAAACAAGTTTGAATTCCGTGCCGTTGGTTCCAAACAATCCCCATCCTTCCCCGTCGTGTTGCTGAACTCTGCTGTTGCCGAGTCTCTCACTGCCATTACTGTGGATTTGGCCAAGGAGAAGGGCAGCAAGCCCGAGCCATCCATCGACGATATCTTGAACGTCGTTCGCAAATACATCAAGTCCAGCAAACACATCCGCTTCGAAGGTAACAACTACTCTGACGAGTGGGTCGTCGAAGCCGAGAAGCGTGGTCTCCCCAACATCAAGTCTTGCCCAGTTGCTTTCCGCCAGTTGTTGGCTCCCCAGCACTCCAAACTTTTGACCTCTCTCGGCATTTTCACCGAGGGTGAGTTGCACTCACGTTTCCACATCCTGATGGAGAAGTACGCCAAGGACCTGATCATCGAGGGTAACACTCTCCGCAACATGATCCTCCAAGGAGTTCTCCCCGCCGCCTACGTCTTCAAGAAGGAACTCACTGACTCTCTGAACGGCCAAAAGAACTTGGGACTCGAAATCAAGGACTCACCAGAATGGAAGACTCTCGCCGCTATCAGCAAGGCCGCAAGTGAATTGCACTCCCACGTTGAGAAGCTCGGCGAGGTCATTGACCGCATCAACAGCGCACCTGAGGACAAGCAGGGCGACATTGCCGGCGAGGAGTTGACTACTGCTCTCGAGTCTGTCCGCCACGCCGCTGACGCCCTCGAGGTTTACGTTTCCGACAAACACTGGCCTTACCCCAAGTACACCGAGCTCCTCTTCTAGATTTGTCCATGATCCTCTCTGTTGCCACCCTGCACCTACTCTCTCGTTACCCCGTCGCTCATCACTCTCTTTCACCCTTGTATTCCCCTTTTGTTTTTTTTTGCTGGACCCTCGTATTTCAATATTACACGTAATTGTTTTGAAAACGTCTGTGCATGGTTCTTGCCGTTCTTGCCACACCTCTGGTGCATTCAAAGAAGAGACTCCGACGGAGCTACAAGGTAAATTACGCTGGGGAATGCAACTCTTAAATAAAGACCATGTACAACACAAAACGCTTCCGCTACATTCAAACAGTCTCTTCCTGCCTAGCTGTATCTAGTTTGGCTTTGTTTTCAAGTGCCTGCCGTAATGGTACTGTTGCAGGAATGACATCTAAATGATCGGGAAAATCAGCAAATCACGCTCAAATTCGCAATCTCCAAAAGACCTACCCTCGAGGAAAGCCATTTCCCCATGTTCTGCCACTGCTTTTGCCACATCCTTGTAGTTCACTGCCTTCCGCCCCTCACTCCTCGTCATCTCAAAACTCTTTTCCACCAAATGCTCCAAAAACATTTCCGTCGCAAGCGTCGCCGCAAAAATGGCATCACTCGTCACCATCGACAAATCCTTGTCTTCCCGCATAATCGACTTGACTCTTGCCTGCGGGAACGACGTCTTTAATGTTTGATGGGAGGTCGCTGAGGCCCGGACGAGGGGTGCTGCTGTCCCCCGCGCAGGTGGAGATTGTGCATCTGGGGTGTCTTGGATTTGGGAAGTTGGAAGGGAAAAGGATGAGGATGTGAGGGGGGCCTGGGGGGATTGGGATTGGGGGCGGGGGGATGTGCTTGGAGACGAGGCGGTTTCGGCCTCGGCATCGACGGACATGTCTGGTGTTGTCATCTTTTGTGGTAGATCGCCGGTGAGACTTGAGACTCGATGAAAATGTGGGTTTTCGGGTGGGGGTCTGTACAAAGTTCTCGAGTGTGGAGGGCTCTCTTCAATGGTTCTTATGCGTTATTAGTTGCGATTTTGCTCTGATCGTCCGGGGGATCCTGCGGGGGATACTTGTGACAGAACTTGGGAGTGTGAACACTTGCGCAGTAACGGAAGTACTTTGTCTTCTTTTGGTGTCATTACCCCCCTTTTTTGGCACTTACCGGTATCTGACCGGTATACCATGCCCCAGACCATGCCCCATGCCCCCACTGACAGTCTGACAGGTCGCTGTTCGTTGATTTGCACCGAGTCAAAGGGCTTCTAGAAGGGCTTTCTCTCTCTCCGTCACTATGTGGCTTGAGAGTCCTGTGCTGTCAGTCGCGTTGAGTCAGTCTCCTATATATCTCTCTCTCCCCTCGAGTCCCATCACACGCATCACACGCATCACACGCAACGCACGCAGCGCAACGATGTACTCAAAGCCGAGGAAAAGAAGCGGCCCGCCATGCGAAGGTTGCAGCCGGAGATGTGGAGGGTGAGAAATGGACCGAGGAACAAGTTATTGCCCTCCTCCAAGCGATCCATGATCTGATGGGCGAGCACGAGGCCAAAAGCAACCAAGTCGCGGGATTCATCAAGTCTTATCCAGTGCTGACTGGCTGCGAGTCGAAACGCATGACAGACAAGTATGACAAGCTGCTTGCAACATACAAGGTTCATTCAACATCTTCCATTCGTGTTGTTATACGCATAGTGATGAAAGTTTCTCAGGCGATCAGAGACAAATGTGGGGGAACCGGTGGCGAAGGTTTTGTGTCAACGTTGAATAAGACAACGATGTCAGAGCAGGTTAGTTACAATTGCGGCTCAGGGTCTTTCTGGATGAACTTAACACTTTTTGCAGGTTTACAATAGTTTGGCAGCATATGCGTCCAAATCCGTGGATGCCGAAGGTGGTACCGAGGGCACTGATCCAGCTTCTGATGATGAGTAAGTCCTATTGCGCACGTCGGTCAATGTTTCTTGAAATCTAATCATTCAACGTACCCGCGTTTTCCTCACGTCCTCAGAATCAAGATGTCCGTGCATTCGTACTTTCAAGCGAAGGAGCCTTGTCGTGGAGCCCGAAGGGTTTTTACAATGAGGGAGGTCGACTTGAACCCGATCCCAACTTCACGTGGGTCCAGAGTTTGGAAACGATAGTTGCGGAAGGAGCGAACGAAGAACTAAGTTTGGCGAAGAGGCTGCTCGCGGAACGAAAGGTAGGTGCTCCAATAACCATCTTCCTGGCGGCTGCACGGGTTTGCAAACGGGCGCCGTTGGGGTTTTCACCAACTTTCAAGTCGCCTGGGATGGCTTGGGTGATTGGCTCAACGGCCGAAGGCGATTATCGGCCTCTCGTAACTTGAATGCCTTGACTTTGAGCTGGTCTCTGTGTCGGTGTCGAGTGAAGGGGAAACGAGGAAGTGATTTTTTGATTTCTACGTAAAGGATTCGCTGCAGCCGTCGTCCGGGAGAAACTCTGCTTTTATATGAGGGTCGCTTACACCTACGTTTTTCTAGACAACAGCCGAATTGTTCCGTATATTGAGACAAAACCAAAGAACCACCATCATACAAAAAAATTCGGTCGTCAATGGACGTGTGGCGGGCAGTCAAAGCAACCACAACGAATCCCTCTGCCCCCAAACGCCGATGTTCTCTATTTCCGCTATTTATGCATTCCTGGCATACACTGCTTTTCCAGCCTAAGAATTTTATTGTTTGATCTTTGCTATAATCTACGGGCCTTAGTCCACTAGATCGATGTCCTTCCGCTCTCACTTCTTCGCTTTAAGCGCTACTTTTTTCAGATCACTTCTTTTGAATCTACCTTCCATTCTTATGTTACTGTTTTTCTGGGTTACTTTGAATATGTATGTCCTGTATCACATTTACTCCTCGAAAGAAATTCTCCACTGTTGCCACCCGTTTTCTCGGGAGGAATACGATTTTTCTGCTGTTCACATTTCCTTCCCGTCCTTACTATTCATCATACATCCTTGGCACACACTGCTGATAATTTCATTATTTGATGTTTGCGATAAACTACGGGTCTTGGTCCAGCAGATCAAAGGTCATTCCGTTTTCCCTTCTTCTCTTTATGCGCTATTACTGTTTTTCTGGGTCATTTTGAACGTGCTGTCCAGGACCACATATACCCCTTGAAGGAAATTCCCTGCTGTTACCACCAGGCGATTAATGTAACGGATGCCCACCCTTCCTTCCTTTCCTCACTATTTATCACCTCTTTTACCACCTCCTTTCAAGGTTGCTTCCACTTCATTTCCAAACTGGCTGCTTGTTGAACCATCTTCCAGCAATGGATAAGCCCAGATTCGGGAGAGTCAAGCGAAACTCGGATTTGAGCCATCTTCCAGCAACGGATGAGTCCGATCCAGACCGAGCTTGGCTCGACTGAAGGGAGAGTCAAGCGAAGATGGCGAGCCGCGCTATATTACTACTCTCTCGATGCCATCAGGGTTGGGATCTGGCGCAGCACTCGAAGTACTTTGCCTTCTTTCGGCATCATTTACCCCCCTTTTGGTCTAAGCACGTTCTGCGGGTTTGCTTGAGCCTTCCCCTTCCTTTCCCAGCCGAAATTAACAGAACTGAAAGCCAACTATGGAGGAACTCTACGATGCCCTGGAAAAGATTGTCTTTGTCCTGTCAACGTAAGGATACTGTGGGTTTCGCTTTTACCCTTGTGCTGAATATGAATTTGCAGGGAAGACGAAGAAGAGTATTTCACGCGTTCCGTAGACCCGACAGCTGATGTTCGATATCTCGAGTTGATTAAAACCCCAATGGACTTCAAAACCATGGAACAAAAAGTCTCGGATCGCACATACGGGACTCTCCGTGAAGTGCAGGATGATTTCGATTTGATGATGCGGAATGCGTTGATGGTTTACCCCGTGGGCAGCAAGATATACCGGGCGGCCCAAATACTGTGGAAGTTTGGGACTAGGGTGATAAATAGTCAGTATGCACGGTTCCCGAGGAATCTGACTATTGGGCCGGAGGAGTCTCCGACCCCGACACCCCAGGTGAAACCAAAACCGACGGTACGGATAGATGTGAGAGATGGATAATTGGATGGTAGTGAACTTACATCTGGTGAATTAGGAGGTGAAGGAGCGTAATCTTCGCGCCGCAAACTACACACTCTCGCAACGAGGCCCAGACGGTACTTTCTTCTTCTCGAGCTTACAAGCAAAACCCTTGGAAGAGGTCCCACTGGGTAAGCTAAAGTTTGAGTACGATGAAAAAAGGTTCCGTTTTCTAATTCCGAATCAATCCTTTGCAGTGGAAGATGTCATGCGTGTAGCGGTTATACCCTCATACTCGGAAAATCAGGAGAAAGTCCCGCAGCTGAAGACTACCATCCAGCCGCCCAACATTCATGCCCGCCGCCTCTATAAACCAATTCTTCGACGAAATGAGCCGACTCCAGGTTAGCATTCTTCTTCTTTGTTTTAATGGAATGGCAAGCTAAGTCAGCTGCTCAAAGTTGAATTCATGGACTACGGACTATATTACACATTTGCACCGACGTCAGATTCATCCATGGCAACATTGTCACAGGCAGAGTCTGTACAATGCTTGAAACCCGGACGCGAAGTGGTTCTGGAACCCGGTGAAGACAATGACGAATCGGATTTGCCTCCACTGCCTGAGGGCATAAAGATCTGCAATGGCTCAATACCGGACGGCGACGATGCGGTGGATATTAATACAATGAGCCCACCGCCCGCTCAAATTGACAGCCCATCACCGGATCCAGAGACAGCAAGGGCGTTTCGGGAAGTGGGTATTGATCTTGATACGGTTTTGTCAGTTCCAAAGCTTCTGAGAGAGAAGGCGGGAAGCGAAAATGACAAGATGCAAGATCAAGAATACAATTCCTCATCAACGAACTTTGGAGAAAAGCGCGATATCGAAACCATGGCGCTGGATGAGATATTGGACGTGAACGCAGATTTGTTGGCAGATTTGGTAGAATGCCAAGCTTGGCGATTCCAGCAGAATTTGAGTGAAGTGCCCGAATTCGAGCTCGATATCGGTAGGCATCCACTCGCAAATTGGTTTCGAGTTCATCGAAAAAGTTCTAAAATTCTTCTTTAGCACGCACCCTGTCTGAAAATCTCCGGCATCTCAGCAGCCGCGTTGCCCCAGGCGAGGTGCTCCCGGCAGAGCTGATCGAAAAGTACATGTCAACATTACGCCTTTATGAGCCCGCTTTCAAGGGCACATTGCCGCCACGCAAGCAGTATACGTATCCATCCAATTTAGGTGGAAAGACGGCCCTTCCAACAAATGCTGGTGCTATACCCCCAAACAGCACGACGGGAGATTATGTTCCACCAAGACTGCCATCTTCAATTCCTAATTCAGGGCGAACCAGTATCTCCTACTCTACCCCTATGCGGGCACCTACCAACACCACTTATGCGAATACACCCATCGTCAATGGAGGATCCCCAGCTGTGGGTTCCATGTCCATGGGCGCCTCGGCCTCGATGTATCAATCTCCAGCGGCTGGTTTATCAAGCGGCTATGCGCCAATGAACACGGCGGGCATGGCGACTAGAAGCGGGACCCCCCTAACGGCTGGAAACATTAGCAACAACCCATACCTCCAAAACCTAAAGTATGGTGGCATGACCCAACAATCCTCAAATAGTCCGGTGGCCTACCAAATGAATCCTTCCCCAGCCATCTCCATGACCGGCGGGGGCCTGGTCGGCACGTCACCAGCGCTTAACCACATGTCCCAAGTCACCACCCCGTACCATCACATACCACAAACCACCAACCCATATGCGATGCAAACCATGTATGGTAGTAACACGCCGCAAACAATGTCTCTCGCCGCACCGCAACAGCTGTCCAATCAGTACATGTCTCCGTCCAGCGCCCTCCGCGCACCGTACACATCAATGACCGGACTGAGCTCGCCAAATATGGCGGCTGGCATTGTACCCGCCGGTGCCTCAACCTACCAAACCCATGCCTTTAGCGCATCCCAACAACCACCAACCCCACAACAGCCTCAGCATATGCACATTAGTCAGAATATGCCAGTACCCCAACAGACGATGGCAGCACATGTGATTCCCGGACAAATGCCCTACCGTCAACAACCACATCCCGGAATGATGCATACACCCATGAAACCAGGCGGCGGGACGTGGCCTCCATATCAATAAGTCTTGTAATGTATTTGAAACTTGTTTTGTAAATTGACGCCCATACATGGCCATCCATAGCTTCTATCGAAGTTGAATAGAGATTAAACACTTTGCGTACTGTACTCTCTTTGCCCTGGGTGGAAAATAGAACAAAAAGCGATGTTTTGGACTTGCTTTTGAAATGCAGAATATGTAGGGCAAGCCCATAAATACAGAGTGTAAGTCGTTAGAATAGACTGGCTTTCAATGATTATTTGTCCGCGGAAAGCCCCTTTTCGAACGATAGGATTTCGAGGACTAGAGTGGATGAAAAAATGATTTAGTCGGCCTCCTGACTTTGAGCAGATTGTAAAAACTCTTACCAATCCCGGCAGCAACCGTAACCGGTCCGGCACGGAGTAAAAATCGACCCATGTCTTTGCTGTCTCTAAAAGTATCAATGCATAGAGGACGGTTGGTCTTGATCTCGACAATAGCGGTTGCATTCTTGGCGAGAGCGCGAGGGTTTTTCTTGGTCACCTCGCCAGTGGATTTGTTGAGCAGTGAGACCAGTTTTGTGATGGTTGCTTGCTCGGACAGGGATTGATGATGGAACACGACCTGTCAAATTGTGACGAGTAAGTATTGTTGCCAACTGTTTTACTTTGGGGGAACTTACCGGAACACCAATGGTAAGGGGGATCTGGATCTCAAAAGTCACAATTTGAGCTTTGATGTGGGTCGTAACGGGAATAGGGGCATTCGGGTCACAAAGCACACTGCCAACACTTGAAAGAAAGCATGGTTCATACGAGGGCAAATGGGATAAACTATAAACCACTTACTTGACATGGGTGATATCAATGCCGGACAAACTCATGAGCACATTGTCTCCTGCTGCCGCCCATTTTACTGGCTCCTCGGCCACTTCCAAGCCTACAGACGTCTCAGACGATCGATGATGGGGAAGGTAACCAAAAGGTACTTACCTCGCACTGTACCCTTTTCGTTGATCGGCATGACGAGAACCGCATCCCCAACCTGGACATTGCCAGCTTCTATGCGTCCACTAACGGAAACAGCACCGCTGCCGCCTGCACCAATGCCACCCTTGAAGAAGTCTGATATCGACAGACGAAAGTGCTTGTCAATTGCTCGTTCTGGAGGCTCAAATGCGTCTAAAGGGTAAGTTAGTTCTCTGACGACTTGACACAAGCGTTGTAAACCAACCAATTTGATCAATCAATGTCGGGCCAGAGTACCACGATTTGAGATCAGGGTTTTCCCGCTTCAACAAGTTCTCGCCACTGAATCCGCTAGTCGGGACGAAAAAGAGTTTCTGCTTGCGGAACCCAACCTGCGCCAAGAAAGCCGAAAGCTTCTCAACAATTGCATCAAATCGAGATTTGTTCCAATCAACCTGCTCGAATTGGTAAGTCTCTGCTCGTGCACCAATGTATCGATTAAGAAAAGATCCCTACCAAATCGAGTTTGTTTACTGCAACGATAAGCTGGGACACACCCAAGCTACGGATAAGTACGGCATGCTCTCGTGTCTGACCACCAGCGTCAAATCCAGTCTCAAATTCTCCAGGTGTGGCGTCCACCACAAGAATGGCAACATCAGCCTATACAAAGGCAATTCATATTTTGTGCCGGGATATCGAGCTGATTGAGCATGCTTACCTGAGAAGCACCCGACATCATATTTGGGATGAAATCTCTGTGCCCGGGAGCATCAAGAAGGGTGAATTTCCGATGGGGAGTTTGAAACTTTGTGATGGCCACATCGATGGTTACACCTCTGTATAGCAAAATTAAAAAGAGTGCCGTCAAAGAGTATAATCTAGGCTTACCTGCTCCGTTCTTCATCTGTTTCATCCAGGACCCAGGCATATGCAAAGGACGATTTCTTCATTTTCTCGGCATCTCGTTCAAACTTTTTCATGGTCCGCTCGTTGACTTCTCCCAAAAGAAAGAGGAGATGTCCCATTAAGGTGCTCTTGCCAGCATCGACGTGTCCTAGCAAAATCATTAGGATCCGGTATGAGAGGATAATGACACATGGTGAACCCTTACCGACTACCACGAGATTGAGACTCTCCTTCTCAGCATTGCGCTTTTTGTACTCTTGTGCAACATCTACCCTCTTCGTCTTTGGAGATGAGCGGCCAGTGCTACTCGACGATGCTGTTCGTGCCATTTGCAGAGGAACCGTTAATGAGGATGTTGAGCTCGTTGCAGAGGGGACTCGCTCCATCGACACCTCTGAGACACTGGTGGATTTGGGAACAGACAAGTTAAGACCTTCCATATCTGCGTCAAGCTGGGAAAGATCGGCTTTCCGCGAAGGCTTGACAGCTGGTTCGGAAGGAACCGACTTCTTCACCGGGGCCTTTGCGGCGAATGTTTTAACTACCAAAGAGTAAGTCGGAAAGTGACTCCTTTGCTGTTGAGTCATTCTTACCCTTAGAGCGCGCTTGATTGACAATATCATCCGGGCTTGGGTCTTTAAACTCGAACTGTGGGGTATCTGATACTGTTGCCGAAAAAAAGGAATGTTTCTGATTAGCTATTGAAGTAGAAGGGGGAGGTGGATGCTCAGTGAGTAGCAATGCAAAGGGGGAGGGAGATGCGGTCAAAGTGGTATCTTGTCGCCCTTCGTGCTTGGACTTGGCAAGTAATGAGAGAGATTGTACGATGGACGGAAAACTATTATCCTGGGATTTGGGTCTTCCACCTTCCAGAATAGGGCTTGAGGGTGAGTCTGGCGACCTGGGTATTCCGTGAGCATGAGCTGGTTTGCTCTGTGATCCTTGTTCCGAACCGACATCGGATGATAGTGTCGAATGAATGACTGGTGCACGAAAGCTGACCGGTGTATTCCCCTGCCGATTCTGAATGGAGGCCCTTGCGAGTTTGATGGCGTCAAGGCCGCTAATATTGGCGCGCGCTGCCTGCGACGCCAGGGAGCTGAGCCCGGCGACTTGCGGGTCGGATCGTAACGAAAATGGTTCGTCATTCTTGCCAAAAGGGACGGATTTCCCTCGATTGGATGTCGCATCAAATAGACTTGCTCCGGTTGAACCAGGTTTCATACCGAAAAGACTACTTGTCGCTGTACCAGATGCGGTTGGACCAAGTTTCGCGCCGAAAAGGCCACTAGCTGCTGAACCAGATGCAGTGTTGAACAACGGACTCTGCTTGGGCTTTGCAGAGGCTGCGAACAATGCCGGGCCATTCTGACTACGATCACCAAATATGCCTGCCCCGGATTCAGCCCATAGCGTTGACGGCTTCCCGAACGCTGCAGGTATTGTAGAGGGAAGATTTTGCAAGCTTGTAGAATTTGACCCAGAGCCTTGTAGTAGCGGGTTTGTTGGTCGTCCAGACAGTGCGGTAGTGGGTATTGGAGCGTTTATGTTGAGATGCTTTTCCTGGTCAGGCATTTTTGCATGAGCTTGGGCTGATACGATATTCCCCGAATTTGGGAAAGTGGTGGCTGTGTGTAATTCTGGTCCGGCAGATGGTATATTGATTGAAGATATGGTATGTAATGGCTCTTCTTCAATTTCTTTGGCTCTTGGCACGGCAGGCTCATCCATCAAGGGATAAATACCGTCTCCGTCATTCGACGGTGCTGGCACTGTTTGCGCAGGTTTCGCGTTGGTTGTCCATTCCTCTACACCAAGTGATGCCACTTTTCGCATTGTCTCCAAAATGCTGAATGAAGCCTCTCGAGCAACTTCAACATGAATTGGCACTGGGGCTGACGAGAAATATGCGAGGCCATCGTCTTCAGTCTCAAGAAATGGGACGCCGTGTTTCATTGCCAAGCCTAAACGTACAAAATGAAGTCTTTATGTCACGCCAAATGTGTGAAACAATGACAATCTCTTGTACCGTGCATTTTGGGCAAGTCCTAGCGTCGCATTTCCCAAGCGAAGCAATTGCAGATGTGGGGGATAAGGGGTGGAGATATTACTGCTTACCTGTGGGTTTAGAGCTCAATGGCTTGAAGCCAGGAGGTGGTGCAGCTGCTTGGGATGGTCCGTTCTCTTTGTGCAAAATTAGCAACGAAGCCCTAATGCATTCGTTGATATAGTCTCCTACCTAATAGCCAGTTCACCGAACTGTCCAAATCATTGTCATTTTCCCGCAGACTCTGTTGTATCTGGGCTGTCGAAAAGCCTTCTCCCAGTATGGCTTTCACCTCTTCTACCAAATTGACTCCACCAGATCGAGCAGTAGGTTTGTTCTGAACATCTTTGGCTCCGAAAAAGGAGGCCACGGTGTGAGTGTCCTGTCCATAGTCTGCGTCGCGAAGGATGTAAGGCATAAACTCCTCTCATTCAAAGGGGATATCTTCTCAGGCGTACCTTGGTCCTCATCCTCGTCCTCATCGTAATAGTTGTCGTCGTCCTCATAGTCGTCGTCCATTTCGTCTAGGAGAAGTTTTTAGATCACCGATTAAGCCAATTATGCTACCGATTCCGCCAACAGACCATCCAGATCCAGGTTCCTTACTGCTCTGTGCCGAGACATGTTTGGTGGATAGTTTGCTGCTTTAAGTAGAGTCTATAAGCTCCGTCTAGATTCCTGGTTGTTCTTGAGTACAGTATTGAAATATTTTACAGTGTGACGTGCTGAGAGCCCGATCGTAAACAAAGCGGAGCCCAGGATTTCGCGAAGGCGGCGAGAAATCCTCGAGAAGCTCAGACCGAAACCTGATCAGAATGCATAGGTTGGGCACCACGAATCATGTCCCTTGAATATGAGATTCGATCGGCTCTACAAAAAGTTGAGGCCGGCGCTGTAAAGGTTCGTTCTTTCCACTCACCAAGAGCAAACTCCGTTGCTAAATCTTGAGTGATCTTGAAGGAACGAGCGTCAGGTTTATCAACGCTGAAGCTACTGCTATCTGACCATTCGAATACCGGCGAAGTCAGTGAATCCCTATGGGGGGTCGTGTTGGAAACCATTGCACGGTCTGATACATCCGTGCTTGTACCTGGGAAGACTATGCGCTGACTGATGTGTCTTTGTAGATTGGTGGAAAAGCAAAAGGCCACATATTTAACAAAGCTCGCCGGTACCGGTCGGGGCTCATCTAAGGCACCATTAGAAAAGCTGGCGAAAGCTTTGACCGAAATTGGACAAGACTTTCGATGGTTATGCGAGCGAGGAAAATCATCGCTGAAATTGGCGCTGGTCAAAATTGTTCTTAACCACATTCTGACGGTCTTGCCTTTCAAGGATGGGATATTCCCACCTCTAGCCACTCCTTACGCGAGGGCTCTTCGATTGGTGTTGACCGTACCATCCTATCGAGACCACATCCCTGCTTCAGCATGGGATGCCATATTCCAGCTATGTATTCGTGGGCTTCGTCCGGGAAACAATACCTCAAGCTCACCGCTAGATGTCGATAATGACTTTTTGGAGTCTTCGCTGGAGTTCACGGCTGTATCTAGCGGCCATTCCAAAACATCGGCTGTGGAGTTGGACTTTGCAAGAACCCTGACCTCCTTGGTAACAAGTACACCTGTAGATATCAGAGGGCATGCGAAGCAACTTTTTGATTTTCTGGCTCACTTTTTTCAATCTTATACCCAAGATACTCATTGTCATATACCCTTACTATGCACTGCCAACCATCTGTTGTCAGAAACAAGTCTCGCTGACTTGGACGAGATGGCTCTATTCTTGCGGACTGCTATTCCTCAGCTCTTACCATTCTGGGAAAACCGCGCCAATCAGAATTTGCGAATACAACTATTGCATTCCTTCCGAGTCGCACTGGCAACCAGCACAACTGATCGGGACGAGGCACATGAATTGTCTATGCAAATCGCAGACCATATCTATGACTGTATTCCGCGGGACGTTCGTAGTAAATTCGGCTTTAATGTGCTCCCAAGCGCGCGACAAGCCATGTCTGCCGTTCACTGCCAAATGAGCCGCCTTCCTTCAATTCCATCTTACCAAGATTGGCCGAAAACTTGCTTGTTTTCCCCAAAAGAAGTGCTCAGCATTGCACACCTGGAGTTCTTCTCAGATATCTATGCTGTGAAACTTGAGAACGAATCCTTCGCCCAGTCGTCCAATGACATTGACACCGAAAGAGGGCGGATGGTAAACACACCCCGGAAGCGTGTGCGACGTGCGAGTGTCCTTGTTGACATCTCAGGGATTTTGACCATGACTTCTGCCTCCAATGTTGAGAAGCTGGCACTCATGCAAATTTTGACATTCCTCTTTGTTCGGCACAAGGACTTGCTAATCATCGCTACATGGAACGCGACACTGAAGCTTTTGTTGGAATTTGTAGCGTCCACAGATCCGAGCTTGCAGGCGTGGTCTCTGTGCGCTCTGGGAACGTTTCTCCTCATGTGTCCAGAAGAGGACCACCGTCTCGAGGATGCCTTCAAGCTTTTGTGGCCCACTTCAATGCAAATTGCTGCGGCGGGCGGAGCCAACTCTGATGTTGCTTTTTTCGTATTGAACGCCTGTGTCTACCGACCCAACTTTATGGTTAAAGTCGAATTTGGCGACGACATTGCCCGCTTGTTTTCTGGAAGAAGGTCGGAGACCCCTCCATTCTCGTCGTATTTTCTGCGTGAATATGTCACCTGGGCCTCGAACGTGCGCAAAGGGGGCCCGGCGTTCGGTTCTGCAATGTTACAGGATATTGTGCTCTACCTGATGAGCCCAAATGATGCGGAACCGTGGCGTATGGGCCAGAGCGCTCTGCAATCATTGTCCGTGGACATATGCCTCAAACTAATTGGTATTGATTTTATGGAGCAGAGAGTTCCTGGACGCCATATTCTGAACTCCTTACCAAGCAATCTATGGCCTCGAGATGATTACATTCGCGAATGGCGGATGTCTTCCTCTAACACTTTCTGGGATGCCATCGACTCGGCCGACGCGGAGAAACTTGAGGCTGTGATGCATACCTCTCAAATAAAGCATCGCTTGCGGGCACCGAGTGGAGTTCGGAACGAAGATTTGGTATTTAATGTTATCAAAAGTAAGATGGAGGAAGTCTTGGAGGATATTTCGCAAGTTCAAGAAGGACCATCGCTTCTAAGCCCCAAAGATCTCGTCTCAATGAAAACAGCATTGTTTACTGTTTCCTTCGTGACAAACTTTGCACGCTTGGCAACCCTTAGGGCTGAAAGTATGCATACGCAGGTGGCCAATCTGCAAGTACCACTACTGGTTTCGAAGTTGTTGCTGTGCGTGGTCAACATTTTGGCATCGAAGGATCTTACAGTAGAAAATCAAGCAAATTTTCTGTCGGTGATTCTCGAATTCGCAGATGCAGAGACGGAAACGTTGGAAGCCTCAGTGGATGAAAGAATGACGCAAGAACTACCATCTGAATGTAGTGAAAGCGGATATGAGGGGACGTGGCCTCTGTCCAGATCGTCCGTGGAAGCGCTGGTTGATGTTGTTTCCAAGTGTCTACAGGCATGCTCTATTTGCAGCTCAAACATGCGTGATGATATCCAATCCCCGCGCAGCGCAGCGGACAAGTCTTCGGGTCAAGCCGCTACAGTAGGGATTTCACACACACCTAGCTATTGTCCTCAAGTCGAAACGATTTTTGGGACGCAAATGGGTTCACAGGAGATATCCTACAGAAATTACGCACTGTGCATCCGAATTCTTACAAAACTACAAAACATTTTATGGATCGGAGCATGCTCGGCCCTCCAAGAGAATAAGCGTTACACGCTCCAAGAGTTCGTTATTCTGAGCGCACCATCCAGAAGTTACGATTTTCCATTCATCACTGATGATCTGGTTGACTTTGTTCGTGTCTCATCAAACGTCGGGATTACACCAGGTGTGCGGAGCAGACTTAATTCAGAAAAGCTCAAATTAATCATTTTCCCTTAGCGAACATTCAGCACTTATTCAGCTTGTGTCGCTCCTTGCTTTCAGAGTACGAGACGGAGAAGAATTCATTGGCATGGCGGTTTGTGATCCGTTCCCTTGAAGTCGTACTGCCAGCCGTCCGCAGCTGTCCTGTCGAGGACGCCGATGACATGACTTCCGAAATTGGCGGGTTTATCCAATTTTTTATTAAAAAAGTTGCCAAAAGAACAGCTGATTGGCATGTGTGCCTGTCTTTTGGGCTTCTTTTAATTCAGTCGTTGAAAATACACTCGCAGGAAGTATGTGTGATACCTCTTTCCCGCGCCTTCCACGACTAAAGTTAGAAACAGAAATCCTTCGACTCTGAGCAGAAACGTAACGCAGCTTTGACGGCTTTATTAGAACTATTGGGTCATCAAGAAATCCGTGTGCGACTCAGCATCGGTCAGCAGATCCCGGCATTATTTGCAATTTTTCCCGCAGCAGACCACTCGAATATATTTGAGGATATTCTGGCAGCTCTGCAATCGGTAAATCAGGAGTCGCAGAATGGTTGCATATCGCAGGCCGCCACATTGGCAAGCATCCTTCAGTCTAGTCCTTCAACCCGTACTCTGGCCATGTACAACCTACTGAAAATCACTGCCAGAAAATCTCATGGCGAATGGGTGCGCAGTTTCCTGGATCTTGTTGCCAAGCGATTACAATTCTCGAGCGGCGCGTCTCTGGTTATTCATATGCTGCCAGAAGTTATGTGGGTTTGCGACGAGCAAGATTTGCGTGCTTTTCCGTTTGAACTTGCCGGAAACCAGTCCATTGAGAACTTCCTGGGGGCAAATTGCCAATTTTGGGTGCCAAGAATGATTATCTGTTGCAAAATCAAGCGGCTTAAACATTTTTTGCAAGAAATGACGATGGACGTCGTGAAAGTGCTCCAAAAATCATTTGCTTGGATCATGGTAAGTGATCGTCCACCGCTATGAACTGACGTTAATCCACTGGCTGGACCGATAGGTATATATTCTGGCTGCACTCAATACGAACTCTGCCAGCGAACATGGCTTGCCGAATCAGAGTAAGGAAGATTGGGTAGCTGCACAGGCATATGTGGTCCAAAAGTTGGGAGGTGACGACGCCTTCCGTGTCGAAATTACTAAAGCGATGCCTCTGATTGTGGTGAACCTCCTTGTTTCACTTCGATTCAAGCCTTCTATGACAGCAAATTCGATATCGAATGGAACATACAGCAGTCTGCCTGACTCCGTTTTACCATGTTTTTCTGTCGAAACGCTCTCTGCTGTCCTTCATGTGTTGAACGGGTACTTCCCTACGGATGTTGCCGATTCCAATCTCAACAAGTCTCTACTACGTCCGGCGCGATTGCAACGCATCTTACACGGATTCCATGAACGCCTGTATGGTGAACTTTTCCGCAACAAGAAGCGTATGTTATTAGTCAACGGTTACAAGCATCTGATTACCCTGGCTCTCCCTTCTCTTACGCATCCGTTGTTACTGGAGAGTATTTGCCAGCATTTGCTTGCGGCCGTGCGGGACGCGGAACTGTGCCTCGATGCGTGTGGCATCTTTCAGTACCTGTATAATAACGTCAAGGGCATTCTTGGTGAAGATACGACAAGTTGGCTAGCTTTAATCCTTCCTGCACTTGGACAAACCGCAATCGAGTATGCTCGTAAACGGAACAATATTTGCCAAGCTGCAGTTAGCTCGCTTTTCGATGATATTCTGCGATCAGAACGGGCGGCAGGACACGAGGAAGCGGTGCGTCTGGCGATGTTGCAAGTAGACGATAGAGACGGCGTTCTGACCTCGTCCACCTCCCCCTACCTTCAAGTCTCCGAATCTACCGATGCGAAAATCATTCTTGCCGCGATGGACATGACCGGGCTGTCTTCTTCGGCGCAAGCTGCTAAACTAAAGTATCTGCGACGTATACTGCATTCGTCGGCGCTGACAGCGAAAATTATAAATTTCCCCAAAGATCTGGAGAATGTTGTACTGAACTTACATCAGATACTCCGCATCTCCGAGCCACAGGATACCATCGCAATCAACGCTGCTCATTGTGTTGGATTGCTTACCCCACTCATAGGTTTTCACCACTCAAAGCTGACATCGGCAGGGCATACCGCTAACTCAACTGAATCCTTACCTTCCGAAAACGGTCACACTATGGTATTACGGTACCTGAAGCACTGTTTGTTTGACGAAGACATGACGAGAGTCGGAATCGCTATCCGCACGTTGCGACACGTGCTATGCACACGAGCGGGAATATCTGCATTCGATAACTTGGACCCAAATGTTGCGAAGTACATTGATCTGTTTCGCGGAAAACTTCTGCAACGGCCCAAGTTCATGGGCACGTCACTTAGCTATCCTCCCCTCACCGACAAGCTGGTTTGGGAACTGTCGGCGGATAAGGTTGCTGAAGATGGCGCACAACAGGTATACTATCAGTGGTTATCGCGGCTAGCCAATAGTCTTCTTGCAAGTTATCCCACCGATGAGTTTTATCCAAATCTTGGATCGATGTGCGAGGTTTACCCTCACTTTGTAGAGACAATCTTCTCACGCATGGTCATGTGTGCATTAACAATCGAAACGACAACATACGAAAAGACCACAAATTCCAACGAGAATTCCTTGCCACTGCGATCACTTCTGTCCACGCAATTTACATCGATACTGAAGAATACAAAGGCGGACAAGCGGATAATCCATTTCATTCTCAACACCATCGAGGTACAATAAAGCCCACCTTGATTTGTTTATCTTGACCAACCTGTTCCCTAGTTTCTTCGCGAAGAAGATTATCCTTTAGGGTCCAATCCGTTCCAGAACAATTTTTGGCTTGAAATCGACTTTCAAGCAGCTGCTGTTGCTGCCGTTCGGATCTCTCGATTTGCGTCAGCCCTGATGTATCTTGAAATCGCCGACACTACCTTCAATTTCCAAAACCGAACACCGGGGAACAGCTTGGATAAAGTAGAACGCTCTCCAACACGAAGCGAACTTATATGCACCATTTACAAATCTGTCGACATTCACGATGGACTGGAAGGAGCTATTGCAGCAATTGACTCCGATACCATCTTGGCTGAAGACGGATTTCTGATACAGAAGTACATGTACGAAGGATCTTGGGAAAAGGTGTACCGTTTGCAAGACGCAAGGCTGCAAACTACTCGCCGTATCCCGGATTCGCTGCAGATCGCTGAAATGGAAAGTACCTTGATGCAATCGTTGAGTAAGCTGGGGCTCCATCATGTACTACAAAATTATGCCTTGGGCTCCAGACACTATGAAACCAGCCAATTCAAGACGGATGCCTATGCGAAGGAAGTGCAGTTTGAGTGTTACGTCAGAACGATGCAATGGGACTTACCCGTAGATTCCAAACTACTCGGTAAGTTTTTGTTTATAAAGCAGCCTAAACTGCCTCTCACATAGTTGAAAAAGACAATCGCGGCTTTTTTGAAGATGTGCACGTCGCCCTCAGAGCTCTGCGAGAAGGCCAATTGCAAGTGATCTCACCCACCATTCAATTGGCATTCGGCCGACAACTGCTGCGGGAGAAAATTCAAGATGGAGATAACATGGCTACTAGTGCATTTTCTGGGACGAGCCTGCTCACAATTTTATCTGAAATTGAGGAGCTGAGTATAGTCGCGATCAACGGGTCTCCCGATATGTTCCAGGATTTGATACAGCGATGGAACACCCGTTTGGATGCCGCGCATCTGCGGTTGGGTTTCACGGAAGTTGAACCACTTCTGGCACTTCGTTCATCAAGCTTAGCATGTCTCATTGACTACTGCCAGCTTACGGACACAACGACAAACTTTCAAGTTGGCGTTCTCAAGGCTCAATGCGAGCATTTGCTACGATATAGCCGATTGGCCAGGAAGGCTGGCAATGTTCAGCAAGCCTTTACCTCAAACGCGCATTTGGAGGTGCTTCTATCTTCCAGTGCGGCCCAAACAGTTGCAAGTGTGAGGGATTACTTTGTACCTCTCAGTAAGCTCGAGCAGTCCAAGAACAATTGGGTTGACACGGATAAAACAGTAGCAATTAAATCCCTTAAATACTATCTGCGGCGCGGAACACATCATGAGGAGGACGCTCTTTCGAAACCGATGGAAAGCACTTACCTGACACACATCGGAAAATGGGTTTCAGAGAGTCGTCTGGAATCCCCGGCTTCCGTGCTTCAGGACTATTTCGAACCTGCCGTTCAATCTAGTGCATTGACCAACGATGGCAAGCTTCGTGCCAAAGCCCATTACCATTTGGCAAGGTTCGCTGATGCACAGTATCAGGATCTTTTAGCCAATGACTTACAAGAAGAGATACGTGAACACATCAGGTATAAGCAGAGTGAAGCTGATGCATGTGAAGCCTTGGCGAAGCAAAACGCTTCCAGAGATCCAAACATTGTCAAACGCTACGTGCACATTCGTGACAAAATGCTTTTACAAATCAAAATGGATGAAGCGGAACAGAACCGCTATCTCAAGGACAGGACCATGTTCCTAGAAAAGGCCATTGAGAATTACATGGAGAGCCTGGAATACGGATATGTCCAAGCCGATGTCGCTGTCTTTCGCTTATGCGCTTTATGGCTTGCAAATTTGGAAGTCAAAAGCGTAAACAGCATTTTTCGAACTTACATAAACCGTATACCTACCCGAAAGTTCTTGGTGCTCATGTACCAGCTGTCTGCACGTTTAACGAACACTCCGCACCCCGCCGAATTGGAATTCCAAAAGACTTTGCAACTGCTAATAACGCTTGTTGTGAAGGATCATCCCCACCATACTTTATATCAGATCATTGCACTAAAAAACGGAACGCAATTGGGAGCGCCCTCCGCGCAGAAAAACAAATCCGTTCCGCAAAATCCTACTTCAACATCTGCAGCGACTGTTCTCGATCGTCTTCGCAGACCGGAAGCACTGGGGGATCTCGTGCTACGGGTTGAGACACTTTGTGATGCATATATTGATTTAGCGTGGAAGGGTATCACGCCAGCTATGCTGAAGACGACGAAAACCTTTCCTTTGAGTAGACGGTCTCCGATAGGGCAGATAGCGGTACAAGGTTTGGACGTCCCTGTGATAACTGCGGATCACCCAGTGCGAGGGGATTGCAAGTATGATGACCTGCCACGTATAACTGGATTCAAGAACACTTTTACTGTCCCTGGCGGTATCAATGTCCCCAAGGTAGTTGAATGTTACGCTACAGATGGGAAAACCTACACACAATTGGTCAAAGGAAACGGTGAGTTACATTCTCGTACACAGTGATTCGTTCTTTAAGCTAAGTACGTGTTCAGATGACCTTCGGCAAGATGGTAAGCCATACGTCGTGGCAGGCTAATAATTGTCACTGACTATCTCCCCTAGCGGTGTTGTCGAAAATTTTTTCCATTATGAACACGTTGTTGAGCAAGGATCCTAATACCCGAAAGCGAAATTTAAGCATTCGTACATATAAAGTAGTACCCTTGGCTCCACGTGCGGGATTGGTTGAATGGGTTCACAACACCTTACCGATTGGGGAATATCTGACGAAAGCTCACACAACGTAAGTGCTTCCGCGCTGCAAATCCAAACTTCAAGTCTCATACAAAAAAGATACAATCCAAATGACTGGCGACCGACCCAGTGTAGAACAAAGATGAGCGAAGAAATGAAAAAGGGAACCCGCCAATCTCGATTACAGATTTACCGGGAAGTTGAGCGACATTTCAATCCCGTCTTTCGTCATTTCTTTTTTGAAAAATTTTTACGCCCAAAAGATTGGTAAGAAGGGGTCACCTGGCTGAGCGTTATCTTGCTGAACAGGTTATTCATAGGCTTGATCGAAAACTCGCGTACACAAGGAGTGTGGCGACCAGCTCTATCGCTGGCTACATAGTTGGCCTTGGCGATAGACATGCGCAAAATATTCTTATTGATGCTAAGTCAGCCGAGGTTGTTCATATTGATTTAGGAATCGCTTTCGACCAAGGAAAGCTTTTAACCGTACCAGAACTGGTTCCTTTTCGTTTAACGCGCGACATGGGTAAGGAGCTTCCCATCCGCGGATGGACATTTTAATAACCCGCTTTTCCCGCAGTCGACGGGATGGGTATAACCGGTTTGGAAGGAGCATTTCGACGGAGTTGTGAAGAATCGCTTCGTGTATTCCGTGAAGACGCTGAGATGTTAATGACGATTCTCGATGTGTTTCGTTACGATCCATTATACAACTGGTATATGCACAATTCACGGAGCGATTTGATGCTCCCGCGATCGCACTAAATGTCTGGAATTAGGAAAGTCACGCCACTGGAGCAGAGACGCCGCCAAGGCGACCTGGAAGAGCTTCAGGAAGGACTAACGTCGGATCCAGCATTCCAGAAAGCCAACCCGGCAGTCCGGGGTCCTAATAAGGAAGCGGAACGAGCTCTGTTTGTGGTGAAGAAGAAGCTATCCACGGACGTAAGCGTCGAATGTCGTATCAACGCACTTATAAGTTCAGCGATAGATGCAAACAATCTCAGTCGGATGTTTCCAGGTTGGCAGCCTTGGTAAGTAACTCAACAGGAGTAGCACTAACTACACGATGACTGACCAAACTTCAAAAACAGGATGTAGAAAAAGACAGAGCCGTAATGAAGGGTCGCAAATTTATTGTAAATACTTCTGATTCGAATAGTTACATAGGGCATAGCTAGCAAGATAGGAAATTTTTATTTATTATGCAGCGGGCTGTCTCGCTCGTGCAGCCAGCATGGCCACAGCCTTGGAGGCTTCCTTTGAGATATCGTCCCACTCGTCTTCCACGCCGTTTCCCCGAAGCTTGCTGTGCCTATTCAATGGATGATTTGCGGGAAGACTAGGACGGAGTGTCTCCATCCATTTAGACATTATAGTCTGATCCACTTGCTCGAGGGGTTTTGTTATCACTTCATTCTGTTCAGTAAACGGTGTGGCTGCCGGTTCATTCTGCTTGATGAACTGTGCAAAGTCGGGTGCGTCAAAAGCATGCTTCGCGACGCGTGGTCCGCTGGAGTTTCCTTGAAGCGTAGCCGATCGCGGTAACGCAACCCCAGACGTGTCAAGACCCGCAGATTGGGACACCATAGGTCGAGGTCCCCGTGGCGCGCTTCTTGACCTCTGTAGGTCAGAACGAGTAGATTTCGACCGGCTCAGAGCCGGTGAAAGACTCTGTATAGCGGCATCGAAGGTGGACGCCAGAAAGCTTCTCCTCTTGGTGGAAGGCTCGTCATCCGATGTGTTGGCTTCGGCATCACGCTCCCTTTCCGCGTTCAGCATAGCAGAGGAAGTGCCTTGCGGATTGGTACTCATCAGTGTCGCCGAAGCAGATTTTCGTAGGGTTGGCCTTTCCTCCGACCCAATGTTCCGGGCAGAGTTGGACCGGTTTAGCCACTGAAGGGCGGTCGGTGATTTATTTTCCTCGGTGAGTACCGCCGAGGACAAAGGCATGGCTGATGGCGGATAATCTTGATAATTTGAAGTAGCTTTTGGTTTCTTAATGCCGAAGATCAGGTCTCTCAAAGTCCATGTTATGACATGGAGAATCCCGAAAACGAGGATAGTCGAGCCAAAGCAAGTTAGAGCTAAGAAAGGTAGTATCTGTGTTCGCAAAATGGCTTTATACGCGTCAAAAAGGCTCTCGATCTGCCTTTTGAGTTTTTGGCGATCGTCCTCTTTTTGTGATGAATCCGTGGTACTATTGACAGGCTGATCTCGTCGAAAATGGACAGTGAGGGGCATGTCTGCTGATCGTGCGGTGAGTCCAGCTCGTGCAGTGCCAGTTACGCTTGTATTTGGGGACGCGGACTGCATAATTGACTGCGCATTAACGAGTTGTGAGCGAACTTCCGAATACCCAAACCCGATTAGCGCATCAGAATTGATCCGTGGAAATGCGAGATGGGACTTGGTAGCTATGGCCTCTGATACCTGTTGCAAAGTTCTAATTTTGCTACCTAGGATGCAATCGACCAGGTTGCGCAGTCCGTTTTGCAAAGGCGGGACGGTTGCAAAAGCCGAATTTAATACGTCGTCGAATCCAGTCTCAAAGACGGACATGGTTCTATTCACCGCACCCATAATTTCGCCGATCCAGCCAAACAACACTGTGTTGGCAGTTTCCTCCACGTCCGAAATAAACTCGTTGGTGTCTACCACGTACGGATCGGCAATTCCGTACAGGACCGACAAGATCGATACGCTCAGTTTATCCATGGATTGGTTCACAGTCTCCTGAACTTCGGTTGAGGTTTTCTCCTTGACACTATCAATCAAGAAGAGCTGTAGGTAAATCATTCCCAGGCCCATTATTCCGGCCGACAAACACAACAGGCTCGGTTTGTGGGAGACATAGTCCACGAACCATCTGAATCGTACTTTGCCTTGATGCGAGAAGCGTAACGTACGGGCAACGGTATTTATAAATATATACAGTGCAGGGCTGGCTGCGGCATGCATGAGATCCCGGGCTATCGCGCGGATCTGCCGTCGGTCTTCCTTGCTACGGCCAGTTGTATAATTCTGTTTTGATGAAGGCGCGAGTCGTTCGATTCCTTGGTGCTCTGACAAAATTTTGGCGTACCGGCCCACGCTTTGTTCAAATTGCCAGTGAGAATACAATGTCATCCAAATATTGGCCAAGATGGAAAGTAGTGCTACTGCAGCAATAACACCAACTCCTACATAAATCGTATAATTGAATGCTTTTACGATCGTGTCCACCCAAGTGTAATCCACTGCATCTTCGCAAAAGCTGACACGTGCAGCAGCAACTGGAAGCTTGATCAACTCAGTTTGCGCGGATATTCCATGCAATCCTGCCAAGTCAGCGTCTATCAATGCTTCCAATCTCTTGAAAGGAATGGAAATCAAATCCCCCAATTGGTTTCCCAAGGATTGAAAGCTGGGTATGTCGTTCCCCAAGTTTTTCAAGACATCGACAAATGCCAGTGGGATTTGAAAATTCAGTTTCCCCGACACAGATGGAAACGAGATGGGCGAGAAAATGCCATTGTTGATTTGGGCACCAAACACCTCGGCAACCGTCTCTATGGCATCCGCCAATTTCTCGATAAAGTCTTGAAGCTGACCGTTTAACACATTCAAACTCTTGTCCAGTGCATTTTGGATCAGTCTGAGTTGGTTATTGATAAAGTTGGTAATGTCCTCGGCAAACATCGAGACAGTTCCCACGGCTGCGCCAACAATAGCATCCAGCACACAAAACAGCAAACTCGTATAACTTTGCAAAACCATCAGTACCAGCTCATTGAGCATTGCTACGGTCCCAGACAGCATATTGGCCATACTTTTCGTCATCATATTGATCGACTTGACGGTAGCCTTGTTGAATCCATCCGCAGCGTAACGCGGTATGGATGCCATAGCTGTCGCCGCAACCTCCATCCCATTACACCCGCTCCGCAAATGCCGTTTGGTTTCTTCCCCTTTCTCTTTGACGGCTTGTGACAACATGATCAGTGAGAATAGCAGGACGACCAGACAAAACACGATATGGGTGGCAAATGTTCGGGTGAGCTTTGCCCATACGCTAATGTATTCCGAATTCCCGTAATCAACCGGTTCATCATGGCTTGTTCGACCTGCCCAAAAAAAATAGGATTTGACGAACCATCAATTTCCGCTCTATAATCCCAATCATTTGATTTTTTGTCTTACCTCGCGAGCCATCACTGGCCTCAAAAACCCGGAAATCATTCGGTGAAAGTTTCTGCTCCGCGGCCAGGATACGTAGCCCCGAATAGTCCTGACCCACTAAATTCTGACTTGACGCATCGGGAACTTGCCCATAAACCGTCATCTCCTTCTATATGCTGCTATCCCAACACAAAAATCATCCCCGTAGAAAAAAAAAACAAATCTGTTTCCACCGACCGTTCGGCCTTTTTTTACGATAAAATTTCTTTTGCAACATTTCATTTTCCAGCACATAGTCTACGCTCCGGAAAAACTTTTTTCTATTCAAGAACAAACCCAACTTTTTAAGCAGCTCCGGTTAGACATTTTCTCCTCCACTCCCCTAGGGCGGTGAATGAACGCGTCTTTGTAAATCTGGGGGTTGGTCTTTGTTGAGCTCACAGATGAAGGAAATAATAGTAGACAGAACAAAGCTTTGCAATGCCTTTCAACGTCTTTCATACCTTCAGCAACCCCCAGATCTAAAATGGACAATAGCACATTTGTCTCATATCAAGTCTGCAAGATACCAAGGGAAACGATACAAAATATCAATCTTCTTCTCCACATCTTGGGACGCACTGTAACATACTCACAGAATAAAAACGAATAAGGTTCAATGATGGGCAAAGTTGTAAGATTTCCTCATGCTCATCAACAGTCTGGATAAGAATATTTTGGCTTCTGTTCAGATGTATGTGTGTGCTCTCCTATCCAGTATGCTTGCACCGCCTGAAGATCAAGCCTTCGTCAGTCTCGATGAAGCCGTAAACTAGTTGCAACAGTCAGACTGTCAAGAGGCACAGTACTGTGAATACGATGGGGTCTACCCGGGGGGCTCGGCGGTAGTCGAAGTGCTCCCATGAGTGAATACAATCAATCAATACCACGAAAGTGTGGACTCACAGAATAAATTAAAATGTTCAAGAAAGGGGGGTGTAAAAACGTAATTACAGAAAAAATCAAAATCAAAAAGTAAAAAGTCACGCAAGTGTCAGTCTGGCGGCCTCCGATTATTCAAATCTACCTTTTCCCCCTTTACCAATTGTGTATACACCAACTGCCAAAAAAAACAACAAGATGAGCAAAAAAAAGGCGCATAATGCAGCAGCGTAGATACATACCGCTGATACAGCGCCTAAATCAACAGTATGTGATGCGGCTTGCAGGGTCGTAACTTGTTTCAGAATATCCATGAGCACACTCCGACTAACCGGCACCGAACTGACCGAAAATGGGTGTCGCAACAGTTCCGGAATAGTCATTCGTTGCTTGGGATCGCGCTGCAAACAACTCTTCATGACTTGAATAGCCAACGGATCGGCCGGCTCAAATTTGATCATGTGTTTGGGGTTCACGATATAATGTAGTTTTTGCGATGGGGGATGAGCGGCAAAGGGGGGGTTGCCATAAATGAATTGGTAGAGAATACAGCCGAGGGACCAGATGTCGCTGGATCGGCCCAATTTGACGTAATGCTGCGGCTGCTGACCCCCTTGCATTTCGACAAACTCGATGGCTTCGGGGGCCATGTAGTTGATGGTACCGGTTTGGTAGTCGCGGCGGATATTGGTAGTATCGTTCGGGATCGATTTTGCGATTCCAAAATCAATGAGTTTGAGAGCGGAGCCAACCATCAGGAAATTGGCTGGTTTCAGGTCGCTATGGATGATGTTCTGCTCATGAATGGCGTGTACGGCTCGGAGCATTTGTTCCCAGTACGTCCGGACAAATTCTATGCTCTTGACCGTCCCCTTCTCCTTTTGCAGAATGTGCGCCAAATCCATTTCTCCATACTCGAGCACCATCAACAAAATCCCTTCCTTATGATCCAACTCTGACCCTATCAGACGAATGATCCGATCATTCCCTTCGAGGCGCCGCAGTAACTCAATCTCGTTTAGATAACCCTCGACACAGCTTTCCTCTTGTCCGTGCAGTTTGACCCTTTTCAAAGCGTAGAATTTACCATCAGGCGCAACAATTTTGTAGACTTTACTACTGCCTCCTCGCCCAATCTTCTCCAGCTTTTGGTACACTATACCGTTGACCTATCGAAGAAAGTCATAATTTTGCTGCATCACACCCAGGCTAAAGCAAATAAACAAACCTTGAAGGTGCTCTTTCCTGAGTCCGGTGGTGGCTCCCATTTGATGGCCGCGTTCCAATTCATAATCGGTGAGCCCTCTTTGGTCGGAATCGATGGGGCAACACTCGGTTTCGATTCCTTATTGGAATGACTGGTAACAGGTGGTGCTAAAGGCGTATGAAGTTGGGAAGGCGGGAAAGCCGAAAAATTGGTGGACCGTCGCAGGGCTGACAGTCCTGGGTTAGTGGAGGATGTGGGGGTAGGCGTAGGTTGTGAAAGTGTTCGTTGCATGAATGCTTGGGGTGTGATGGTAGGAGTTGCCGGCTGGACATTTTCGTTCGTGACGTTTAGGTGACGGAGGTTGTTGGATGTTGTGCGCACATGGAGGGAGGATAAAGGTACAGATGGAGTGGTGGATGATACAGACTCCATAGTTCTGCTGCGAGTGAGTTGTGTGGGAAGCCGAGGAGGGGCGCGTTCAACAGATTCTGGGGGATTCCTATTCGTTGGTGGGGATACCCTGGTAGACCGAACGGGCTCCTGTCAAACCATACAAATCAGAAAAAAGGAAGACTAGAATGGAAGGCAAAAACGCGAACCTTTTCGGCAAGCACCTTTCTCTTTTCCTCTGGCTTGATCGGAGGAGGCATCCGCTGAACTGTGACGCCAGCGTCCGGCTCAGAGTCAATCGACATGTCTTCTGTATATATACGCGATTAGAATCACCATCAGGACTGCATCATGTAAGTTTCCCTCCTACCATCATCCCCATCATCCATTTCCTCCACTTTGACCCACCTTTCTTCGAGGGGAGATTTGGGTCGTGATACTCGTGCGGGTGGACCTGGGAGGGATTGTGATTAGAGATATCCTCTGATAACAGCGCGCTTTTATGCTCAAACCTAGCTTTCCAATCCGACCCGCTAAAGGATTTGTCCTAGCCAGACCAGTCCTGCAGCAAAACATGAATTTCTTATCAACAAGCACGAATCTCCTAGTGTAAACATACGGCAGTCCGTCTGGAGACATGTTTGTGGAGGATGATGGACTGGGTGCGCTAGAGGTAAGTGATGCGTCCCCCACCGCTTTCCCAGCTTCGGATCGCGTCGGTATCTCTTGTGTCTATTGAAAAACACGCGTCAGTCATTAGCACATTTGACATATAACCAAAGACAACTGTACCCGTTCATTTCCGGAATCACGCCGTGAAGATGATGCAGATGTGACCGACACCCCAGCCATTCCACCCACCGACGAGCCCTGTTCGCTTTCCGTTACGTCCAGCTTGCTCAGCTCGTTCAGCGCGGCTCGCAAGTCATCTATTGGAAGCGCATTCTGGCTGATCCCCTTCAACAAGGCTTGTCTTGCATGCTTAATGAATCCTAAAAAGTACCAAATACATCGTCAGTTTTCCTTCTGTATGTTTCCCACATTCGTGTTTTACCAGCGTTCAACTCGAAATCAGCCCATGTTTGGTACATCTTGGCATACCCTGTCCCGATCCGGGCCGATTCCAGATATTTGAACAGCTCACGGACCTTTTGATGATTCATACTGGCCTCACTATAAATCCCAGAGTCAACACCAAATTAGTCGTTCCATTGATGTTGAGCATACCTCAACAATTGGAGGTAATCAGACCACAATTCGGCCAAATACGGGTCATTCCGGTACGTTTCTGCCGAAAGCCTGGAAAACCCACAACATCAGAACCAAACCGCCTCAACCAGTGCTTTAGAGAACTTACAGCCCCGTACACTCCTTGTACATCCGTAACAGCACATCTCTTTTGGCGCCCCGGTCCCGTTCATCTCCTATGAAATTCCACCATTGCTTAGGAGTCTTGTCAGTCGTTTTGGGATTGTTGGTAAAAGGCGGCCGATCGGGGTCTCGCCGTCCACTGAGCATAGCCCCCGCCTCCCGTCGTGATGAGAATGCCGATTCACGCGCGCAACGGTGCGGTTTTTCCTAATGAGATCTTGGATCGAAAAATGTGAAAACTCGGGGCGAACCCTTTGGCGAACCCTTCAGTGGCTGAGAGCGAGAGCGGCGAATCCACAAATCTTTGGACAGCGAACAGCAGAGGGCAAAGAGGGACCATAGCCAGGTAAGGCCACAGTTCTCCCAGAATATCAGGGAACAAGTTAGCGTATTGGGCGGAATCAGCCGCAAATATATTGTCGTCTAAATCATGCTTTTTTGGTTGCAGTTACTTACAAAGCACAACTGGAGCAGAGTGGTGCCTTTGCAAACGAACAACAGTCCCGAGACGCAGACGGAAATGTTTCGTTTGACTGGTTGAGTACTTGGCAGGTGCCTTTCTGCAAGACGACAAGATTTTGAAATGCAAACACGCTACTATGGAATTCACTGTGTGCCATTCGATCGTGCAGGTGGAGCCGGTTCCCGAAATGAGGGGGATAGTTGGCGCATTAGATGTGGAAGTGGCCATCAGCGGAATGTAGAGTGCGAAAAATGATGCTAGGGGCCTCCAATGGATGATTTTTATCACGACGTGAGACAATATATGCCCAGCTCAGCGATCATTTACCCTTAGTCTCAACGTAGTCCCGTCAACGTTCCGGCAAGTGCGCCCACGGACGTTGCCTAACCTGTCGTACATCACGAATTGCAAAGTTCATCCACTTCACATACTGTTGCAGGCGCCATATCATCAACGCATTCGCTCACGCATGCTCCTCTGAAGTCTTGACTACAGTCACGACTACAGTAGATCAAAACCAGGAAAGAGTTCAGTAACATCGTGCGCAACAAACTCGGCGCAACCTGACATTGTTTACACGCTGAACAAAAACGTCCCAAGACTGTCATCAATTTGTGGAATGGACAAGATGTCGGATTTGCCGGCAGACTGGGCACTAACGATCTCCAAATGGTGAAGGAAGGAAACTCGTATCTGAACTGGAAACTGAAAAGGGGCCGGCGCAAGTATAAAACTCGAAACACTGGTGCGGAAGAGAATGAATCATTCAGGTAATCTTGAAGATAGCGGGCAGAAAAGGGGAGACCTGAGAATGTAGTGTCTGTTCCTCTAGAAGCAAATGTCTCTCTGAAAGGCGCGTGGCTAGGAAAACGGATAAATGAGGTGCGCCGCTGGAAGCTCTTGATGACATACTACTGAAAGTATACAGCGATCGTCGCCGAGTTTGGTTGGGGGTACATACAGTGGACTGGAGTTGACGATAAATGACAAAGTAGCTCAGGTAGGTTTCATCTGGGGATGCCAAGCACTATCATTCTCTCCTACCGTCACATATCCCCTTATTACATCGTCCCTCCCGATTATGACTTCTTTCTCTCACAATCACGGCGTGGAATTGGGACATTACTTATCCATCGCTGTTGCGCACGTATGATCACATTCGTAGTGAGTTGGTAGATTAATATTTGTTTCATACTTTCGCACAAATAAATAAGAACTGATCTCTCCTCACTTTGCGTTTCACAGACGCGAAAGCCAGCATATATTTTAGTTGCTGTATTATTCTGGGTTCCTTCCGTACATCCCACTCAATTTATATCGGAGCTCATAGCGTTGCCAGCATATCATACATCTCTTGCCAAAGTTGAATCACGTCCCTTGAGAGTAAGACCAAGTTCATAGTATAAGACCATGCATGAAGTCTTCTAGCATCAAAAGGGGATCAGCAAACTTGAGTGTTCCTAGCAATGTAGCGTAGCCAAACGAACGATTTTTCAGTACTGCAGAGTCACGGCAGGCGATGGTGTGTAGGCGAAATAGGACGCAAAAAGTGGGAATGCTAAAGGATAACGTACTATATATGTAGTCTATGGCAGAATGTAGATCTGTCTACAGTGAAACTGCGCAAAACTCTCTTAAAATTTTCTCTCACAATTTGGTATTTCAAACAAGGTTTTCTCTTAGATACCTATGGGTAGCACTGTGCGCGACAGTTCTGCTCGACGGCCAACGCCTTCGTTCGATTCATACTTTTTTTCTCCTATAAACTAAACTTTTTTTGCGAAAAAATCATTTATTTAGCGTATCTACGGGATAGGCAGTTTGTAGGATGAATTTCGTGGGCGGCATTGTGATTGGGTTTCATTTTCAGGATGGACAAGATAATCAAGAATTGCAATATTCTGGTACATAAAGTTTGGGTGGGTGTAAATATGACCCTTCCGTCAACTACTTTGCCGTCTCATGAAGACTATTCTGTGCTTTCGCCTTGCCTGCACTTTGTTTTCTGAAGCATGTCATTTTTTTCCAACCCTCTATTCAATTGCTCCCCTTTGTGTTTCAGGGTCATCAGTACATTTTCCCACGCGTTTGGTCGGATTTTTTTTTTCAGCCCTCTCCCATATTTTTTTTTTGCCCACAAAAATATCACTGTGGGTCCAACAGGTTTGCCTATCCCGAGGCCAACATATTGCCCGCATTCTGGACAGCGGTACCCGAATGAAACCAGCCTTACCCACATGGAGCCCAATTCTCCTCCACCTATGCCGCACTTTCCACCATCTCTGCACCAATCTAGGATTTCTCGATCAGGCCCCGATCATTCAGATCATTTTTCAAAAAAGAACATCCCGCATTTGGCCATGGTTTCCGGATGCTACCTTGCGGGTCTGATCCCCACAGTCTCCTAATGTATACGAATCAGCTAGATTCTCGGTATTTTACAATGATCTGTGTAGGAGAGTTAGGATCGACATCAAATGCACGACGTCTGTTACTTTTGTAGGCACCGACATGTATCCTGCTTGCATTTTATCCTCATCCAATATTTTGTTATTATATACCCCTAAACCATTTTTCCTCTCAGTTCGCTGTCGTCGATGTACTTCACACATGAAGGTGACTGATTCTCCGATTGAATCTTGTCATTTGGAAAGTATACCGCACGAACGAAATACGATATTAGGAATACTTCCAGGTAATTACGTCCACAGACTTGTGTAGTTCAAATGAAGCCTATTTTACATCCTGGTTATTAGCTGTGGAACGACGCTTGGATCTTCAACTCCATGATTTCTTTACCAACTTTCAATATTTCTTTTTTTTTTACCCTGGGGTACATGTAAATATTTGTCTCATTGTTAGAGTTTTACGGATTTTCATGTTGATTGCTAGGTAAAAGGACTGAAAAAACATAGTCTTGCTCCAAAAAAAACACTCATTCATTTATAAAGCTTCTGTCGTGAGCTGCATTTCCCATATGGCGACCATTTATAGCGGACTGGCTTGGAAAATAAAACGTTTAGCTATAAACGGTTGTGCCGCATTGGACAAAAAGCCTTGACCATCAACTTCGGGGTTGTTCACCGACTCTACCCTAGTAATACCGGCTTCCACTTTGTAGAGGGGAGGCGAGGACTTTATCGGCTGATGCGTTACGTACGGTGGAAGCTTGGCATGAATGGGGAACGCCGTAATTATCATGTAGAGTACCGTACAGTATCGTACGTCAAAGGGGTGCAATCTCAGATTTAATGTATTCGTAAATCAAGAAGAATTTGATCAACCCGTTTCAAAAGTTTCCTTGACTCAAAGAGAATGGATAGATAAACTTCGGGAGCCGATTTCGACAGAGGGTGGGGATATCCCATCCTCGCCTAATTTCCTGTGCGAAATCGACTTGCTTACGCCAGGCCACTTAGTTTGGGCTCGGGAATCAGCCTGACACTCTGCTCCCATTCGATTTTCCGAATGACCCCAAAAATGGAATGGTTTGGCCGCTATATGATACATGAGGTGAGAAAAGTCTAAAACAAAAACGTGCAAGTCTAAAGGGATGGAGGTGAGGGGAGGGGCCAAGAACTTGTGGAGGTAAGGGTAAGGTCAAGCTATGTAACAAAACAACAATGAGTATAAAACTCGAGACGAAAGAAATGAACAACGGCATCAGTGTCACAAAAATCAATCAATCTTTTTGGTTATTGAAGATGATGAATCGGATGGTGGCGGGTCGACGGAATTGGATGCTTCCTTTTTTAATTGTTTCTTTAGCTGTTTATCCAACCGTTCCCATTCCCTTATCAAAGCTTCTTCAGCGACCTGCGTTTCCACCATCTTTTCAATCACGCCTCGCGGAATCATATCCGTGGCGGCGTCCCATTCCTCCACACACTTGTCCATCCCTTCATCCAAGATGTATTCCAAACGGCCAGCGGAATGGAGGCGTTCGAGGGTCGTTATGCCCTGAAGAGCACGCCAGTGTGAGTAGAGGCGAAAGAGATTCCAGGCTAGTGGGAGATTGGGGCCTGGGACGACGGCAAAGAGCAGGGAAAAGGGGATGCAGGCAATGTTGAATTTGAGGTCACGGGAATGGAGGGGTGCTCGTTTGGATAAGAGTTCTTGGATGTAAGTTTCGACTTGGGTCGGGGATAGAATACTTGGCATGTGGACGGGGACCTTTGGTAATGCAAATTTGTCAGTAAAACGGCATGAGTAGATATGTAGCTCATACCTTGACGTTGTCGACCGTCTTCCAATCGACCTCATCGACTCCCGGAACAGCCTTTAGGAACCATTCCTCGGCATCAACCAAATCCTTGAGTTTTTCGCCATAGACCCATGCCCTTCGAGAGAGAGATTTCTCTGGTTTGAGTCGGAGTTCCTCCCACTTGTCGTTGGCCCAGGCGGTGCTGCGTTCTGTGATGCGGGGGATGAGCTGGCGCTTTTCGGGAGTGTCGAGGTCTGGCTTTGTGACTGAGCGGCGAAAGGGCGATGCGGAGGTGATGGAGGTGTGCGAGAGCAGCAGCGTTGGGCGCGAGCGCAGAGCCGGCAAAAACACAAAGCGCATTAAGTACTATTTCTGTGAGTGGGGCGGTTTGTGTATAGAGAAAAGTGTCTTTGGGCCAAAAGAACCCAGATCTCCCAACTTTCAAATCCGCCAAAATTCAAGCTCCGTCATCAGCTCACGTGATGTGACACTGGACTCTGCCCAGCGCACAACTGCCTTTTTCACCGAAATGAACATACCAGCCTCGCTGAGGTAATCGGAGTTTTGACGCGCTCGCGAAATTCAACTTGCAAAATCAATATGGACCTGTCAGTCAACAAAAAATGTAGTAAAGTTACGCTTAAGTCTTCTGAAACTCAAGATTGAGTATGCTGCGGTAGACCTGTGAGATTTCATGCAGCACTGTATGGTTATGGTATCAGCTGTGTGCCCTTTGTTGACGGCGATTGTCATTTTAGATCACCCCCCCTGCCAGGACCTGCCACTTCATTCCTCCACACAGTGAAGCGATCAGGATCCCCAAATCTCCTCAATTACCACCTAATCTCGCTCGCTCTAGTCCAAGTTTGAAGCAAATCCACCGGGGCACATTCGAGCAATCATGGTGGGTAGCCCCCTCAAAAACAGGTCACCGCTACGATGTGGAGGCCGACTTTTGTCCCCTAACAGAGGTTCAGCTCGTAAACTGAAGACTCCAGAGAGCAAAAGAAAGATGCATTCACCCCCGGGTGTATTATTCGCAAGACCAAGAACAGTCCATCGTTATCTCACGGAGATCTTGGCCGGCTCATCACCGCCTTGACAAAGACATTACATTATATTTTAGTACTGATGCCAGACATAAGGACGCCTCGCTATGTAAGAATTTTTGGTTTTTTTGGGATCTAAATCGTCTACACCCACTGCTCCGATACAACTCAGAATACATTCAAGACATATTTGACAACTTAGAGATCATCTCTGGTCAGTATGACTGCGCAAAATGTTGGAAAAGCGCACTATCAACTCCTCCAACATCTACATCTAAGGCAAAAAAAATATTCTCAAACACGGCAACAAAGAGAAAGGTGCGCTGTTATCAAGTTTGGTACATAGATGCCCCGCATAAGCATAATTTGCCATCTGCAGCTATTGTGGGAAAAAAGCCTAATTGGACTCACCCAAAGTTAGCTACATTTACCAATCCAACTCCAACGATTGTTGTTATTGTAAAAGTTTGTGCACGATTGCTTCTGCGATTACCGAAGAGTTATGTTACGTATTTTCATGTCTCTACTATAAGCCCCGGGGGTGGCCACTTTCAAGCACACAATTGACCGCACCTACAGCCTTGAGCTCATCACATATCGTAGAATACATATAAACGAACAATATACTTCATTTTCAGCCAATTCCACCGGGGCACATTTTTCCTCCAAATGTACATCCTCCCCACTGTTAACCAAGAATGCCTCAAAAAACCGCACTTTTGGTGTTGTTTTGGGTCCCTGGTTGCTACAACATAAACTTAAATCAATATAGAAGGATCCCAGTCATATCTGGGTACTTGTCTGTGAGGTTTTTATTAATCGACTTGCGTCCAGAAAAAAGTCTGGGAAAAAATCGGCCTGGTCAGGTGGCTGTACATTTCATTTCGGTGGAAAAGGCAGTTGTGCGCTGGGGGACTCTGCCCAGGACTCTGCCCCCGGGGACTCTGACTCTGGACTGGGAGGGGAGAGCCGGTGATATGCCTGCTAATCAATATTGGGCTCCCACCCCCCGATGAATTGACGCAGGGGCAGAGATGAGATTAAAGTCAAAAATCGGAAATTTGCTGCATTTGTGGGGAATGCCATGTATTCTGAGATTGATATTATTGGGGATATTGTGCATATTGTGTCTTGGGCGTTTCTTCCGGGAAATACTGATGAACGTTGCTATTTGAGTCCTTCCTTGATCACTACCACAACTTGCGTACATGTCATTTTCTTGTGATGATCATTGCCCCTGAATGTATGTACGGCTTTTCATCCACTGTGGGCATACCTCCAGAATCTAACATTTGGTTGAACGGATATGCGCAGTCAAATGCCGGACAGATGTTATGCAGTCGATGTTGTGGACCCCCTCCGATGTTTACATATACTTTTCTGATTCCACTTTTGATTGACGCGGAGAATATACCCAGTATATGGAATGAGTTGTTGTCCATTCGTGTATGGATATATGTTGAAAAAACCCGAAATGAAGAGCTTAGAAGTGAGTAAATGTGGTGCAAATGGTTGCTGGTTGCCTTATACATACAAATTTTTGTCTATAAGCGACCAAGAGAGGAGATAAAGGAATATGTGAAAAAGAACGAATCAGATTCTGGTAAGGGTCTCATCCCACTAACAAAACAAAAAATGAAAACACATCGTTTATCCGTGCAAAGATTCGCATGGCCCGGGGGTTCGCAGAAACCCAACTTTATATGATCGTTGTACATACTGCGATTTAGGCATGTCTTATACGTTGGCGTGGATGAGGAGTCTTCCGGCTGCCATACTTGATCCTAACCCGACGACAAAGACAGACGCTGCTCCGGTTGGAAATCACCGCTGCAGCATTGACTTGTTTCTGGGTCATGGCGGGTTAGATCTATAAAGACATCGACTTTTGTCCACCATAAACAAAAAAAAACCAGCATCAAACTGTCAATGTTTCGATTTGCGAATTCACTTTTTTGTTCTGGTTTACACCTGTCAATTACCAAATCCCCTGTCAAAATCCCACCTCTGACGTTTCCGTCAATTTCTCCTCCCCTTGCGACATTTACCTTTCCATTCTTTTGAGCAAAGAACTCATCAAACTCCTGGCGACATCTAAGAGTAGATCAAACATCAAGTCCCAACCCTTCACCTTTCCCTGAGAAACAGTTTTCTTCAACCGCCTTTGATGTAACTTGGGTACAGGCCAAACCTTTCATGTGCCGAGACTGACCTGGTAGTTTACTACTAGATGTCTGACGACAAGAGCGCTGGTGATATTCCCGCTTGGGCTGTGGACCTGATCGACCGAATGGCCCGACAGTCCAACTTTCGTACACTTCTCTGGAACTCGCGGGGAGGAGATCACAATAGTACTGGCAGCCTCCTACCTCTGGTCAAAGAGCGGGCCGGATTAGGTCAACCCCCAGACTGGGCGCCGTCATATTCCCGCATGCCGGGCTGGTCTGGTGCTGTCCCAGAAATCGGCAGCCTCCCCACCCATTTCCCTGAAACGAAGGATGATCGCTACAGTCTTCCAGTGGGAGAAATAGCCAGATTCTCGGTATTTTACAATGATACGTTTGGGATCGTACGTAGCGACACAATTGAGGCCAAAAATTGCCAAGTTTGCCAAATTTGTGGGCACCGACATATATCCTGGCATTTACTGATTTTCTATTTTTTCCCCATTCTGTCGTGCTGTATTAGTATTTCATTTTCTCTCATTGTCCCTTCAGTTCCGTTATGGATTACATATTCTGAATATCATCATTTCCGCTACGGGTTGAGTTTTGATTTGGAAGATTTGTCTTTGCGCCCTTTTCAGTAACTTGCAGTGAATAAGCGTTCGGACCCAGAAGCTCATGACGAGATTACGCAGATGCAGAGCAGTATTGCAAAAACCAATGTGGCCAAATAAGCGGGTCTGCAATGCGGTATATTTTGCGCAGCAGCAGCAGGACGAATGCCGGCGGCTGTTTCCTTAGGCACTTGGGCAAGCACGCAATTATCTCTTGAACGGCTCAAGCGAAGGTCGGTAGAGGGTTCATAGACTTTGCGGGATATGGCAGTCGAAAGACTTGTCGTCCGCGCCACCAACGACCAATTTCGGAATACTTCAAACCGCACTGCATACTTCCCAGGAGAAGCAACCGCCAAACGTCGTGGGTCCTCGTGGTAAGATTTATGCTTCTCTCGACAAAGTGCAACTGTCGCTAAACAGTCCCATTTTTTTTTCATCTGGGGATTTGACTGCGCATAACCTTTCCTGGGATTTCAAACTCCTGGTTCAGAACCTGGGACGTGTCATTGTAGAATACTGAGAGACTTGGCCAGTTCGTCCTCAGAGAGACTGTGGGAAGTGAGAGGGCGTGGAAGGGAAGTGAGAGAGCGTTGGAAGGAAAGTCGGTGCCCGACGGTTTTGACACCGTACAAAAGGGGGCATGCGGAAATCTGGCGATGCCCATTATGGACTCTTTCACAAGAGGCAGGAAGGGTTAGCTGGTACTTGTTGATGCCCTTCCCGCGAGTTGTGCACGAGAACGTTGGGACTGTCGGGCTATATAAGTTCCGCAGGGAATATCAACGACCCGCTCGACATATAAAAGTAGTAGACTAAATCTCTGCTACCCAACTTAGTTGGAGAAACCAACTATTTCTCAGAAAAAAGGAACTTGATTGTTTGACCTACTCGTAGATGTTTTAGACGCACGTTCGCATCTTTTTTTGGCAAAAAAACTCTGAATGGCAAAAACAGTGTAGGGGAGTTGGAACTGGGATTTTGACACGGGGACTTTGAGTTGACAGGTGGTACAAAAATCAGAAAGGGTATAGTGTCTATCAAAAAATCAGAGTGTCTTTCTTCCAGAGTATACGAGTATAGATCAAAACATAAATTCTGGTTTCGAGCACGCCCAATTCCTCTTTATGCAGAGAAAGTGCCCTGTATGACTTTATTCTATAGATGTCCGACACCCCACAAAAGCCCTGGTAATACTCCATCCGCCCCCTAAGGATCGGACGTGCCTTAAACGCCGGCGCCCATTCCTCGCGCAGTGAAGAACATACGATCTGAGTCGGGGGATACCCGGAGGCCGGGACTGAAGTTGCAAGTAGGGGCGGGGGTCGATGTACCTCCTGCTTGGGCTAAACGAGCTCATGGCCCGATTGGAAGTTTGGTTTGCAAAGCGTACAGGACAATCTTACCCGCAAAGTTACCCGTATAGAGACCAGTCTCATCCGTAGAGAGAACAACCTTACACGTACAGAGACCCACCTCATCCGGCTTACGCGTACAGAGACTAACCTCATCCGCATGGAGGCCGGCGCGGCCTTCCTCGCACGGAATCCACACTCCCCGCACTCATCCCCCACAGAAAAGTGCGAGCCAGCCTAGGCTCCCGCCCCATCCCGGGTAGCACCCAACGTTCCAAATACCAGGTTCCCGTCCTCCAGAATTTGGCAGCCCGTCGAACGAAATGAGTCGCTCACTGGCCAGATTCTCTGTATTCTATAATGATACATTTGGGATTGGAGGGAGAGAGATAGAGTTGAAAGTCAACAATATAGGAAATTTGCTACATTTTTGGGGGGAACGCCATCTATCCTGATTGACTTTTGGGCATGCTGTATTATTTGGGCTAACAGTATACTACTGATTGACTTTTTGTTCCTTGATCCCACCAATAACTTCCGTATAAGTCATTTTGTTGTGATGATTGCTCAATGTGTTTTACGGCTTTTCATGCAGAACTCCAACATTTGTCCCCGCAAAAAGACCATGCGCAGTCAATTGCCGTCATGGTAGTCGATTTTTTTTTTTGTAAATTGACATAAGGACATATTCTGTGGTAACCCGACTTTCATTTTCGAAAAAGATTTTTGTACGTAGGCATTTATTGCCAACCACCGACCGCATTTCACTCACCAAGTTCAAAATACGACATTTTTTGTTCCCGGGAAAAAGTTAGATCACTCGAGGCAAACGTCTGGGTCAACACATAACATTCGACAAAATAAAGTGTCTTTTTCTCTGATCCATATCTGCTATCCCAAAATTCTAACACAATCAAATTTTCATGATGAGTATTGGACAAATACGCAAAATATGATTGTGTCGTGGGTAGACGTGTGACATAGTGATACACAGGATAACTCTAGGGCAGGAGTATTCTCCAAAACTATTCAAAGTTGAATATCAGAAAAGTAATGTATGAATCGGAAGAGAGGTATGACGAGTCATTCTATATACGCAAACAGAAACAAATCTAAGAGAGTAAAGATCTACCAACTTCTAGAAAATCAATGGGCCAGTTCTATGGTACATCATGATTTGTCCACAAGCCCAAACACATTCTCACAAAACACCTCATGAATAAAACACTCCACCCCCCTACTCCTCAACACATACCGTCTCCAAACTTTGCCCCCCTCTTTGCCGGCCTCCACCAATTCAAATTCCGGAAGTATGTTCAAGTACCGAAACAATTGTCCGATGCCGACCTGTTTGACGGTTATCAGGTCGAGGAGATCGGGCGCGGAAATGTGGATGGTGCTGGATGCTGTACAGAACGTGTGGGAGAGGACGTGGAGAGTTACGCGGCGGGCGTAGGTTGTCGTGGTTTGGGAGGAAGAGGGGATGAGATTGTTTTTGTGGATTTGGACTGTGACGGGGGAGTTGTAGTATGCACTTACAAACATTAAAATTTGTTACAAGACAATTTCACAACTAAAAACGTAAGATGAAAATGCTTGTCGTACCTGATAATCCGCTGAATGTTCCCGTTGGCAGTCAAGAGCACCCTCTCCAACGGCTCAAAATGATTTGGCAATGAGATCATGATTTTGCGGGATGACATGATGTCGCCGAAATTGTCGGGGAGGACCGAGGGTGAACTTTGTGGATCATCTGAGGTGTCGGAGGAGGATGGGGGTGGAGCGAGGGGAAAGACTTCTTCGAGGAAGGAGGGGAGTTTGTTGGTAGTGGGGTCAGGCATGGTTGATGAGTGTATAGGTGGGGTGTATGGAGTTGGTGGTGGTAGCATGGCAGGATGGATCGATCTCTGGATCTGAATTGCTTTTCGTGTGACGTTTTTGTCCCGCTCCCCAAATCACATACACAGCCACCAGAAATGGCGCAGCCGCAGGTCGTCAACATTTCCCAAAATTTCGGCAAACCCCCAAAACAACAAATTCGGCAAGCATGGATTCTAAAAAACGGGTACTGGACGATGGTGGGTCTTCCACCACAACAAATAAGAAGGTGAAGTTGGATCAGCGGAAAAAGATGTTGCTCAAGCAGGTATGTGTCAATGGACCTTGTGAACGGGAGAAACTGGGTTAATGAGGGAATGGACAGGCGCTGAATAAGAGTTTGAGTGTCAAGAAGGGGAATGTTCAAAAGAAGGATGTCAAGAAAGGGAATGTCACGAAGGGGGGTGTTCAGAAGGGGAGTGTTTACAAAGCAGAAGATGTACAGACGGGGAAAGAGGAAGAATTGACACCCCTCCAACAAAAGATGGCCAAAAAACTCGCCGGTTCCAAATTCCGCTGGATCAACGAACTCCTCTACACGAGCGCATCAGCCGACGCCGTCAAGCTCTTTACGTCAAAACCGGAAATGTTTGATATATACCATGAAGGATTCCGGAGTCAGACGGAGGGGTGGCCTGTGAATCCCGTGGATGGGTTTTTAGAGTGGTTGAGGGGGAAGGAAGGGAGTGTGGTGGTGGCGGATATGGGGTGTGGGGATGCCAAGATTGGGCGGACACTCAAGGAGGAAGGGCGGGGGGTTACCGTGCATTCGTTTGATTTGGTCAAGCGGAGTGAGGAGGTGACTGCTTGTGATATCCGGAAGGTGGGTTTTGGTATCGTCAATACTGTCTCGTGATTAAATGCTAATGAAGTATTTAGGTACCATTGAAAGCGGCAACGGTGGATGTGGTGATATTTTGTTTATCGCTGATGGGCACAAATTTCCTCGAGTTTCTGCAGGAAGCCCATCGGATCCTGAAACCGGGCGGAGAACTGAGGATCGCCGAAGTGATTAGTCGGTTTCCGGACGTTCCTGCTTTTTTGAGGGCATTGGAAGAGGTTGGATTTACCGTGAATCGGACGGTGAGTTTATATTGGATTCTTTGTTACTCGAAGACTCTCCCAAGGGAACTCATGATGGATAATACGTACAGGATGACTCTAACAAGATGTTTATTCTGTTTGAGTGTGTCAAGGGTGGTGGTGGTGGGGTTGCATCCGGTCCTCGGCCTAGTCATAAGAACAGCAAAAAGAAGAATGCGAGACCCAAACAGGACGATGGTGCGGGGAAGAAGACGGATGAGAAGGGCCCGGCCGTGTTGCTCAAGCCATGCATCTACAAACGGCGGTAGCCCTTTCCAGTCTATACCCTCATTCCCTTCCCTTACGCTCGTCTCCATTCACTCGCTTCTTATAATTTAATTCTTACTGCATTTTATCAATCTACATACACACTAATATTTTCTGATGCGCACACCCTATCGAGTATCCCCGTTGGAGTATCCCTCAAGTGTGTGTGCCGGGAGACATCTCAGATGTGACAGGTGTCAGAGTGTCAGAGACTCGAGTAATGAAGCCCAGAAAGGCCAAATGACGGGGGTTGACGCGTGAGCTGAGATTTATCCGTTCACGCGTTTAGTTGGTTGTTTTCCCGTCGCGGTTGTGGGGTACTCCAAAGTGCCAATTCAATCGGGGAAAGTTGTTTTCTTTACGTATGACGGAGGCGGACAGTGGCTTTTCGGGGGAACTCGCGGGGTGAACTTTGTTATTGGGTGAACTTTGTGGGTGGGGAGCGGGGAGAGTGAGGTGTTTGGAGGCGGGGGTGAGTCGACACGTTGCGACTGTTCGAGTCGACCGAGAATGCAGGGGGGGCACACATCCCAAGACAAAAAGTGTCTCAGGCAAGAGCAAGAAAGAAGCTAGGGTTATTTAAAGGCGGATGAAAGGCAGATGTTCCTAGGAAAAGGTTGACGACCAAAAGACAGAGGCTCAGCTCAGGCTCAACGGGACAACTTGAGAGAGCAAGCATTCGCGGCGGGCGGACTTTCATCAGGACATGTAGGATTTCGTATATAAAGGGGCAGGTGAGGCATTTCCCTTTCCGCTGGAACTATAGAACTCAGAAATCAGCTACCTCCAAGAATTCAGAGCATCCTCTACTTGTAAACACTCGAGAAACAACCCCCGCAAACATGGTCTCGCTCAAAGAGATTGATGTGATGGGCACAGTAATGCTCACCATCATCCCCCTCTTTGCCATCTACACCCTCTTCTGCGTCCCCCTCTCCCTCAAAACTGCCATCTGGTCCATCACCTACTATTTCATCACTGGCCTCGGCATCACCGCAGGCTACCACCGCTACTGGTCCCATCGCTCCTACGACGCCGCCCGCCCTTACCAGCTCTGGATGGCCCTGGCCGGTGCCGGCGCCGCTGAAGGCTCCATCAAGTGGTGGTCCCGCCATCACCGCGCTCATCACCGCTGGACCGACACGGAACGCGACCCGTACTCGGCTCACAAGGGCTTTTGGCACTCGCACATTCTCTGGATGATGATTAAGGAAAACCCAAAGAAGCGCGGCCTCGTCGACATTAACGACTTGAACAAGGACCCCATCGTCATGTGGCAGCATCGCAACTTTATCCCCGTCATGCTCTTTATGGCTTTTGCTTTCCCTACTCTTGTCGCAGGACTCGGCTGGGGCGACTGGTGGGGCGGCTACTGCTGGGCCGGCATCACGCGTCTTCTCTTTGTCCACCATGCCACATTCTGCGTCAACTCGCTCGCCCACTGGCTCGGTGAAACCTCCTTTGACGACCGCAACACTCCCCGCGACCATTTCATCACGGCCCTCGTCACCCTCGGCGAAGGCTACCACAATTTCCACCACGAGTTTCCCTCGGATTTCCGCAACGCCATCTTTTTCTGGCAGTACGACCCCACCAAATGGCTCATTTGGTTCTGCTCCCTCTTTGGCCTCACTTACAACCTCAACACGTTTCCCAACAATGAAGTCCAAAAGGGCCGCCTCCAAATGCAGACCAAGAAAATCGAACAACTCAAGGCCCAACTCAACTGGGGCACCCCCCTCGAGACGCTCCCCTCTCTCACCTTTGACGAATTCCGCGCGCAAGTCCGCGACAATGGCAAACAACTCTTGATTGTCGAAGGCACCATTTACGATGTCAAACACTTTATTGACAAACACCCCGGTGGCCGCATTTTCTTGAAATCGGGTATTGGCCGCGACGTGACGACTTCCTTTAACGGTGGAGTCTATGACCATCACAATGCCGCCCGGAATCTCTTGTCTACCATGCGATACGCCAACCTCGTCGGTGACGTCCCAGACTCGTATCGCGCCAAGGAAGAGTAATTCCCTTTCCTCCCTCTGTTCCCCTTCTCCCCCTTACACACCACTCTACACAATCCACACACCTCACAACATCATTAATATAGATATCCCCTCCCCCACCATTGACTCTCACGATCACTCTACTCGCACACTCTTTCAACCGTATTCCCCCCATTTGTATACCAATTATCTTTTTTTTTTGTTGAACGTTTGTTGATTACTATTTTGTACATTTTATAAGTATTCCCACTCATATCACACCCACCCATATACTTGTCGCGTAGCGCAGCACTTGCGCAGTATCAGTCAGATCCAATGTTCATTAAGGCTGCCACCGGGGGCTGCCATCATGTCCTTATACGCCGACGACGGGTGACAGGACTTTCAACCTGACTTACAACAACAACGACAAAACCCCCCTAGTATCGTTATCGGGGCATGTTATCAGCATCATTCCGTTAGATGAACCATTTCCTGGGTGCACCACGAGGAATACGAAAAGCGTCGTTGCCTTTTATGAGGGGAACCTTGAGTATATGATAACCAACCGCTGTAATTTGCACACCCATATACCTATCTGCAATTCCTGCCCACATATACGATCCATCAACAGATCTCGGTATATACATTCCAAACGGGAGCCTCCAAGGTTGCTGTCTTATTTGATGACTCGTTCTAAGGATGTATATGTACGTACTCTCTCTCCGAAGGGAGGGTTCTATTAGCATTCCCCCGTCGTTGCTTGAATTCTCCCGGTTTCTCAAAGGTCGGAATCCCAAATCCAATCAACATAGCGGCACAGCCACGCATTCAGTCGGAGCTGCCCGTCACCACACTGACCACAGTCAAAAACAAAATCGGAATTTCAAAAAACACCACATCTCCAGATCCCTTCACACAACAACACAAAACAACCATGCCCAAAAAAGAACGAGTAGCCCAAAAATCCGCCGTAGAAGCCGAGAAAAAGTCCAAAGCAGGTGCCCAAAAAGAAGCCGAGGATGCGGCGGCCTGGGCTGACGGATCGAAAGAAAGTAAAAAGAAACAATTGGAGGAACAGAAGCGGGTAAGAAAAGCGTTACATGGGATTGTAAAGGAGGATTTTTTTTTTGATTGATGTTTTTTTTGTGAGTGTAGTTGGAAGCCTTGACTAAAAAGAAGGAACGGTAAAACTGCAAAAAATCTCTCACTACATTCAATTCCCCATCTCACACAACCCTATTGATTTTTTCAAGGGAAGCCCTCCTCGCAGCCGAAGAATCCTCTCTCCCCTCCAAACCCCTCAAACCTTCCAAAAAAGCCGCTCAACGTACAGCCCGCGACGACCAATTCGCGGCCGATGCCCGCTTAGACGTGCCCGAATACGCAGCATCGGGCCTCGACGCTGCCCTGGATTTATTGGAGATTACGACTGCAACGGCAAAGAAGGGGTCGGATCAGATTGAACGGCATCCGGAGAAACGGATGAAGAGTGCGTGGGCTGCATTTGAGGTATAGTTCAAAAAATGGTTTTGTGGAGGGTTATGGGTGGTTGATGTTTTTTTTAAAGGAACGGGAAATGGCCATTTTGAAATTAGAACAGCCCAGTCTTCGTCTTACCCAATACAAACAACTCTTGCAGAAGAAATGGAAGAAATCCCCCGAAAATCCCATGGTAAAAGAGCGTCAAAACATCCCCTTCCTAAATCATTGAATACTCAACTTTTTTTTATTTTAGAATCAACAAGCGATTGCATATGATACCAAACGGGCTGAAGAGCGTGAACTCATTTCGTCACAAAAGGAGGATGCGTTGGAGCGGTTACGGGTTAAATAAACAAGTCATAGATATTATTTTTGTGTTGTTGTTGTTGAAAGAAATGCAATATATATATATATGTAGATGCAGGATGAGAGTAGTTTATGTGACAGCAGTGTGTGTATGTATAAAAAAAAATGCAATAGTTCTATGCGGCAGTCTTATCAGTTCTTATCCCCAGATTCAGCCACAACCGGTTTATCGTCTGTCGTTTGATTCTTGTCAGCAGTAGATCCAGCAACAACAGGTTTAGCAGCGTCATCAGCAACAGTCTCCACAACTTCATCAACCCCAAACACAATCACATCCGATTCCGCAGCCGACTCCGAGTCTCCATCCCCCACTTCCTTCACCAACGCCCGTTGTTCAGCTTTAACCCGTTCCGCAGCCGCGACACGCCTTAACTCTTCCTCTCCTTCATCATCTCCGGCATCCTCACTCTCCTCATCCTCGTCGTCCCCCGCCACGTCAAACATGAGTAAAGGGTCATCCTCATAACACGGAAACAAATACTGGGGGTCAGACCAAAAACTGGCTTCGGGGCCCGGGATATCCGTTACATGCCCAGTCGTATCCCGCAAATGCGCCGTCAATTCCCCAATACTCTCGAATTCAACCCCGCAGCTAAAACAGCGACATAACGACGTTTGTTTCCGAATATAGTTGATGAGTTTGATGGAGGCGTAGAAATCGAGATGAAGGGAGTCGCGGATCGACCGGAGATCGAAATTGTGGGAAGAGACCATGTGGTCGTGGGCGGCCAATGCACTCGGAAAAACGTTTTCGTCAAAGAGACACATGGTGATATCGTCGGTGCCGTCGTCGTCGGTCCAATCAGCCCATTCCCTTTGAAAATAAATAAATGTTGAGTTTTTAAAAGAAAAAAAAATGGAAAAGGGAGGGGAGATACACGTACTCTTCTTTCCGTTCTTCATCACTTTCATATTTCTCGTTTTCGTAGGCTTCCCAGTTCTTCCCCGGTTCGAGGTAATTGATGATATAGTACCGATCATATCCGCGGTTACGAGGATTAATCTTGAAATGCTTCTTTTTGCGCATATGTTTTCGTAACACGGCACTCGTCTTAAAGATTTTTTCACAGTATAAGCACTGCAACCCGGCCAATTTCGTTTGTAACGTTTCCAAGAATTCCGTCACGTCGACTAAGTTGTCCGGTAGGCCGATATTAAACCCGTGCTCGTTAAACATGTGGCGAAAAAGGAGGGCGCGGTTCGGAGCCACGACTTTGCAAAAGAGGCATTTACGGGGTTGGGAGGCGTCTTCGTTGCGTTCTTTTTCTTGGAGTTTGAGCATTTGGTTGAGTTTGGCGGATTGGAGCATTTCGCGAAAGACTTTATCTTCCAAATCTGAATCGTGGCCCAGGATATAAACGGGGTGGCCGTCTGGCGTACTTTGATCGGATTTATGACCGACGGAAGCAATCCCTTGCTCGGCAATCAGTTTGGCGTAGTGGTCAATGTATTTGTCCAAATAGGGGAGGACGTGGTGGGCGCATTTGACGTCGATCCCGTGGGCGGAGCGGAGATGGTCGAGCGCTGCGGTGGGGTTGGTGGTGGGCGGGGTGTCTGCTGGACAATCCGGCAGGGGGCAGAGGAAAATCATTGGGGTCCAGAATGTGAGGGGGACGGCGGGGGGAATGGGGGATGACGACCGGGTGGAATTGTTATCCGAGTCGGAATCATTCTCTGAGCCTGATGAATGCCGATCAGGCCCTCGACCTCTTCCATCCTGTTTCGTCTCTGTTCCACCACCCCGTTGTTGTTGTTGTTGTTGTTGTTGTTGTTGATGATGATGATGATGATGCCGACCCGGGGACTCAAACCCTTTGGCAGCTCCTGACCCGCCTCGACCCCCTCTTCCCCGCCCTCCTCGCCCTGCTCCCCGTCCTCGCACCCATTTGCCCACGCCACTGTTTTCGCGAGCTTTGGGACTTCCTGGTGACTGTTTGAGGACCTGGATCGCAATATCGGGTTTGATGATCCCATTAGTTGCGGGACCCTTTTTTTCGGTCGTTGACTCGAGTTTGGTGGCTGCCATGGCTTTTGTCACTCTTCAACTATATGACACACTGGTAAAAGTTGTCGTTTTCTCTTGCTTTCAAAGGTCCAACGGTTTGTGAATGTTTTTTCGGAGTTATTCTGTCCAGTGTTCTGTCTCTCTCATTCAAAAGTTCCGCTAGCGGAACATTTGAATGCACTGTGTCGTGGCTGACCCGATTGGAATCAGTCATTTGAAACCACATTGGCCAATTTCGATTTTTTTAGCCAAATGAGTTCGCGTCCGTTGACTCACCCATTAACAACACAGCCACCCGACCCTGCCCTGGAAGGCCTAGCTGCTGCCCACCTGCCCATGACCATGCACAAGACCAGGCAAGACAACGGAGGATGAAGACAAATGACAACGAAAAACGACAAAAGACAAAGGCCAAAAGACAAAGGACAAATTACAAATACAAAGACAAAGAAAGCCAGAACCCAATGTCAAGTTCCGGATTTTCCCACGGCAACAAAGATAAAGACTGGACCTCCACGCACATCCCACGGGGAAAGAACCACCGACCCCTCTCACTGGACATAGAGTCGGATTGAGTCAGGCCAGCGTGCAATGGAGAGATCAAAAGTTGTAGAAGACAGGAAGGGTGGCCTGCTAGGTTCAAATGGTACCCAAGCTTGCACTGAAGAGATGAGAAGCTATACTAATACACAGGTGGAAAAATAACAAAACGATACCAAGCTGCTTGTGAGATTAAAACCGCAGCTAAAGCACAACAGCGTGCAATGGAGAAATCAAAAGTTATAGTAAGACAAAGATGGAAAAAAATGAGACGGTAGCTAGCATGTTGTTAGATTCAACCGATAGCTACATTGAAATATGCCAGACATATAATGGAGAGTTCAAAAGAAAAAAGCAGAGATGTAAAGAAACAAAATGATAATTGGCAGCTTGTCAGAAGTAAATTGCACGCCAGGCCTGCAGTGGACTGTCAATACCTTGTTCCTGTGAAACGGAATACATATTGGTGATTCCTGGCGTGCTTCATCACATATCATATCTTCCTCACTGTTTGCACCGCTGCGAGGGCCGCCGGCACGGAAGGGGGGTGCGGGGGTCTCCCCCGCTTCATGAATAATGGCTTCGGACAAATCTGGAACAAGTGGAAATTTCAGAAGTTTCTGCAATTCTGAAGGGTCTCCCCCGCCTCATGAGTTCTGACATTCAATAAGGTCAGCATCTACCATGTTACATTTCCTATGATCATGGCGATATCTGAGTACACTTTGTTCGCATCACACGGCGTAGGGCCATGCACTCATTCTCCTGGGCCTGCTTCCCCGCGCGTGTCCCCTAGTAGTAATTCAAAGATGGAAAAATTCAAACAATACCCTAGCTGCCTGTTAGATTGAAACGGTAGCTAATGCACACCAGCGTGCAATGGACAGATCAGATGGAAGGAAATGAAACGATAGTTTTTCAGCTTGTTGTTAGATTCAAACGGTAGCTACAGTAATGGAAGCCAGGTGCGCAAGGGAGAGTTCAAAGGTTAAAGTTACAAGCACAGAATGAAAGAAATTAAACTATAGCTGACAGCTTTTCAGACGCCAGGCTTGCAATGGAGAGTTCAATAGTTTTAGTAGAACAAAGATCGAATGAACTAAAGCGATGTTTAGCGGCCTGGTAGGTTCAAACGGTAGCTAATACATGCTAGGTGCGCAAGGGAGAGATCAAAAGTTACCACTGAGATGGAAAGAATAAAATGATAGTTGTTTTCCTGTAATTCAATATCTTCCTCAATACATACATATCGCTATGCCTGTTTCTGCTACAAACTCATAAACATTAACATATGCTAAGTAAACCCTCAGCACTGTTGGTTTGTCGCGCAGCACAGGCCCCAGTATAATTTTGTGTGTGAATTTGTGTCAATGCTGTCAAAGTGTCAATGACTGTGCCATTACTTTACCTCAATAAAGTGAAATGAACAAAACGGTCATATTTCCAAAAAGTTCCGCGAAAACTCCGTTCGCGTCCTTCCAACAAAAAATGGCATCCCTCATCCCCCCCGCCCTCCAAAAACGTCTCTTTGCCCACCTGGATACCTCCCTTCCCCTCGGATCCACAACCTGGTCCGACCTCCTTTCAACATTCTCGCTCCGCACGGCATGGAACGAACTCGTACAAGACTCGACGGATTTTATCGGCGCCGTGGATTGGAGTGAACCCTTTCTTTGCGCAATCATTGGATTCCATATCTTTTTGTTTGCGTGGATTGTGGGGAGTCGAAACATGCAGGGGGTGACTACACTTAATTTTTTTGGTGTTGGTAACGTATGCCTTTCATCTTCTCCCATTTCCCCAGTCCTGAACATACGATTTGCGTAGGATTCTTGGCGTTACTCGCAAGCCCTTTGAACGATTTAGGCAAACAGCACTGGAAATCTTTTTCCAACACCAATTATTTTGATCGGAGCGGGTTATTCATGACGTTGGTTTGGGCTGCACCGCTCATGATGGATTTGGCGCTGATTGTGGTGCGTTTGTTGTGTGATTTCGTTGGGGTCAAGCAAAAGCTGAACTGATTGTTTTGATTTAGATTTTCTTGGTTTCGCAGAGTATATCGATGCTTGTAGAGGTCAAGCGGTTACAGCTCCGGCAGAAAGAGGAGACGAAAAAGACGCGTTGAAGAGAGTGCGTTTACGACGCTTTTTTCCTTTCATGTCGCTTCAGTGGACATGGCTTACAAAACGTCTTGGTCAATTCGTGATACATTCAAATCTCGTTACGGCATTCAAGTTGAGGTTCTTTGAGGACGGCTACCCCGTGCGTTTGCAACTCAAGTCAGGGGCCATTTTGGGGTACACATTTCGCACCAAAAATCTCTCATCCCTCCAAACCTTCCAAACACCATGATCCTCCCTCCACTTTGAGCGACTGCCGTTCTGGAAAATGGCAGATTTGGCATATCAAATAGCTGTTTTATTTGCAAAATTTGTCCCAATTTGTCTGTGAGACTTCCTTTGTATGCCATTCGCCTACACATTCGGTACCCACAGTGTACATATCAATAGCAATTCATTTTCTCTGTTCTGTAATTGAGTCTGACGGGAGGATTCATTTATATAGATGTTCCTGCATCGTCCCCTTATGTGATTGTTTTCGTTTCCCCCATACCACCACCGTTATACCTGACTTATGTCAAAAAAATATCCAGATGATTTATCCTGCCAGGTTACCCTCTCGTCTCATTATGCAGGGGGAAGGGCATGGTTGTGGGAAGATCAAAATTTGTACTTGTGGTGGTTCTGGTGGTCGAGTGACGTAAGCAGAATTGCCCAAAAGTTGCTGTTTGGAAGTCAGTCTTCTTCTCGTAGTAATCCACAACCACCTTCGTAGTAGATCATATAATGGATTCCAGCGCAACCGCCAAAACCCACGGGAGAGAAAGTCGCCACGACAGTCGTCCGGGCGATCGTCCTACTCCACCAGCTGCATCTCACGAGTCGCCACCACAACCACAACCACAGGACAACTCGACTTTGACCCAAGCAGAGAAGGATAAACTGTACGAAGAAAACATCGAGTTGGAATACTCAAAACGGGAAGGCGGGGCATAGCTGTACTCGTAGTCTCCCTCAAAATTTGCATAGTTCATACGTATAGCATCTTTTCCCTTTTAGTTGGCACCGTGCCGACCCTTTGTGTTAGTAAAAATGGCCTGCATCCCAAATAATATCATACTTGATTCCACCTCTCAATAAATCTTACATGATGCAAGCAGTGGACCCATGGGTTTCCCCAGGTTTCCCGGTACAGTCTCCCTTTTCAATCTCGGAACCCCATTCATATATATGCTGAGTTAAGCTCATGTTTCTTTCAGAGGGTCTCTCATCAACTTCCCGCGCTAGCATCCTAACACATCTCCCGCCAAGTGGGTTTTCCAGGATACTATACCTTGTTGCCCCCATGTCGAATACCCAAAATCAAGCCGTGGAGGATCAGCCGCCGATTGAGCTCGTTTCTCCCGGCCAGGACGGATCGCCATATATATCTACGTTGCTCAATCGATTTATTGATGAAAAGCATGTCCTGCCATCATCATCATCATCTTCGACGGGTCAATCATCTGCGTCGAATATTGGGTGGTCGGCACAGTCAAATCACAGCAGCAGTCTCTTTCCAGGAGCGCCCAGAATTCAAACCAAAAATGACATTCCTGGGTCTCCTGGCACGGAAGACTCGAGTCGCTCGCGGGGCGTCCTGTCGTTCATGTCTGCTGCCCGACAAATGGCCAAGGTCCAACCCTGGGCTGGATCGGATGACAGTGATATCTCCCATTCGGCGTATGACAAGCATGAGAGGGTAGGCTGCCCATGCTGCTGCTGAAGGGGTGTATTATTTATTAAATGGCTGGCTTTAGGGCCCAGGGAAACGGGCCGGTAGCGCAAAGAGCGATCGACATGAACTGCGCAGACCGTCGGAACGGAGCAATGTTAGTGGGCTACCTGCCAACTCCACGCATTTGATGCCGCTAACCCATCATTCAAACTCTGATAGTATGGTCGCACTTCCCTTTCTGTGCATACAGCTAGCACGGGCAATAGCCCCACGGCGTTGATTGGACGTGGTAGGATAGGAAGCATCATGAAAATGAAAGGGACCACAGACGGTCTTGGCCGTGACGGTAAGCCTGCTTGTCATGCGGACGTTGCGTTGGGGCAAAGATTGACGCGTTGGCTGAGGGTAGGAGAAACAACATTCGTTACTGGAGTGTCTCAACCGCATCTACGGAAGCGAGAACGAATTCTTGTTCGCACCGGCAACCGTTATCTAACCGGATACGTACGCATGCTGCTCGCAGAACATCAAAATCCCGATACTCTCGCCTCCGGAACAGCACTCAACAGTTCTTCATCCCGCTTTCCATCCAAAGTGAAGTGCAAAATCCGGGGCGCGGGCATAATGGTTCTGGACCGATCCTCCTTTCTCGTTATCCCCTCACAGTACGAATCCCCCCAGGACTGCTTGAGCATGGGCGAATCCGTGATTGCCCGCCTGACCAATGATGATTATGCGCCTGCCACGGTTCTGGGCGAGTACAAGCAAAAAGTACTGATTCAGTACAGCAACGGAGTCTGCAATCTCCTTTCCCCGTTCGATGTCATCAGGCATTCCGTATCGGACGCACAGAAACTTCCGTCGGTGAAGATATCGCTGTTTGCGACAAAGGGGCTGGCAGTCATGACTGCGCTCTCCAATGCGGCAGAAATTGCATTGTCGGTTATATTACTGTTCATGAGTGCCACGACTGATTATTCTATGAAGGACGATATATGGCTCAATCAGGGTAAGTTGTTGCCGCATGAATATCACAATTATTTGCATTCATCTTCTTACGCGACTGAAAAATAGTCCAAGCCGTCGCCTCAGCATTGACCGCCCTAATTTCCCTTCGATGCCTCTACCTCTCCTACTCCCTCAACATCGATCTCAACAATACTGCGCAATGGCTAGTCACCTACAAGACCATCACCATTACCTTTCTCGACATTATATCCATCAGTAATGCGTCACTAGCTCGTGGACTACTCACCCTGGCGGGCTGTTCGCTTCGCGTGGGCGCGTTATTCCTGTTTTATACTCATGTCAAACTACGTGCGCACTGGCAACGCATGCGGGCCGAAATCGCACAGAGTTTTCGCGAGGCCAAACAGCGGTTAGGCAGCACTACCCCATCATCCCAAGACCGCAGCGACATGCTCTACAAAAAAAACCTGGTATCCTGGAAATTCTTTGGTACATTCTCTCTATCCTTCCTCCTCTTCTTTTTCGGGATAACGTGTCTGGAACTCTGGCGGTTCATTACGAACCAGAACCCCATGCTCAATTTGACCGAAATGAACCAGTTACGGGACTCGGTGTCGTATGAACAACGGGGGCAGGGGGTGCGTCCTTTTGGCGATCCGACGGGGCTAAAGGTCTTTTTGGTCATATTGGATGGGATGCGGGGGGATCGGTTACATGTCAATGATGGGTTTCGGGAATTATTGTCCGATCCGGGGATAAAGACGGATACGCTTGTTGCGCCCATGACGGTAAGTCTATTCTGTTGGCAGTTCGTCGCACATTCTCCCTTGCTAAATCCTAGCAGGTCCAATTACCAAGCATGTCCGTCCCCAACTGGTTAACGTTTCTAACCGGAAGTCCCCCCTGGATGACTGGCGTGATAGGCAACGCCGCCGTCCAATTATCCTCTTTTGAAAGTCTCTTCTCTGTCGCCTTCACTTCCAATCGGACCACAGGGTAAAGCCTCCCCCGCACCCTCACTATCCTTACATACCACTCATGATAGGTCATTAGACTGACAGGATCAAGCTGGCTAGGCGACCTTGTAGAGAATTATTTGGATTTGACGGCTACGGGAGTCAATGATGCGTCATTTGCGTATCAGCAAGGCATCGCCAATTCGGAATTTGCCGATTCGAAACGGGCGTCCGCTATAAATCAAGTCATCAAACGGCGGATGGAGCATGATTTTTATTTGGCGCATTTTAGTGATATCGATGAACGGTAAGGCATTTTTACAATCTCATATTAGTGGTTCTTATATATGGTTGGGCAGAGGACATCATTCGGGGGTAACGTTACAGTATAACAAACAAGACAGTTACAACCGCGCCGTCTCGGAGAAATCCAAAATCGTCAAAAATCTGTTTGACTCCGTCGACAATAAAACGGTTGTCATGATTGTGGCGGATCATGGGCATGTTGGTAACGTTCTCCTGGTTCGAGCCCATTTGGTCTCTCAATCTAAATTTTGTTTTGATGCATAGATTCTGGAGGACATGGGGGTGTCAATCCGCTACTTACTGAGACGTTTATGATTACTTATATGAAAGGCTCGGGACTGGGTTCTGTACAAGTACCGAATGGGATCAATTCGGTTGATGTTGCGCCTACCGTTTCTGCGATATTAGGTAACCAGAGTGTTAAAAAATGCAGTCCGCACAGAGTTGCATTGTTAAAAAAACACTCACAGGGTTACCGATCCCAGCCAACAGTATCGGAAAAATTGTGGGAGACGTAACTACAACTTTACTTTCGCCGCTGCAAGCACATGAGGCTACAGGGCAATGGGAATCTCAACAACGCGGGTTACGCCGCACATTTGATCAAAAACTGGGTACATCCTTCTACGACAAAGGAGGGTCAGTTGACACCACCCAGGATTTTTCTCTGGCCGTGTCAAGAGCTTATTACCGAAACGTGGTGACGAATAATCTACTTATGGGATTTTATGCCCTTTTGGCGTTTACGGCGTTTTGTAGTTTGGTGGGACGCGTGACAGGGCTTGATACCCCGTTTCGGCTGGTTCAACTGCGTCTTACTCGGACTAGAACGACAAGAAAAGGGAATGGGAGTGGTCTTTCGCAAGATGAGATTGCCTTTCTCTTTGGGGTTTTGATGGTTTTGAGTTACCATGCCGTGACGCTGGCGATCTACCTCTTAGCGTGGCGGATCAAGGGAAAGACCGATTGGGACTCGACGGTTATTCATCATCCCAGCGGTAAGTTAGTACTCGATTTTCCCACACTGATTATGACCAAACTGATGTTTTTTTTTTGTTTTAGAAATGACAATCATGGCATTGATTGTGTTTGTCCCCGGGTTTTTGTTCCAGTACACGGGAGCCAGAGTCATTGTTTACAAGTGCCGGAGATATGACCTCAACAAGACGAATTACGAGAAATATTACATCACGTCACAACATGATATTGATGTTGAGCATGGAGGGATACGTTTAAAGGAGGATGTCGGCGGGAGTGAAGACAATACAACGACATACCGCACATTTTTCCAAACCCTCCTACGAAGAATCACCTCAAAATTACACCAATGGACAGACTTCCACTTCCGCCCCGACTCCTCCAAATCCTCCCAAACCGAAATCCTAACCAAGCTCCACCTCTACATTTTTCTCCTCGAAACCGGGTTTCTCCTCGCCACCTTCATTACCACAGGCTGGTTTGGGGGCATCATCAAATTTATCCCTGGTCCGGCATTCATTGACGCCTTTAATTGGAGAATGCGGTTTCGGGCGCTTTGTGTCATGTTTATGGGAGTTCCGCTTTTGGTGGTGGAATTTGTGGTTTGTTGTAAGGCGCTGAAGAGGTTGAGTTGGTTTCCGGTGGGGGATTTGGTGGGGGATTTGGTGGGGGATTTGGTGGGGGATGAGGAGGGGGAGGACTCTTCTATATGAATGGGTGTTTTTTTTTACACAACCCGACTTTGTTTTGAACTTTCTGACTCCAATTTTTGGCAATTGATGTATTTTACTGAATTCCAACGCTGCAATTTTTTTGAAGAGGTTGGGAAAATTACTGCAGTGGGCAAGTCATCACAAAAGTGGAACATGAGTAAAAAACTCGGATCTCCTTGTTCCGGAAGCACCTCAAGGCTCCCAATATATACAGGAAACATAGGTCTATGTGATACATGATGAAAGACATAAAGCACAGCAATGATGTAGGAATGCTGTGCGAACGGCCAAGGGTAACCATGTGGTGGTATCCGTGGTGCTCAGGAATGACACCTGTTAGTGGCAGACGCGACACTATCATAACCATTCTTGTCACTCCCCCTTGTCGCTAATGCCGATTGCAATAGCGCTTCTCAGGTAGCTCATTAAAAACCTGCCTGCAAAACCCAATGGGAAAAAGCTAGGACCAGGGGAAAAAGAGTGTACCGAGGAAAAAGTGTTCACTCCCCCTGAAGGGTGGTGGAAACACGTCTGAGGCCGACTCCGTGTACTAGTCGTTCGTGGGCAACAGCACCCAAGCTCTTCGTGAATAAATCGGCCAAGTTGTTGGATGAAGACACCTTTCGCACATCAATTTCCTTTCCAAAAGTTCGCGGATATGGAAAAACTTGGCAATATAATATCGAGCCCTGCCCTTTAGAGAGATGTGCGGTGTTTCTGTTGTAAGTTGCGCGATGCAAGCCTCATTGTCTTCATAGATAATTGTCGGTGCCGCTGAGGATGCTCTGTCATTAACTCCTGTGTTGGAGCGCATGGTACTGGCCAGTGATCGGATATGAAGGCATGCTTCAGTAGCTTCGTGTAATGCCATGACTTCGGAATAGTTGGTAAAGGTGGCTATCGTAGTTTGCTTGGTCGATTTCCAACTAATGGCGGTTCCATTTCGCAAGAACACATATCCAGTTTGTGATCGGCCGGTATGCGGATCTGACAGAAAACCAGCATCTGCATATCCAACAATCCCTTCATCCTTAGCATCGCAATTGGCTTGATATAGTAAACCGAGATCAAGCGTTCCACGTAGGTAACGCATAACTGTCTGTACTCCAGTCCAATGTCTTTTTGTTGGTTGTTGGGAGTAACGAGCAAGGAGGTTTACAGCAAATGCTATATCTGGGCGGGTAGAGTTGGCTAAGAACATGAGCGCACCAATGGCTGGAAGGTATTGATTGTCTTGCGGCAATAGGACATCCTTTTCATCCTTCGGGTCGTAAGGTCTAAATGGATCCGTTTCCGGATCCAGGGACCTGCATACCATGGGGGTCCGGGCAGCTTCTGCCCGATCCATCCGGAAATGTTCTAGGAGTCGCCTGGCGTACGTTGTTTGGTGGAGCATAATACCGCCATCCTTCAGGTATTCAATTTGGATCCCCAGGCAGTAGGTAGATTGTCCCAAGTCCTTTGTATCGAATTTGGCGCTTACAGCGGCTGTGGCATCTTCCACGGCTTTATCCGTTCCGATGAATGTCAAATCATCGACATAAATGGCAATGATGACGAACTGGCCATCCGATAGATACTTGAAGAACAGACACGGGAAGAGTTGATCTTGTTTGAATCCCTTGGACAGTAGAAAGTCGCGCAGATGTATAAACCAAAGTCTGCCTGCTTGTTTGAGACCATACAGAGCTTGAATGAGTCGCATACAGTGGTCATCTGATAGGGCCTTGCCGTCGCTCGTGAATCCTTCTGGAACGCGTATGTAGACTTCCTTGTCCAGTTTTCCGTATAGATAGGCTGTGACAATATCCGTGATTCGCGCGCGTACTCGTTTGCTGTTGCTAGCCAAAAATGCCATTAGGAATCGGTATGCCATCCCGTCCAATACAGGCGATGTCGTTTCTTCGTAATCAACGCCAGGCCGTTGACTGAAGCCTTGAGCCACAAGTCTTGCTTTGAACCGTACAATCTGTCCTTGGCCATTGCGTTTTAGGTCAAAGACCCATCTTGCACCAACGCATTTGACTCCTGGTGGTTTTCTTTAAATGGGCCCAAAGACATTTCGTTCACGCAATGAACTTAACTCGGAAAAGATAGCTTTTCTCCACGATTGCCATTCGGGAGACGCTCTCGCTTCTTCATACGAAGAAGGTATCTTGATCTCTTTGTCTCGCACGCTCTCCAGCGTGTTGTCTTGCGACTGAGAAGCTTTTGCTAGAACAGCCTTTGCTGACTGAATAATCACTTCTTGAGTGAAGCTGCTGGGCTCGTCGATCTGCGGCACGTCGACACCTTCGAGAGGTGTTTGCTGACCAGGAGCTACCTGGTCCGATCCGTTGGTTATAGATTGTTCGACGGATTCCATGTTTGTGCCCGCAGAGACATTTTCTTCACTCCCCCTCGAGCCTGCAGCCACTATGCGCCGCTGTCGCGGTTGTTTGTCTTTCGATCCTGCAGGGCGTCCCCTTCTTCGTCCCGCAACGGGAGCAGTATCGCGCGCTGGTACAGCGTTGGAGGTGGGCAAGACCTCCGGCATATTGTGAGATGGGGGGAGGAACGGAGTCGTAGTGACCCTTGATGTGTTGACGAAACCGTCCGGGGTATTCTGCGCAATGCGCTGAAAATCCAAAATCTGTTGGACGGCCGTCTCGCTCTCCTGCGTCGGAGGATCATGATGAATGAAGCTTGGATTTGGGGAATCAACTGATCTGAACATCCGGATGATTGTTTCAGTGTCAGTTTTCGCACTAGCTGCCCCTAATGCCCCCAAAAAGGGGAATAATTCATCATCGAAGACGCAATCGGGAAATCGTGCCTTAAGGAGAATGCCTGTTTCAGGTGCCAGATAGCGCACAATTGATGGGGAATCAAATCCAACATAAATGCCAAGACGTCGTTGTGGTCCCATCTTCTGTCGCTTCGGTGGTTCTATTGGAACCCAAACCGCGCACCCGAAAGTTTTCAAATGAGCGACCGATGGCGGGCGCCCGTCCTTCAACTCCATAAGCGATACTTGTGTATGAATTGCCGGTCGGTAACGCAGGAGTTTGCCAGCATGCAAAACAGCATGACCCCACGCACTAGCCGGTAAATTTGTCTGGAGAAGCAAAGGACGCGCGATCCAAACGATCCTCTTGACCAGATTTTCAGCAGCACCATTCTGCTCATGCACATAAGGAACAGAATATTCCGCTTTGATGCCGGCAGCTTCACAGTAGTTGAGGAAGGTAGCACTCATGAACTCGGCAGCATTGTCCAAGCGGATGGTGCGGATGGGGTTGTCTGGGAAATAACCTTTGAGCTGAGAAACGGTGGATATAATGCGAGCGCAGGTCAAGTTCTTTGATGCCAAAAGAAAAACTTCCGTAAATTGACCAGTCGCATCGCCGATAACTTGAAAGTATCGAAAACTGCCGCATGGTGGCTCAAATGGTCCGCACACATCAGAAAATAAATGACTGAGAAACGCCGGTGGTGAATACTTTGTCTTCTCAACAAAGGGTTGCCGAATCAACTTTCCTTCCGTACACGGGATACATAGGCAGTGTTTGCCAGCAGCTGTCGTAATCTTGTGGACGGATAATGGGCAATCCCGTACGGCGCTAATCAGACGTCGCATCATGCCTAACCCCGGGTGCCCCAACCACGTATGCCATAATTGATACTGGTTCAAAAGAGTTGTATTTGCTACGACGGCGTTTATGTGTACAATAGAGGCACCTTGTTCTACGGCTACCGCTACAGGCTTGACGATGGTCTTATACAAGAAATTTCCGTTGTTGGTAAATCGTTCAAGACGTTCCATTCTACCTTGCGGGTAGATTTTGACCAGCCAGAAAGAGTCTTCTCCCTCTTCAGCAGTTGCATCCTTGAAGTCCTTGTAGCCGCTGGCCGCAATCGATCTGACGGAAATGAGGTTACGGGGAGAGTCTGCACAGTAAAGTGCATCCGGGTCGGAAATGACGGTCCCGTTTGGTAACTTGAAAACAGCATGTCCACGGATGCCAATGCCTTGTCCCGCAATTGTGGTGAGGTTAAAAACCTCCTCCGGGCGTAGTGTCTTGAAAAATTGTTTGTCGCGCAAGACCGTGTGGGTGCTTCCTGGGTCGTAATATGCTGTACATTTGCTAGTGTCATTGGTCGTTGAGGAAGAGTTGATGGATGCGTCAAACATATTGAAACATGGATCGTCCGAGAACTCAGCAACTGCAGGTGCTGCATCAACAAAATTTGCGATCATCAAATTTGCCCCTGGGTTTCCCTGTGGATAACTGTTGCCATTCTGGTTGCCATTCTGGTTGCCGTTCTGATTGCCGTTGCCCTTGTTGGCTTGCAACTCCCTCCAGAGTTTCTTCACATAGTACGAAGCTTCACACCTCTTGGCAATATGTCCTTGTCTGCCACAAGCAAAACATTCCCCGTTGGCATCTTTCTTGTTGGACGAATGGTTGCGATTATTGTTTTTGTTAGAGTAGTTGCGATGATTGCGGTTGTTGTTATTTCTTTGCCATTTCCCTTTCTTGCCCGACTTGCGGCCTGTAACGGAGTTCACTTGTGGAGTAGCATTGGTGGTTGTCGGCTTGATTCCGCGGTCTTCCTCGGCCTTCAGGCGGTCTGTGTCCCGCTTCATGTCTTTACGGATCGCATCCATGAGCTTGTCAAACTTCGTGATGTTCCGATAGACATTTGAAGCCATGTTGGTAGGCAGACCCGACAGCGTTTTTTCGATCAAGAGTGCTTCATCGCAAGGAATCTTGCAGGTAAGCATTCTTCTCTTGAGGTTGAAAACTCTCTCAGTCCAGGCATCGACGGTATTGAAATCTCCGAAATGTAGCTTGATCCACTCTTCTTCTACTCCCTTTCGGAGTTCAAGCGCTATCTCTTGGTATCTCTCTGTTATCGCTGCCCACAGAGCCTTGCTGGTTCTTTCAAACTGGAACCGGGCTAACGTTGGCGGGGCTAGGTGGAGGCGTAGGAACAGTAGAACTTCTTGGTCCATGCTTGCGGTATTGGCATCAAGGTTCACAACGTAGGACGATAACAGTACTCTTGTAAGGTTTCGTGTGGCGAGCACTCGTTCAGTATTGTCTCTCCATTGCGCGTAGTTGTTCCCTTCATAGTCCAGTAGGTCATACATAGGGTTTGGCAGTTTGAAGATGTCAAAAATGGGTCGAGACATAGCCGGCATAGCTGGAGTTGCAGACGTGCTATCCGCCATAATGGGTGGTTAATGGATGGTTAAACTCAATGGGAACTGAGGCTCTTAACCTGAGTAAAAAACTCGGATATCATCGTTCCGGGAGCACCTCAAGGCTCCCAATATATACAGGAAACATAGGTCTATGTAATACATGATGAAAGACATAAAGCACAGCAATGATGTAGGAATGCTGTGCGAACGGCCAAGGGTAACCATGTGGTGGTATCCGTGGTGCTCAGGAATGACACCTGTCAGTGGCAGACGCGACACTATCATAACCATTCTTGTCAGAACAAAATTTGTTCGAAATTTTGGATCTGAGCAAACCGCGAGTCACGAAAATTCGAAATTAACGAAATTCCCGACGCAGCTCAACTCGAAAAGGGACCGATCTCGGGCACTCCTATATAGAAGTCATTTCTTGGACACCACCGGGGTGGTCTCAGAATGTTTGGACTTGGAGGATTCTTTCAGGACTGATCGACAATGGCAAGGTTTGTAAACTCAAACAATCGTTTGTGAGTGCCTTTTTGCACAAGTCTAATATGACGGAACAGAGTGCAACAACAAAAGAAGCGTCCGTCCTCCTTTCACTACCACCCCCACCACCAGGCCTTTGCGGTCTGGATGCTAGCATGCTTGCTCACCTACTGGACGTCGTTCCCCGTAGAGTGGTTATTCATGTCGGCACTCACCTTGACGATATTTTCCCAAGCGTATAGTCTGGGCTTTGTCGTCTTTTCCGTGCTCCTCTCCGTTATATTCATCTCGGACGCCATCGTCTACATGACGGTCCCCTACGAAATCACAACTTTCAACGCCTCTTTTATCGTTCACTCGTTTCTTGTTTATGGGATCCACGGGTTTGGCCTCGCTTTCGAATGGCAAAATCTAAAGGCATGGTTGCTGGTGGCAGCCATGTTACTGCTCCGCTTTACGATTTGGAATCCTTGGCCAGAGACCGCCCCGCCTCCACCCACTTTTATGGCCCCTCTAGCCGCTCATTGCACGGTGGCAGGCGCATATTACTTCCTGTGGAAGGTTCTTTTTCTGAGTTACAAGAATTTTGAGCAAATCTCGTACTTTTTCACTGTGGTTCTGCCGGATGAGCCCGTCATCATCTTGAAGGAAGTCTCAGATACGCACATTAAGTTTTACTGGACGGCGGAATCAGTGCATGGAGCAGAAGTGCAACGGTATCTCATAGAACTTGACGGACAGATTGTGGGGGAGGTTCAAGCGGACGATCGGGGTACCGCCATTACGGGTTTAGCACCCGGGTCCCGGCATCGGATCCGGATATGGGCAGCAACAGCGTCTCGGCGCATCCGGACGGCCTCGCGCACACTTTTGGTCAAGACAACGGAAAGTCAGCCCTTGGAGATAAGTCAGGAGCGAAGTGGTGGTGAGGATGAAACGCAGGAAATAGTAGTAGCCCCACCACCGCCGCCCGACCAGATCCATGTGCCAGCAGATTACAGCCAGTTTGAGAAACACGAAGCGGAAGTAGATAATGAGTTGGCCAAAGCAGACGAAGACCTTGCCCAGATCAAGCGGCAATACGAAGAAATTCTTGTATCTTTCGAAGAGGCGAAAAGCCAATTCGAAATCGAAAAACAGGATATCAACAGTGAAATCGCTCGTTTGACGGAAGAGAAGAAGAGTACGGAAGGTCCACGATCGGAAATTAAAGCCAGGCTTAAAACCTTGGAAGATAGTAAACGGCAAGCGGACGGACGGTTATCCCAGATTGAGCGAAAGTTGAAGAAAAAGCAGGATGAAGCTCGGGAAGCGGCCGTATTACTGGACGAAAAGAAACGGGATGTGGTGGATGCAGAGCGACAGTGGGCGGCTGCCCGCTTAAGAAGGCAGGAAGATCAGACCAGTTATCGAAAGCGACGGACGGATCTGGAACCTACGCTCGAGCGTAAGCAAGCCGAGATTGAAGCCCTGGAGGAACAGTTGGAGGAGAAAAAGAAGGTACTGGGCGATATAAGTTCAGCCATCCAGGACTATCAATCAAAACTGAAGAGCGCCAAATCTACATCTTCTTCTCATCGTCAGACCGGTGGGAAATTGGCGGATTATGAAGTCTTGGCAGCCCATCATGGCTTGGCACCCTATGACGATATCACAGCCATGTCGGCCGCTGAATGGTCGGCGTTGTTTACCTTGCGACAGAATGAATACAATGAACTACAAGCGCAGCTCGCCAATGAAAACCGGTTAAAGGTTCTTTTATTGCAGCGGCTCGCCACCGCGAGTCGAAGGCGGTTGGGCCTGCCCACATCCACCGTCAATCCTTCATCGACTAGTGCTTCCCACATTTCCAGTCTTTCTCCCACCAGTTCCGCTATCGGTGTTGGAACACCTCCGCGCAAAACTCCTGTTTTGCCTCCACCCGGATTTGAATATAGTTTGGCCCATCACCACCACTTTTCCGCCGACAAGAACAACGACCCTACTTCCAAACCCAATTTATCCTACTCGGGAGTCTTATCGCCGAAAGCTACCCCAACCCTTCACCAGCAGCCTTCCCTTTCCTCCCTCACCGCCGCCACCGCCTCTCGTCAACCCGTCACATCCCAGCTGTACCCACCTACCACCTCACTCCCATCAGCAGCCGACCCATCATCCTGGTCCTTCTCGCCATTTCCCGACCGCAAGTACCCATTCCCCACTCAAGAGAGTACACTAACCATACCAACCATCCCGCAAATGGCGAATATCTCAAATACCATACGAAGGTACGCCAGTTTTGATACGGGTGCCATTGCATCTAGGCGCTGGCGAGGAAATGGGGGCGATGCACATGTACATAATAGTGACACATTGGGGGGAGGGGGGTATTGAAATGATTAAATATGTATTAGAAGAGGTGCCTCTCCGCCGCATTGTCAATAAAATAGACCAGAGTGAAACTCCTAACTTAGTAGAGCTAGACAAGGGATGATTGTTCAAGATCTACACTGATGACTTGATTGCCAATTGAAACGCTTATCGTTGGCAGGGACATGGCACAAGAATGTCCACAAAATTCATAGAAAGATGATTATGCTCTACTGAAGGGCAATTCCTCGGTTCCCTTTCCAAACATCATCAAACGGTCCGCTCGCGGCGCTATTCCGTCCGCGGAGTTTACTTGACACAAACTCACGAATGTCATGCCGGAACACGTAGATGACAACTGACGAAAATAAGACGAGCAGCACCCCGACGGTAGCGCCCACCGGACCACCACTACTTTTCCCCGCCGGGACCGGCTTAGTACCGTCTCCTGACTGCCCATCTCCTGCTGGTCGTGTTGGCCTCGTCCGGGTACAAGCTGCGGGGTCAAAAGGAACAACAGGTGTTTTTACAGCGGGATCGTCACAATCCTTTGACCCAATCACGATTTCATTGTCGTCTATAGAGCGGGCTCACGAGTAAGAATAAATGGATGTGACGGTATGCGAGTAGGGGAGACTTACTCTCAACTACGCTTCTGAAGTACTTGTATACAGCGGCCGTTGGAGTTCTTTCGGCAAAGACTTGCGTCAAATCTGAATCAACATTGAAGCCAAATCGCTTACATTACATATTGCAAGGTCACTTACCTTTCAAGACATACTCTGGTTTCGCCCAGCTACTTTCCGGGTATACTGGAACACCCATCAATATAAACAAAAGGATAGAATAACTCGATGGGGCACCTACAATCGTAAAACTTGGTATTCCGCAACTGGTCACTCCTAAACACCTTGGACCAAGTCCCTTTGCTGCCAAAAGGAAATTTGTCAAATGACTGAAACCCAAAGTTTGAAGCGGTGTCGACGTAGGTGTACGAAACCAGTGCGTCTAAAGGCGGCGTTCCATCGATGAGTATGTTGATTTGTTTAAACGCTTCAATCAGTTTGATCCGGCCACTCTCGGCCGCCAATTCGATTGGCGTTCCGCCTGCGTCCTTGATCAGTTGAGATGTCACGGCCGTGTCGACAGAGCCGAAAGTTGTGCTATTGGCCTTGCCAGGGGCTTTGGCGGCGATCCAGCCCACCATGGCTTCATAGTTTCGAACATCAATGCTGTTCATGATACAGTTGTAGGACTGCTCAATGTCCTTATCGAAAATGTCGGTGGCATTTTTCTCGGCATTGTAGAACAAACTAAAGAATTTGACCCATTCTGCCCGGGCAAGTGGCGACTGCTCACTCCGAATAGCATCGATGACTGTCAGGGAAGGAGGAAGGGTAGTGCCTGCCGTCGGCAGACCAAAGTTGAGGTTGGCTGATGCTGTAGGAGCGGCTGGCGCCGTGTATGTCGTGGTGTGATTGTTTTCGATATATTCGTTCATACACGGGGATGTAACTCTGTCAGTAGGCACTCCAACTTCTCTTATGCTGAAACGCTCCCCGATCCTCTGAAATCGGCATCAGACATTAAAATACAATCGAGGGACTGAGGTAGATGCGTACCTCCAAAAAAGAGATGACATTGATGTCGTGCTCGCTCACAGAAACATTTACCACGGGTATTGGGATTGTGAGTGCCGCTGTCGTTGACGGAGCATTGGAATTGCAAAGATAGAGCGTAAACTTTTGCGGAGGCCCCGATGGATATCGAACAGTCACTTCCTTATAAAACTTGAAATACTGGACGTCAAAGTTCTTGGCATACTCTACGATTGGCAATAGGTCAGCTAAGAAGTAACGGGATGCTGGCCAGCTTGTTGCCCTTACTTACTCAAAGTAACTTTGCTGGAAGCATCTTGAAAATAGTCAGTACCGGCGTTGAAGCCGCCCGGAGCAATTGGGCCTCCGACGCACTGCACTTGTCCCCACGCGCCGTCGGCCAGCCATTGGGCAGCAAGGATAAGGAACCCCAAGGTAAACTTCATACTTGAATACGGCCTTGGTCTAGTCTTCAATTTTTAGGCGAAATTCCGAACAACCGCCACGCTCCGAGGGCTCGACCCTCTTCCAAATCCCAATTCCTGGAGATACCGGCAATATGAAAACCTGCAGAAGCAGCTTTCGAACGGCAAAGGTCAGAAGGAGGCAGACCTGATCAAATTCGACATTTACAAGCCCGCTTGGTCCTGCCAATTCAATCTTGAGTTTCAACTTTCTCAACAAAAGCACGTAGAACCAGCAATACGGTACGCGGTGTTGTTGCTACCGCAACAAATGAATCTTGACCCTCTGTGTTTGAATCGGTGAGCTCTTGGATGGAATGTTTATCGTACCAAAACCAATATGACCGAGACTAACAAGACGAGGAAGGAACGGGAGGAAGATGGCGGGTCCGATGGGGAGGCGAAACGGGTCAAGTTCCAGGACGAAATGGAAACAACAGAGGTCGATCCCGCTGCCGAAGGCCCCGACAATGACTCTGACTCGGACGTTGGGCCAATGCCAGATATGCCCGAATCGACAGTACAAAAGAAGAAGAAAGCTCGAGGTAATGCAACAGAAGGCTGTGCTTGGAAGATTTGCCAACTGATCTTTCCTTTAGTATTGAAGCATGAAAGGCTGTACCTAGAGAATTTACCATCCGCTGATATGTACGAGCGCAGCTTAATGCACCGGGACATAGTCAACTTTGTGGCCATGACGAGGTACAATATCCTTTCCTCTCGCTCCCCAGCTTATTTCTTACTCATCCCTTGCAGAACGGATTTTTTGGTCACAACATCCATAGACGGCCATGTCAAATTTTGGAAGAAAACAGCCAAGGGAATTGAATTTGTCAAGCACTTTCGAGCGCATCTGGGAGCTGTCGTATCACTCGACTCGAGTTCCGATGGCACATTACTTGCAACGGCGGGTGCGGATCAAGGCCTGAAAGTTTTCGATGTAGTCAATTTCGGTAAAATCAAACGACATGGAGGCGTATTTTTGTTCGTTCTAAGTAAACCTGTAGATATGATCAATATGATCAAGGCAGACTACCTGCCAAACACGGTATGCTGGATGTACAAGAAAGGGCAAGCTCAAGCGTTGTTGGCATGGTATGTAAGATCTTTGCTGCGAATTAGATGTCATTCACTCAGACCCTGACAGTTCCGATCGTGATACATCCGCCATTCACTTGTACGACGGACGAGGAGCAGCCGAGCCGTTACTTACAATATCAAATCTCCATTCAAGCCCTGTTCACATTCTGCGATATAACCCGGTGGCTGATGTGGTCGTCAGTGTGGACGGTGGCGGCATGGTGGAATATTGGCAACCGGATCTGGAAAGTGGTTTCAGTACTCCTGCTCCTCCAGCGATTGGTTGGGAGTTTAAGAGCGATACAGATTTGTATGAGTTCAAAAAGGTTAGCCACTTTGCTCTGCCTTTGAACCTCCTCGACTTTATTAACCTTTTCGTAGGCTAAAAAAGTCCCAACATCACTCACATTTTCCCCAGATTACAGCAAATTCGTAACGTTCGGCTTTGCAGATCGCCAGATTCGAATTTTCAACTTTCATACCGGCAAACTGATGCGAAAGTATGACGAGAGCTTGACTGTCGTTTCGGAGATGCAGCAGGCGGGCACTGCCATCTACGTATTGGATGACATGGAGTTTGGGCGACGTCTGGCAATCGAGAGGGAAATTGAAAAGGTCAAAGGTGGGCAGAGTGCGACTGCGAATGCAGTTTTCGACGAGTCCAGCAATTTCGTCATATACCCAACAATTTTGGGAATCAAAGTAGTCAACATCAGAACCAACAAAGTGGTTCGTCTTATTGGCAAGGCGGAAACGCAGCGATTTATGAATGTCACTTTGTATCAAGGTGCCCCGCGCAAGAAGGGTCTCATTACTCTTGCAATGGCGGCGTCGGATAACCCAGCCTACAAAGAATCTGAGGCTTTGGATCCCACCCTTTTCGCTACTGCATATAAACGTAACCGTTTCTACTGCTTTTCGAAACGAGAAGCGGATTCTGAGGAAGGTGGTAGCAGCACTGGACGAGACATTTTCAACGAAAAACCATCAAGAGAAGAGCAAACGGTTGCAGCTTCCCAGTCAAATCTCGCCCGGTCGCTTGGCACATCGGCCATCTTACATACATCTCTGGGTGACATTCATGTTCGGCTCTTCCCCGAATACGCACCAAAAGCCGTTGAGAATTTCGTGGGCTTGGCCAAGAAAGGGTACTTTGAAAATGTCATTTTCCACCGAGTCATCAAAGGGTTCATGCTACAAACTGGAGATCCATTGGGAGACGGGACTGGCGGAGAGAGTTTGTGGGGTAACGATTTTGAAGACGAATTTCACCGAGCGGTCAAGCACGACAGGCCGTACACGCTCAGCATGGCTAATGTAGGCCCTAATACGAACGGCAGTCAATTCTTCATCACAACAGTTCCAACGGTGAGTTGCCATTCATTCAACATGCAGCCTCCATTGCTAAATAGCTATTACAGCCTTGGTTGGATAACAAACATACCATCTTTGGGCGCGCGACCGGTGGAATGGATGTTATTCATCGTATCGAAAACTCTCGGGTAGATAAAATGGACAAGCCCTTTGACGACATCACAATAATTAGCATAGAAGTCCGGTAGTCTCTTCGCGCTCAAATCTTGAATTAAGGAATAGATTTTCTTTCCAAACCAAAAATATACCCGCCCTTCGAAATCGTGATCATAGATGGTTTAAATCTTTACGGTTGATAGACTCTGTACTTGTTAACTGTGTGACTGGTGACGACCGAGACCAAGATCTGCATCTTCCCAGTGCCAAGATCGCGTCAGTCAACGCGTCGACCGAGGTGCTTGCCGTTCGACCGGGGTGCTTGCCATCGAGTCAATGGGACTCTCTCCGAGTGTCTTGCAGCAGCAGCGAAACTCAGTGTGGATACCAACGGAAGACTGCTCATCGTCGTCTTCCGTCCCTGACCAACTCGGAACAAAAGCCGCGCTCAAAGTTCAAAGCCGCGCTTCGGCTTCCGTAAGCAATCCAATCATCGGAGTTTAGGCCCTTTTCCACCTCCTGGACCTGGTAATTTCCTCGTGCTTGTTGATGCGCAGCGAAAGTACCCTCCCGCGAAAGCATCAACTGCGCCTGAATCGAACAAAAAAGTCCTCCTTGGTAAGATCCTACCGTGGCGCTGCAGGGCGTTCCCGATGGGCAATTGAAGAATGAAAATAAACTTGGCTTAAAGGCACGGGGGCTTGCCTTCATTGTCTTGTTAGCGGTCTTGCCATAAAGAGAGGGTGCCTGTACTGGCATCCCACGTTCTAGTTTTCGTTCTGGATACGGAGGAAGGGCCGTGATTGACTTTTTAAATTCCGTGACTCGTAGTGTGTATACCTGATTTGCCGCCACAGTAAGCATTGCATCGCAGTTCGCGAATGACAAAGTCATCTCATAAGTCCATTCAGAGATTCGAAAAGTCACGGTCAAAATTCCACTATCTGTAGAAAGTGTGATCCGCCTCGCAATGGTCAACGAGCAAGATCCCATCAACTTGGTTCCTGCCGTGAGCGGATGCCCATCAACGGATGGATTTTCGTTACTATTGAAAGCTGCCCAGCTTGAAACAGACAAACTAGGATCTGGACAATTTGCTCGCGTTTTTCCTATTGGCTTGTCACCTCCAACATCACCCCCACCTTCACTACTTCAGCATGCAATTCGCAGTCACCACGAGAATCCCATCCCCATTATGGGCAACTTTCTCAAACCCGTCAGGTGGGTGGATACTGCCGATTGAGGAGCGTTTCCCAGCTAACTTACATTTCTGTCGTTTTATAGTATTGGCTATGGCCCCATCTTTAACGTGGATCTTGGCCCTGCTCCCTTTGTCCAAACCCCGCATCTACTGATCGAGTGGAATAAATCCGCCAGAACGTTTGAGCTTTATATCTGTGGTACCGCTACCGTTGGCGTAGACAGTTCGTTATACAAGCAATCCGATCCCCCGGCAGTTCTGCGGAACTTTTCAACTTTTCAGTTGGGCAGCACCCGCTTTGAGTTTTACTTTCCGGGTCATTTGCCCAGCTGGTCTTCTTCTGCTGGACAGGCGTTGAGGTCGCTGGAAAGTGTTTTTGCGACGGGTTGCAAGGACAGTTTGGCGAGCAACCTGAGATGGGTTGCCGCCGGGATGAGCGACAAGGTCAAGGCCCTGCGCCCAAACGTATCATGGGCAAATCTCATCATTGGCGCGTTCAAGTCGTCTGGACGCAAACAGATGCTGTATGTATATGTCTACTCATCATACCGCAATTGATGCATTGTCACTCACGCGTCTCTACAGGGTTGCTGATCTGTATGCCGAAATCTCACGAACCTACAAATACTATCGGGACCAAAGGGGCAATAAATGGAAGAATGCTGTTCGCCACGCGTTATCCGTCAATACCTGTTTCTTCCGCCTGAACGAGAATGAGTACAAGGGCGGCTACTGGTCCTACAAAGAAAAGACGGGACCCACAACGGCACGGAGATGTAGCTCGACGCAAGGGCCAAATGGACAAAAGTCGGCGAATCGGTCGCGCTTTGCGACGATCGAGAAGGAAAACGTGTATCCCAAATGCAACAATACTGAATGGAAGATGGACGGCTTGTCTCGTCCCAAAATACCGGTCAATTCTCTCCCCAGCCCGCTCCCTAGTCCATTGGCATCACCTTCGGCACAAAAGGCAACGCTTCTCCTTGCTTCCGACCTTATGAGAACACCCCTTTGCCATCCGTGTAATGTGATGGGTTCACCCGTGTGGGGTAGCAACCAACTACCAACACCTCTCAGCCCGGGCTTCGGCACAAAAGCACCTTCCATCATTGATATCGACATGAAGAGGAGACTCAGTGGTTAAAAGCACCCATTCAGCACCTCACAAACATTTTTTTTTATCTATCACCCGCAGCCAAAGTCTTGTAAATATGGCTATTGTAACTATGTATTTTGTTCTTTCTCTTATTCACTTATCCTGTATATCCTGTATTATGCGTCTATTTCGCCATATTGTAACTATCTGTACAAATATTATATACCTATCCGCCAATTTCGGCGGCAATTGAGTTCAGAATATCTTGCTTTCTTTCAATTAGGTCATTCTGCCACCGAGATGATGATGAGATTAATTTGTTTTTATCAAGAATGAAATGAGCACACAACTTACCAGTTCCGTCCGCCGCTCAGCAATCTTCAACTTTGATAGTGTCAAGTCGGGGGGCAAATCGCGGAATGTTTTGAGTCGATCGCCTTGACATTTGACCGTATCAGCAAGCGATGCGACTTCGTTCTGGAGCTCCAACAGTGAAGAATACTGATATTTTGAGGAGGAGGGAGGGATTGCGTTCTGTTCTGGAATGTCAGTTATCTGATTCGCAATGACGCGTCTAACTCCAAAAATACCTCAAGCAGCTCCAGTCTTTCTTCATATTCCAATCCCTTTTGTTGGAGCACTACTGCGTTGTGTTTGTGTTCAAGATGCTGTTGTGATTCAGCACTTTCCCCAGCCTTCCAACGTTGAAGGAACCTGCGAGACAGAATTTCTTAGATGATGGACAGCATCCTCACAATGAGATTTAAACATACTTCTCCACCCGCCGGTTATTCCCTTGCAATTCCAAATGTTGTGCTTCAAGGTTCTTCAAATGCTCAGTGTACCTGCCTACTTCATCATCCAATGCTTTCTCTTCTAGAAGCAGGGTAGTCATGGCGGTGTGATAGCTACATGGGTCCGAATGTGAGACATTTGGGCATCCTGTTTTGATGGCGAATGTACCTACTGAGACTGGTATCACTGATCTCCAAACTTGTGGCCAAATTAGCGAGTGCCGTCGAGTCATGGACAGCGCTCTTGGAGAAGGTGTCCTTTGTAATACCAAACACAGACAAGACTGCCTTTAACCTGTTGGCTGTTGACAATTCAGTACAAGATGAAATGGGACGAGTTGCTGTGTGATTTTGTTACCTTGGTCAAGATATGATTGGGTTAGTGCTTCCTCGATGATTGGGTCCAGCTCCTGAAAACCAAAAGACGTTTCTGATGGAGCAGATGATGATTCCCCAACATTTGAGGGAATGTCAGCCTTGAGATTTGCCAGCCGCGAGTCCATTTTCTTCATGATACTTCTGGGGAGTGTGCAGCGAGGGATTTTAGTCAGATTTCACAAAGTCGGACTTTTGAAATCCTGCTGCTGAGACGCGCTCGGACACTTTCGGACATCACCAGTTAACTCCGAAATGGCAGACTGCCAGTCAAGTATATTTGTCTCTCAGACTCTCCGAGACAAGTGCAGCTTTGGCAAAGAACGCTCATTTTATTAATTCGGTTGCGTTTTGTAGGTAATAATATGGAAGAACTTTCAAATATTCTCCCAACGTTGAAGGGTACCGCCGATTCCATTTTGTGACGTAACGAGAATACGCGTGGAGCCTTTTGAAAGTGAAAGTCATTTTGCCGTCATCTTTCAAGCCTTTAGGAATCCATGCTTTAGGCGAGAAACACAATGACTCGTATAAAAGCAGGTTATTTACCAGGCCCTGCTGTACATATACTTACTTACTCGTGTATACGGAAAACACATACATCCCAACAACACATACCACACATAACCCACAACTAACAACAAGACAAAATGGCCATGAACGCAGCTTCCAATATGGCTCAAAAGATCATGGGCGACAAACCCACCAGCACTCCCGCAAAACCAAACACTCGCCCAGGCGAAACCATGAAGGCATTGGCCTGGTTTGCCAAGGGCGATCTCAGACTCATTGATGCCCCCGTCCCCGCCATCACACATCCCAAGGACGCCATCATCCGCGTCACGGGCACCACCGTCTGCGGCAGCGACTTGCATCTCCTCCACGGCGACATCATTCAACTTCAGAAAGGTATTTGTTTTTATGCGGATGTTTACTTGATCGGACCCAAATCTGACGTTGACATTCATAGGCGATATCCTCGGTCATGAATACATCGGCATTGTTGATGAGGTCGGCAGCGAAGTTAAAGACATCAAAAAGGGTCAGCGCGTTGTCGCTGCTTTCAATGTTGCGTGTGGGGACTGCGAATACTGTCACAAGAAGCAATTTACCGAATGCGATACCACCAACAACTCGAGTGTCATGGAAATGATGTACGGCCACAAACTCGCTGGGATTTTAGGTAAGGTTCACTGGTCGAGACATTTTTCCGAAGGGAAAATGGACGAGCGAGGAATGGTTTGCGCAGCACAATCGAATGCGAGCGGAGGGAGCTCCGGGGATAAAAGCCCGAAGGGCCAAAAACAATTTTGTGGAGCAAAATTGAAATGTGAAGGGAAGGGACTATTTCGACGAGTTCGAGCGCAAGCGAGGGCGAGGAGCATTGTTTATTTTGGAGAGCTGATGCCAAGGGTGTTTCCAAACAAACTCAAAATGTTTGCAAAATTTACTAATCGCTTGATTACCTCTCTATCAAACAGGATACGGTCACTTTGGAGGGTACGTATTGTCTTGCTTTCAATGACTTTTGGATACAAATGTCTAACCTTTTTCGATTGACACAGTGGTTTCGCCGGAGGTCAGGCTGAATACGTCCGTCAACCATTTGCCGATGTCAACCTCTTTCCTGTTCCCGCCGATCTGCCCGACGAAAAGGCCCTCTACCTATCCGACATTGTATGCACAGCTTACCACGCCGTTGTAGAGTCTGGCGCCAAAGAGGGCGAGACGATCGGAGTATGGGGTTTGGGACCCATCGGTCTGTTTGTTTGCCAGTGGCTCCGAACGCGTGGCGTGAAGCGTATCATTGCCATCGACAATGTCCCCGAGCGTCTCGAAACGGCCAAGACCAAGTTTGGCGTTGAAGGCATCAACTTTGACGTCGACACCGATGTCGTCAAAAAAGTCTTTGAACTCGTCCCCAAAGGCCTGGACCGAACCATCGACTGCGCTGCATTCCGGTACACCAAGAGCATGCTCCACAAGGTTCAGCGGGCCGTCGGTCTCGAGACGGATACCAGCGAAATTGTCAATGAGCAGATTCGCGCCGTCAAAAAGTTTGGCACTGTTGCGTTGATTGCGGATTATGCTGGTACCGCCAACGGATTCTTGATTGGCGCTGTCATGGAAAAGGGGATTCGTCTTATTGGATGTGGACAAGCCCCAGTTCAGCGCTACATTCCAGAATGCATGGAAATGATTCAGAATGGAAAGGTATGTAATCCTTCCTGTGCACCACCCCTGCACCCTCTAACATCTTTCCCAATAGTTTGACCCCACAACAATCCTCACCCACCGATTCGCCTTTGAACAAGTCGCGGACGTGTACAAGCGCTTCGACCGTAAGGAAAGCGGCATCATGAAGGTCTTTTTGCAAACAAAGTTCTCCAAACCCGCTACCCCCGGAACACCTGCATTGAGCGATGTCAACGACTTGCCTCCTGGAAATTAGTAGAGACGTTTTAGGTTATACATAGTTTTCTTTCCTAGTACATACTTTTTTTTTACATATCTGAATACCAATCGTACATTTTGGACCTTCTTTTATCTGCATGCAGTTTGCTTCTCTCACCACACTCTGCACCACACTGACCGTGCACTGCCCAAACTTGATGGGTTCGGGTAAGCCCGGGTCCGGTCGCTTATCCACATCCGGTGAACTCCGATCAAACAAGTCGCCAAAAGTCTTTGGGGCGCGTCTTCCTTTGGGGCGAGCTCGACGACGACACTCGAGTATATATAGGGTGAGTGTATTGGACTTTCACCTTCTACTCAAAAATGCTACCCGAAGGAATCCAGGATATCAGCTACCGCAAGGTCGCAGCCCGAAAAGTAACCCAAGAACTCCTGAAGGAATGCGCATCTCTTTTCCGCACCAACTACGGAGTCTGGGGTAAAGGAGGATACCGCCCCGGCCATCCCGTTTCCCTTCCTCCCACCAAACTTAAAACCGATTTCCTCTTCAAGGACGACTGTTTTCTGGTGGTCGCCAAGGACCATGAGGCCGATATACTCATAGGCCACGCATTTGCCGTTCGTTTTCCGGTTCCTGAACTTGGCGGATATGCGGTCTGGATCACCCAGTTGGTCGTCCACTCGGCCTACAGAAACAAGGAAGTGGCCACACATTTGGTGACGCTGGCATTGAGTAAACAGGATGTATGTGCGGGTCTGGTCAGTTCTCATCCCTACGCAGTCCGAGCCCTGGAACGCGCCACGAAACAGCGAAGCTCGGTCGACTTTGTGAAAGAGTGAGGTCAGACGCTCGTAAAGGCCGGCGGGATTCCGTACGTTCAAGATTGTCAGCTATCCTTTGACGACCACTGCTGCAAGATTGACACGGGATTTTTTGTGGATCATACGGGGGTGGACCAAGTTTTGGCCAATGTGGTGGCTCAGGTTCCGAATACCTGGAAGCTTGGCACTATCAAGGACGGTGAGGAGTACATGGCTTTTGTGAAGTTTTTTTGAATCAACCAAGGAATGTCTCGGCACAAGAACCTTTATTGTAAGATCTGAAGAATATACGGTTATATTGGGGGTAAAGATGGTAAAACGACGGTCCTTTTTACAATGCGGGACCATTGTTTTACCATTTTTATCCCCATCATCTATTGTTCCCAACTACATACATTCATATTTCCATTTTTATAAAAGAAAAACTTTCGACGCTCGCACGTTTAATGTCAATTCCCAGGGTCATTCATATAGTCAGTGGGGCATCAAACTGCAATGATCACGCACCCCGCTTGAAGAACCTGAAGAACATTAATCAGAAATTAATCCTCATCATACTCTCGTATAAGCGCAAAAGCGCCATAACTGGAAATGAAATGTGTAACCCCAAAGAACGTTACACAACCTAAACGGCAACATAAGCTGCGCAGCGCTTGGTGGTGTACGCGCTGCATGCGCGTCCTTTGCCTTGCGGTGTGTGTGCGGCTGTTTCCCTCTTCCTCAGCAAAGCGCAAACGGAATGTTTCTCAAATGACCAATGAAAGCAATTCCGATGCAAATCTTTGAACATATATAAAAGACTCGGCGTGTATCTAACTCCCGCTCGCATCCAAACTCATCAAATCACATCCACTCGATATTCATACCCCATATGCGTCTGCCGAGCATCCTCTTCGTTGCACTGGCCCTGCTCGTCTCTCCCATTGCCACGGCACCCCTTCCGTGTTCAGACTCTGGTGACAATCCCTGTGTGGATTTAGAGGGGGCTACAGTCTATGGTCTCGAAACACCCAATCCCGTTTGGATCCGCCCTGCTCCTGAGGACGACAACTAGAGAAACTCGCTCAACAAACTCCCTGTTCACTACTTTGCGGTCAACCTGTTGCGATGACACACCGAACACTTACACATCTGATCTCGACATGAATCGAAAATGTTGAGACTTGGGGATACACACCAAAGAACACACACACACTACTTGTATATATGGTGACATAGAATGTATATAGATTTTGTCGCCTTTTTTACCATAAACTTTTACATATATACATAGATTTTTTACACGATTTTCATACATTTCCTAGCATCATCTCTTTCGCAATTTCCATCATAGTTGGCGAGGCCATTCGCTGCTCACTGCAGGCTTTACCTTGGCAGATACATCAAAGGGGACTATCATTCGGATGAGACTCTCAAGAGCGCGGACAGATCAATCGAAGGTGGTAGCTCCGGTAGCTTGCAAATTCACAAGGAATGATCCGTTACATATCGGCCAAGAATGAATAACATTTATATATAACATCAAAAGAACAAAATGAGGCCCCCCGACAAGAGATTTTATCTAACCGATAGGGGAATTCTTAAAAGCCAGGGCAAAGTTGGCTATTTGGACGGCAGTAATGGGCAGGAAAACCACCATTTCGAGCCACCACAGCTGAGGCAAAAAGGTTTGGGTCAAGATCCAGATGAGCAAAAGGAGTGCCGCAACCCAGGTCAACACAATGACTGGCTGTGTGTACGTAAAGAAATTTTTTTTTTCGTTTTAGTCTTTTGGAAAAAGAAATGGGTTTTTGGAAAGATCACAACTGACCGTATACACGCCGTGTCCAGCCATGTTGGCGACTGTTGTAGCCAGCAAGATGAGAAAGGAATCACGGGCCGCGCGGGCAAAACGGTTGGCCTTTCCCGACTTCGACAAAACAAAATGCAAAATGGAACATTCGTCAAATACTCAGTAGAACAACAAAGCTGAGAAATACAAACTTACCACTCCTCCATACTTGCTGCCTTGCTTGTCTTTACCAAAATAGTGCAGCATCGGCGCGAGCAGCATTCCTACCAACCACAGGATGAATGCGCAAAAGACAGCAACCCAGACCGCTAATATATGCATAAAAAGTTAACGACATGGTCTTGCAGAAACAAGAGATACGTACATTCAGTCTGTCCATTGATAAAGCGGCCCAGACCTGGCATCCCACCAGCTTGGCGGGCATACAGATGGCCTGATGTATATGCGTACGACATGATTCGAAAGTTTCTAGGTTGGGATGTTTCTCAAATTGAGTAGGTTTGTTGCATCCAACTTGAGCGAAGGGGAAATCTCAATCTAACCCCTCCTATTTACCGAGACTGACAAAACTTGTGGAGTGTCAGACGTAAAAATGGTTTTAGAATCTCCACGTGGGGACCCTTTTTCCCAGGACCATTACTCATTTTGGCTCGTGCAAGCCTCCAAAACTCAGTGTGGAGAGTACATTTATTTACGTACTCGAGTACAGTAGCATCAGTACCTCCAGCAGTACCTCGGCATCCGGTGTTGACCTATACCAAGGCTCTTATTTCGATCAATCGTAACTAAGAAATGCCCGCCATCTCAATCGCGCGCGCATTTATACTTGGATTTTAGCTCCATGGTAAGGGTGATTTCCCGCCAAATTTATTGGACCATGGTATCATTCATTTTACAAATAGTGTACATAAACTCGAGTATAAGTAACGTGAGAGCGCTCGTTTTTTTTTTGTGTGCCCGCCCATACTACGTAGCAAGCGTGTCCTTGGTTCCGCGCCGGCCTCCCTTGGACTTTGCCGCGCTCCTCAGCAACTTTTTAATAACGCCATCCCGCTCGACCTCGAGAAACCGAGGGAATACGTCGTACATGGCATTCAGAACCTCGGTCCTCGCTTCATCAAATACACTTACGAGGGGCAGGACGCGCGAGCCATCGCCCACCTGCTTTGTGATCTCTTCGACCATGCGTTCAGGAAGGTTTACGGCCAGAGGAGCACCTTCAGCGATAAATGTCCGATGAAATGCGCGAAACTCTTCTTTCAGATGAGGCGGAATTAAGAGTCCACCTTCAGAGATGGCGACGGGAGGTGGGGCCAGAATGGGTTGGGATCGGGAATGGATGCCAAACAGCGACCCCACGCGGGACGATTGGGCTAGACCTCCTCCCGTTAAAGGATTTCGCATCCGAGCAATCACCTTATCCTTCCAAGTTCTCTCAGGTCGAGTGGTGAAATCGAAAACGGGGTATTTGTCCGACATGTCGAGTTTACTGGTCGAGGTCTGGAAAAGGCTTTTGGGCACCCGACCCGGGGTTTGAGAACTGGACGGTTCTCTTTGTAGAGCCGGTGCCGGTGGCTCTTCAGCAACCCCAGTGGTAATCCCTTGCAGAAGCCGTCCTTCGCCCGGGGAGGGCGACTGCGCAACACGTACTTTTTCCATGAGCGCTCGGTATTCTTGATAAAATAAGGGGTTCTCGGCGGCAAAATCGCGCGCGGAAAAATCGGTGAATGCCTCAAAACTTTCAGGGTCATCTAATACACTGGCAAACAATGCCCAGGTGCCTGGTGTCGCATTCGCCATCTTTTTGGCTCGCGCAGTCGGCTTCTTGGCCGGTTTGCGACGGACCGGACCGTCCAGCTTCTCGTTGCTGGCATCAGATTCATTGTTTGACTCACGCGAGGGTGCTCGATACAGGCGCTGGAAATATCGTCCGATGAATGCTAGCGGGTCACAGTCGTAGGAACGCAAAAGGGGTAAAAAGATGGACGTTATGTGTCCCACAGCTACTCCAAGTACCGGCCAGTTTGACGCGGCAAAGTATAATCGCAGGGGTGTTTCGCCATAGTTGCGCCCCGACGGGAACATTGTCTGTTCGATACCGTACCTACAACAGCACCACACAGGTCACTCACTACTCGGGTTCAGGAACACTCAAAAATACTTACATGACAGCCACAAACGTGCCGGATATCGCAAAGGCAATCAAATCACGGCGAATGCCATAGGTATCATTGTCTTTCCAGAGCCACCAGCATAATGCAGGGCAAGCTAGCATGAAAAAGCCGACCATGGTTGCGAGCACCGGAATCATTTCCCACGCAGCCATGGTACATTCGTACTGGAAGGGAGCGACCGAAAATGGCTTCGAGAATATCGTGACCACCGTCAAGTACGCAATCACCACAATCATGACTGCGATCAAGATGTACGCCAGTCGCTGATTGGGTTCGTCATCAGATTTTACCCCGCTCTGGCTTTTGGGGGTGTTGGACCTGCCACGGCCGGTCCAAGTCCCCAGAAACCTCGGAAAGCTCGATCTTCGCTTCTTTCCGGATCCTGGAAGGTCACCCGGCGTCCATGGCAGGGGTTCATCTCTCATGATGGTACCATCCCCATTCTCAATGTTTATGGAAGGAATTGCAGGATGGGACATTGCATTGTTTAATCCGAAATGTGACCGGGATAGCGCAGCCGTTGACGCCGTCAAGGTTGACCACATGCTGCCGACCTTGCCTTTCAGACCATAGTTACTGACATCAGCGGTACTTAGAATCCTATTTGGAGACAGTAGCGATGAGCCACCGAACACTGATCCGGCCACGGTAGAGCCTCCAAGTGTGGATCCCCCAACCATTGAATTGAGAGCCATACTAGAGACTGCGCCAAGCGGCACGGCGGCTATATTTGTGGCAGCGAGACCAGCACCGCTCTCCGCCCATACTCCTCCCAACTCGGCATCGCGAGCTTGACTATTGTCCGGCTGATGCGTGTGAGCATATCGATCGGCTGGTGGGGCAATGTGAGCCGTTTTCGTAATTATGATTTTTCCTCGCTCGTCGTTGACAGCTCCGTCCTTTACGCGGGTCAACTTTCGTTGATTGGATCGGAACAGATATCGGAGTCGCCATGCACGGGCCGATAGCGAAAAGACTGTCAGCGTCACGCCAAGATACATTCCCCAGAGAATAAAGACGCATGGGAAGCGCATGGCTTGAAGCAAGAGACTTGGGATGGAAATAAACAGATTGCCAAAGAATCCCAAAAGGGTTAAAAATACAGATCTCTAGGAGAGGGGGAAAATGAAAGACAACATAGTTCAGTACACGCCACTTATGAACCATTGGGGTTGACGCTCACCTTTGCCAAAGCTTGATCGACCCTGGTACGCCATACAAACCATCCCGCAGTTGTGATCACAAAAGTCAAATACACAACGAAAATTCCAATGTAAACGTTCCTCGTTGATAGGATAATATTCATTCGCCAAGCGGCATCCAAAGCCAGCTCTTCTGGCGTGGGCGAGTTTGCAGCCATTGCTGTTGCGATGAAGAAACTTCAGAATAAGCAGGAAAGAAAGACTTAACTAAAGTTTGGTTACGGAGAAAAAAATAATGTAATTTAATTGCCTAGGTGGTAATTATTTGGCATTTTTGTCACTGCCACGCCTGTTTAGACCCAGTGATTGGCAAAACAGAGTAATGTCCCTTATTTCTGTTAAGGGCGGGTAAGGGTACTGGGGAAAGTAAACATGAGTAATTGGGGTGAGAACATCCTTGGTGGGCGGATTTATCGAGCCCGCCATTCTAAATTACTTTTGGAAATACGATTAGCTTCTTCAGGGTCCTCGAACATCTCATATAGACTTTCACCAACTCTCAAGTTATAGACCGGTACTAATTATAGATTTTCATGCCGTAACCTTCCAAAAATAGAAGCGGCCATGATCTCATTCCTAAAGTCTGGAAAAGACTGCATATTTGAGCAGCGTTTCTCATTCCTTAAATCCAGAAAAGCACTACATATTTGAGATTTTTTCTGGGTAGAACGTCAACCCGAAACGTCCAATGGGTCTACCAGTTTACCAAGAGCCAAGGCCATCAAGCAGCGGTGCACATATGGGCAGGCCATGTCCGTATGGGTCTGACGACGCTGATCGGCCCCCAGCAATGCGCCGAAGTCCGACAACAATCGATGCTGCGCTAGAGTTATTCGGATTCTTTTCACCCCGGGAGACAAAACAGTTTTTTGATCGGTTATTGGAGTCGATGAGTGCCCCCGCCAAGGAAGCGCTCATCCAAGTGATTTGGAACAGTTTAGGACCACAAGAAAAGGAGTGGTTTGATTTGCCCCGCCGGCCCACTTCGAGTGAGCAGACGCAACAGGCACCATCTCCCACGCATAGCGATCACGGTCCGTGGAGCGATGAAGAGATTCTGTGTGGTTTTGCTGGAACAATGCTGCAGCTGAGGACCGGTCGGCGAATAAACGGGGGAGCAGGTCATAGTAACGTTAGAGGGAGAGCTGTGGAGTTTGGGACAGTAGCTAGTCAGATCCCGGTCATCCCCACCACCACAATGAGTCGATATATCTCCCACCCAACCCGAAGTGTTTTGCCAGCAAGAGTTGAAACCTACGATGATTTTGAGGATGAAGATGATGGAGGGGTTGGCAACGTATTCCTTGCCGCACGTGAGAGAAATGCTCGGCAGAATGCGGAGGCCGTAGCAACACGCTCATCGAATGCTCCTGCTACGCGTTGGACATCCGGAGGTGGGGCAGACTGGGAAGTTGACTAGTTTGTGATGACTAGTTTAGGCCCTGCGCCTTTCCGCAACTTGGTTGTATCTCCGATTCGATTACGATACATTTTATATAGCAAAATCAGAGTTTTTCTTCTCTATAATTTTGAATATTTGGTCTTCATACTGGAAAGCTTCTGGGGCAACTTTTCAACCACTTTCGACATTTCCATCTTACGGCGCAGCCACGCGCAGCTCTGCGCAGCTGATGATTTTGGAGGTGGATTTTTCTTAAACAAAAGAGCAGATAACACGCTTTTCTGCAAACGCTGGGCCTACAGGGCGAATTTGATGGTTCACTGCCTGTTTCTAATAAATCCAGGTCGGGTGCCTGTGAGAATGGCATTGCAAAAATTTAGATGATCGCCAGGAGGTGCAAACGAACAGGAGACTCGGGGGAGATTTCGTTCAGCGCATACAGAGGGGCCATCATGCGGGTAGGTATAAGACGTACATTTATGAAAGCATTGACGAGTTTTGGTATGGGCAAAAAGTTGTTCAGCTCGGCAAAAGGGAAGGGAAGGGAGGCGTATTAAAGTTCGCGAACCATGTTTTCAGCGCCAATTTCGCCACGAACCTCTTGAATGCTATGTACGAAAGATCAAGGACTTTGTAGATAATGTTGAGGATGGGGGTGGAGAGCGTGGGCCTAATGTGTATGATACAAATAAGCCGCTGGACGGACATTTCTCAACAGATTCCCACGGCCGAAAAAGGACGATTAGGGCTCACGCATGAGTTTTTGAGCTAAAGGTCCGTATCAAGTTGTTTTTGGGGTCATTGGAACCCCTTATACATGCAATGTAGGCATTGTGTCTGGAGTGGCGGTGATAAATTCTCCTGATATTCTATGTCTAACTTTGGAAACCAAATTCAGGCCGGTGCGTAGGTTACGGTAGGGCCGATGGAATGAGATGTATGGCACATAGCGCCGGAGGGTTGCACGACAACCTTTTGCGAGGTATGGGAAGGAGAGTGAGATGCCAATAGCGGGTACGGGATGGAACAAACTAGAACAAGTTGGAGGAGGGCTGAGTTTGCCACTCGGGGTTGCACTTGGCCAGTGGGGTTACGCGCAGCTAGACTCCCTCCAGATTTGCTTTAGCTTGTCAAGAACCTTTTAATATGTCGTTTCGTATAAGAGGTTACTCATAAATGACATAAGGAAATGTCGGACCACTGCAGTTGCAATGAACATCGCAAAGTACTAAAAACATGGGCATTTGTTCATCCCTGGATCTCTCAGCAAGGCACTCGTTGTTGGCATTGACTATACGAAATTCATCAACTTTCCATCAGGAGTTGTACGACTTTGAATGAATTTTGCCGTCACCCCTCAACTTCATGTTAGTTGTTTCTTCAACAGGTTTCTTCGGCTGACGTTCGGTGTCCATGTTGTCATTTTGTCCGGTGACAGTACAGCCGTCCGTCAGTTCGCCCCGCCGCCACCAGACCAATTGATAGAGGTGATGAGTTGTAGACTCCATCGAAGCCTGATTCGGCCCTACATGTGATAGACGGGCAGATTTGGGAAGAACGGCCAGTTGTCTGTGGACGAGACTCAACCGATCTCAGCGTAAACCTCACAAGTGACTACTTTTGGAAATGGGATGGGTGATGAGTACTTTATGCTTGATGGGGCCAGCTGGTTGATGAGCACAAAGGATCTTGGGAAAGGTCAACTGAACATGCCTCTGAGCGACATCAACGACGCTCTTCTACGCTCTTTTGAGTCGGAGTTTTTGCAGAGTTCGGTGGCAAAGCCACATTTTGGCGTTAGAAGAGTGTCCGACGTTCCGACGCGCTCGACGCTTCCCCCAGATCGGCGAAGCATTCACGGTCAAACATGACCGTCAATGATCATAATAAACAACAACATGACCTCCGAATACAGCTGGAGGCATTTCAACGCAAACGGGATCTGGAGAGAAAGTACGGCGGAGCAAAACGAAACGAAGCCACTTTTACACGGCGCTCACGATTGCACTCATTTAGATCTGCCACGAAACCCATGAAGCCTGCACTCAGAGTCGCTCAAAGCACGACATTATGTAGGATTAACCGCTTTCAAAGACTTTCATAACTGCTACTAAACGTCATTTCTTAGCCAATGTAAACGGGATCTCCTCTGCTGTTCAGAAACAGCTAAACGATCGCTTGTCTTCTTTGGGTCCGAAAACTCGGAGATCTCCGTCAGATAGAGCACTATCCAATGCCACTACAGCACATGTCCCAAATACACCTGCAGAACTGGTGCCGGCCAGTCCCTCGAAAATCCCCTTGCGCGTCCCAAGTGCTCCAAAAACTACACTTGGATCTCTCTCCCGCGTGATATCCCCACAAATCGGTCAGAAAAGGCCTCTACGAAAAAGCATAATTGGCGAACCGTCAAGAGTAGAAAATAGTTGCGATGACCCTCCAAAGAAAATCGCTCGCCGGGATTTTTCTAATTCGAGGCTGACGCGTCCTACCGTTGCCAGCTCGGCAAAATCCCGACGTCCAACTGAAGAACCGGCCGATAATGTCCGACGTCCTTTTACCTCTTCAAAACCCGTCAAGCCCGTGCCCCCCAAAACAACAATCCGACCAAGAAGGAGCATCGCTGTTGAGCGAGACTCCGACGAGGAGCTGGAAAGGCGAGTTAAGGCTGGGACATCGACATGGTGAGTCTTGCCTTTCTAAACACTTGAAAGCTGTAATCTAATGCGTCCTGGCCTCGCCAGCCGAGAACCTTCGAGCGAGGCAACTGCGAAACATAACCGCGCCCCCATCGCTTCCCTGAGATCAGCAAAGCCCGTGGTTCGCAAATCATTATCTCGACCGAGAAAGAGCATCGCTTTGGAACGAGATTCGGATGAGGAACTGGAAAGACTTGTGCAAGCCGAGACATTGGCATGGTTGGTATTTGTTCATATTTTCCAATTGATTTGAATCCTGAATTTGGAGCCAGCCTTGCACAGAAGTCTCGGCCAAAAACCTCTTCGGTTTCTCTTTCGACACAGACATGCGAAGAATTGCTCAAGCAATTGGTTGCTGACAACATACACCTATACCGAGCTGAAACTGAACAGGTGTGCGTGTCACAGATGCCTGATTCAGCCACGAACCTTTCTCAAGAACCGTCGGAGTACGTCAGACTTGTTGACAGTGCCCGTACAGTCAGCAACATCGGCGGGACATCAGGCAGGCCTGAGTCTCTGTATCCGACTTTAGAAAGGGAGCCGTACAACGATCTAGGCATTGACAATGGTTTGGCGAAAACGCCGGACAATTCAGAGTCTTTGTATCCGACTCTGGAGGAGCAGCCTTACAGCGTCGTTGTCAAAGCTGTAGATTTTGCGCTGGAGAAAAGCAAACGGGACCTGCACACGACTTTCCAAACCGACCAGTTGTTCTACAAAGAACATATTAGGTGCGATTTTAAATTGCTCGCTTCTTTTTGTTACTAACCCCACCACCAGGACATCTCCCTTGCGCTTTTTGCTCACCCCTACTATACTACGAATTATCAATACTTCTACGGGGCACTGCGTAAAGGAAGATTGCATTCCGATCCCATGTGTCTCCCCCCTGACTTGGTACGATGGCTTCATTGCGTACAAGGTTAGTTGTGGCAGGGTAGTGAACCAACATTGATGTTACTGAACAATTGTTTTAGAGCGGCAATGCTGCCGTTGGTCGAATGATATACAGCACACTGGCTACCACCCGCTGTACGGAGCATACCAAAGGATCTTATCATATCACCCTTCGAAGTAATGGCGAACTTCTCTATTTGAAGAGAAGTTCCATTCAGATGATTGAATTTTGGAAGAGCTGGATTTATTTTGAGTGGAAGCTCGGACACAGTAGCAATGCCTATGATATTTTGGCATTTGCGCTAAGCATTTTGGGATCATCGGTACGAATGAATGCTATTTGTGCTGTAGCCTCCATCTTAATTTTGGTATCTAGCATTTGGAAGCGCTTGAACAATTCTGGCAGTCCTGTGCCAACACGCTCGCGATAGAAGAAACATTCGAGCGGCAGGATCAAGTCACTTACCCGATCGCATCAACGCCAGAGGCCAAGCCTATGGCAGTTGACCAGGACATCACTCCTCCTTTGCCAAGCTGGACTTTTGAGGGATACCGTAGCCCTCAATCACAATTTGCAGTGACACCGTCACCTCCTCGATCCGTTTTCTTGGAAGGAAAAGAGCGAAACTTTGCTGACACCCCCGTCTTCCCGGAAACGCCATTGCAGGACCTGATCAAGAGAGTTGGTGCAAGCAGTTCAGCTACACCCACTCCAACGCCTCGCGCTTTCGGTTCTTTACTGCGCTCGGGACGTGGGCCAAAGCTTGCAGGATCCACGCCATTCGCCCGGCGTCGGGCAGATATCTACGGTGATATTATGGGAAAACTTCAAGACATGACATTAGGCTCTCCTATGCCACCATCTCAGCATCAAGAAGAAGAGAAGGAGAATGCAGCTCAACAAGAGAGCACTATCGTGAAGATGGAACCCGGTAAGGTAGCCAAGCCTCCCAAAGTTGGAGTGCGATTCGGTCCAACGGATGGATCCCGAGTCACGATTCTGACACCGGTTCGCACAAAGAAGCGCGAAAAAGAATGTAGGTGGCATGTTTCTGTCGAGCAGACGGTTCCCCCTCTCATCTCTTTTATCCCTGAAGTGCTCGGGTCAGAACATGTCATCACCCCAGTGAGGCGCTCGATGAGGAATTTCAAAGAAGCCGACTACGTGACCGCCCCTCCTAGCAAGAACCCATTATCCGACGACCCTATTAGCACTCCTACAGTTGCGGAACCAACTACCGACCGATTGCTTCAGAATTACGGATATGCTTACAAACCGAACAAAGTATGACTGATCCCTCTTTTTCGATTTCGCGTTACTGATCAATGGCCGCAAATTGTAGCATTTAGATCAGACCACTACGCCAATGAGTCGGCGGAGATCCACAATGAAACAGGAAAGGAAGTAAAATAGACCGGGGCACGGAGTGTATATCAAATAAATATGAGTCCTTCGAACTGCTAGTGCTCTTACCACTGCACGCGCGTTTTCATAACCTCCAACGATGTTTCCATAGATTGTGCTGGAAAGTCTATACTGGCTAAGTTCATATATTATCAAATCTAGGCGGTTTTACGCATGTACATCGATCACTATTAAATAATTGTCGTCCCTGATTAGCAGTCCCCGTTTGCGTTCCATTATGTTGATGCAAGATTGTCCCGAGAAAATCCCCGCTCTTCCTCGGTTACTGCGTTCGAGTCTTGCAAGTCAGACTTCCGGGATTGTTGTAAGCTCATACGCGCCAATATGCTGGCTCGTTTTGACTGCACTGGAAGCTCCCCCCGTTCCCAAATATCGTACATCAGAATCTTATATTCCTCAGTTTTAATGAACTTTGGGACAGAGTCACCCGCTATCACTTGGAAGATATGTGCTTCTGCCGATGAGAACATTGTTGCATTAAACCCTACGTCATGTGGGTCCTGGTGTTCCCAGCAAGCTTCTGGGGCGGATGAGATGAATTTTTGAATGCGCTCGTCGAACGGATCAATCGGGCTTGATTCTTTGATTAAAGATGAATCGAACAAATCGAAATATTTTTCACGGGATTGTACGACAGTGCTAACGTCCCTAATGACCTTTGACGGAAGATTCAACTCCCGCGGAGACATTCGAGTCATGTACCTGAGGAAAATGCCAATTGCATGCGCAATAAGCAACTTCTCCGCATCTTCTGATGGTAGAGAATGTATCCGGAGAACCGCTTCCTGGCTCACCGAATCGAGACTGGCTATTGATGCCTCCTTGTCGTAGCACAGGCGGAAACGCTCGGCGTCAACTACAAATTCGAGGTTTTCCTCACAAAAAAGTGTAGCAACAAAAGCCACAAACTGATTTCGAACGGCCGGGGTCGTCAGAATGGTTGTAAGACGCGATACGTGGGTTTCCTTGGCAGTTTCCCATGGGAATGCTGGGGATGCCCCAAAGCTCATTCTCCGGTGGGAAGATCGTCTAGATGTAGCATTGTGTGCGTCAGAAACATCTCCATCCGCAGTCAAAAATGATGTTTGCTTGCTGCTAGGACTGCTCCCGATCCCCTCAAGCTCGCCGCTTGGATCCGATGGAAGCTTTTCGATTGAATAAGGACGGTGATCAAATTTTTCACTACTTTCGCGAGGGCTTTGAACTCGCGACTTTGCTAAATCTTCACCACTTTGATTATTCAGACCCAGAGGTCCCAGTTTCTTTTTCAATGACATGTTGCTGAAAAAGTCCCTCACAGTAGGCCATTTCGCCTCAGGCCAGCCAGCCAGGGCCGCGCCTGTCTCTGTCACTTGGTATATGATGTTTTTATTGTCTCGGAAGACAACGTCGCCTTCGTCCACTGTTCGAAGCCAGTCATTTTGAATGAAATGATCAGCTATATCCAGGCACTCCATTCGGGACATTGCCGTGGTCGTCTCCAGAAGATGAGTTATTGCCTCTTGGCCAGAGCAGCAGTGGCTGTAAGTTTTCAACATCGCCATGCGATCCCGTAAAGCGATGCCAGGCAGGGGGGTTAGAGGATGTAGCAGCGGGCCACTCAATGGGGGTGTTTCCAGACCGCTGTCTGGGGTTGCTTTATCTTTATCTCCGCCTGACTCATTGGGAGTATCACCAATGAAGCGAATGAAAAGTAACTCGAAATCAGTAACACAGCGTCCAGATATCCAATTCAAGACGAGGATACGCCTATCGGAAGCTAGAAGCATTTTCGCCTTGCGGCCCAGCATATAGACATGCTTTGATTTGAGTAGATCCGAGACATCGTCGGCATCGGGAGAGCGCAGGAGCCTTCCTTCAACGCATCTACTAAGTACTGTGACCGCATCCTCCCGATTGAACCCAGGGGTGGCAGTCCGAAAGGCATCAATGGCGTCTTCACTTGTAAATGTATTGGGATAGTGTTTCAATCGGATTCTGTGCTCTGAAGTTGGTATCTTTTCAGCAAAGTTTAGAAATACTTCTAAGAAAACATCCTTTATGAACACTGCGTTAATATTCTGGTGTCAGGCCCCAAGTAAGTGAACATGCATACCCGATTCTGCGCCTCAACCATTGAAAGGAGATCATGATCATGGAATTTGCGTTCTGGTGGGGGAAGTGGAATGCTATCGACGTCGGCCATAGTTCTACAAGTCAAAAACCAACTCCTTCGATTCTACGATTCACTCTATTTTACAAGAACATTTGCAGCGTGGATTCCGTAAAATAAAATGTAAAAAGCTTTGTACCTAAAAATAAATGTTACGTGTATACAATTGAGTTTGCCTAATCCCTGCTGTATTAAAGCTTTCGGGTTAGCTGGTAAAAAATCCAAAAATGTACCGGCTTTTGAAGGCTTCCATTCGTTTCGTTGGGCTGAATCGTCAAGGGTCCAACTTATAGCTTGTGTAACGTTAACGGTGATCTTCCTGGTATTATAAGATAGGCTCCTCATCCCGCGGTTTTGCCCTATGCTTGACTTTCCCAACGTGCCTGGCAATTCAGCAGTTCAGCATACGATCCACTCCACATATTGTCTATACGTCCGCCAGCGTGGAGATTATCCCACGCCCCATTACTATATTAACTGATTGCTTACGTAATATTTGACCGGCCATCAGGACCGAACTGGCGTCCTGACGTTTACAAGATTGTGAATTATTTTGAACCGACCTCCTCTGGATCTGTGCGCAATGGTAACCACCAGCAGCTTGCGTATTGCAGCAGCCATACTTGTGACGCTTCTGGGTGTACGGGCAGGACCGCAACAGACACAGTTGGCTCTAGTCGACAGTGAGAAAACATGCTACAATAACGCAACCTTAGTAGACGGCCGCATTTGCGATTGTCCTACCGGCTTCGGAGCGGAGAACTGCGGCTCGCCAAGTAATTATTGGAGTTCTTGAGATTTCTTTGCTCTGAATCAGACGTAAACTTTAATCACAACAGCTTGCGGTTCGCCGGCAGACGGTCTCGACCGGCCGCTCAAGAAACCCGGCGAGAGTTGCTTGTGTACGAATGGATGGACCGGAATCAACTGCAATGTGTGCATGAGCCAGGACGCTTGTGTTGGTCCAGTTGGTGGACTTCCGGGGGATCCTGCCGTTTGTATTTCAAGCGTACGGGCGGTCAACCAGAATTTCCTGCAATGTGAAATAACCAGTACGCCCTCTTCACAAGTCTGAAACGGGGTCATGATTCTCATTGCAATTATAGACAAGAAGATCGTCGAGATACTTAATCCAAGAAAACCTGAAATAACATATAGCTGCAACTCCCTGGATTCGACTTGCGACTTTCAATTTTGGGCCGCGGAAGAGGAAAGCTTCTGGTGCTCATTATGGGATTGTGCATCCTCAGAATGTAAGCTTCCCTTGAAACTCATCTTTGAAGTCCGTTAACGCTAAACCCCTCTCAGTGATCTACCCCGATCGAAATCGAACTTCCATTACATGCCAAAGGATGCATTGTGGTTGTTACCCAGGTCGTACCTTGTGTGATCCAAATGAGCTGGATTTGTCCGAGTGGTTTGATACCCTTGATCCCGAAGATCCTGAAGACCAGGGGCCCGTTGGTCCAGCCTTTCTTCAGTGCGACAGCTATCCCACCACAAGCGGAGAAATTCCGGATCGGTCTTGCATTTTCTCAGGTTGGCATTTCTCTGATTGGCTCGACTGTTATGTACTGATCGATTCTCTCAGAGAAACATATGAACAAACTCATATCTGATTTCTTTGTCGATCCATATATCGAATTATCGTGCGCATTTGCGGGTGAATGTGTGCGTTTGTCACAAGTTCCAGAGTTCGGTACCAATCCGCCACCCAGCCCGCCCCCTCCAGAGTTTCCTGAACCACAGAGTCATGCTCTGTATTATATTATCTGCATCGCAGCTTTGACTGCTCTACTGTTACTTCTTTTCTTTACCGCCCTGCGCTGGTCTTTCAAGATAAGCAGCGCAGACTTCAACTCTGGATATGTAGTCCTACTCGAAAATGACGCGATACGAGACACCGGCGGGGAGCACGAAAATTCGACGGATAGGGAAACTGATGCTTCTATGATGACCCATCACGTACCAGTCGAATTGATGTTCCGGGACGTGTCGTACCATATCGAACGGAAATCAACTAGCAAGCGACCGTGGTCAGGGGTCTTTGGACACCGCAGACCCACAGTCGTTGCGGAACTTGGTGACCCCGACATTCGTGGGACCGAAAGCTCAATGGCCGTATTGAACGGGGTCGAGGGGATTGTTAAACCAGGCGAAGTTATGGCTATAATGGGTGGATCGGGGGCAGGAAAAACCACATTTCTAGACATTTTGGCTAGCCGTAGCAAATCCGGTAAAGTTTCGGGGGACATTTTGGTGAACAAATCATCTATGAGCGAGCAAGAATACAAAGCAATTATCGGGTTCGTGCTAACTGAAAATTGGATGACCAAATTTGCTGATTTTATAATTGTTACAGCTATGTTGACCAAGAAGACACCTTGATGGACACGCTGACCGTTTATGAAACAATAATGTATTCTGCTTTACTGCGTCTCCCCAGCACTATGCTCTACGAAGCGAAGCGGAATAGAGTTATTGAGAGTATGTTGGAGCTTGACATTCTAAATATTGCCCACCGGCGCATCGGAACTGCCGGAAAGAGAGGCATTAGTGGAGGAGAAAAGCGCCGTGTATCGATTGCATGCGAGCTGGTAACAGGCGCTAGCGTCCTGTTTTTGGATGAACCAACTAGCGGTAGGTTGATGTTTGCCAGTTAAACTTGGATGAGAAGAACTTACTTTTTTTTAAGGGCTCGACTCTTATAATGCATACAACGTTGTGGAGTGTCTCGTAAACCTGGCTCGCAATTACCACCGAACAGTGGTATTTACCATCCATCAACCCCGTTCAAACATATATGCACTTTTCGACAAGCTTGTTCTGCTTGCGAAAGGTCGTGTAGTTTACTCCGGGCCAGCACAGGAGGAATGCGCGGATTATTTCCAGGAGCAGGGGTACAAGTGCCCAACTGGATATAACATTGCAGACTATTTAGGTCAGTTCTTGATCAACGGGCTTGGAGATTTCACGTTCTGAATCAATTATCCATTGTAGTGGATTTAACCATGCATGTTGCCAACGAAAATGAAGACAATCAGTCAAATCCGGATTCGGTATTACTGGACTCACCCGACGTGGAAGAACACGCAGTGATTGTGCCAATACCGACAAGCAATTCAAGTGGTCGCGCATCTGTGCCGCAGCAGCCACGACGTGTCAAGTCTAGTGTACGACTGGAACAAGAGGCGGCCTTGTTTACTCCACATCCTCCAGCTTATGATGATATCATCTTCAAAAAGAAGGCCAAAAGTCACGCTGGCGACACGGAGCCTAATGGGGATGCATCGTCAATATCGATATCTGAAGAATTACGGCCTCTATTGCCCTTTCCAAATGAAAATTACAATGGGGGTAGCTCATCGACATCTGCTCCCGGGATGGCACGTTTGGGATCTTCGCGCCCTTCACTGTTTACGAAACGGGCTTCTATTGCCACTGGGCATATGACTCAACACTTGCAGGCGCTCGTTGAAGGGTATCGTGAAAGTAGCGTTTGCGCAATGAATAGGCGAGACATTCAACAGGCGGTTGAAAGCAATGCGAATGCAGTGGGAGACAACAGGATGGAATCTCGTCTTGCACTTCATGTTCAGCGTTTAATTAGCGCGACTTCATCACACTCCAAACGGCCTGGTTTATGGTTCCAATTCCAAATTCTGTCTTCTCGGATCATCAAGAACCTCTATCGCAACCCTCACCTACTTCTGACCCATTACGCCCTCAGCATCACTGTCGCGCTTTGGCTGGGCTTCCTATTCTGGAAAATAGACCTGAGTTTGAGTGGTTTCCAAAATCGGATGGGAGTGTTCTTTTTTATCTGTAGTGTTTTTGGATTCGGATGCCTCAGCTCTATGCAGGTGAGTTCCTTCTCGGTATTATCGCACCGACTGCCATTAACCATCTACTCCGCACCCTAGTCATTCGCATCGGAGCGACTTCTTTTCATGCGGGAGCGCGCCAACCACTATTACAACCCCATCTCCTATTTTCTCTCCAAGGTACGTTATTGATTTTCTTGTAATCTGCCCTCCTAACCTAAAACGGAATAGGTGGTATATGATCTCATTCCTCTACGCGTGATTCCTCCAATCATTTTCAGTCTGATCTGTTACAACATGATTGGATTACGAGAAGATGATGTGTTTTTCCACCTCCGCTTCACATTGGTCCTGATTTTGTTCAATATGACGGCAGCGGCTTGCTGTTTAGCAATCAGCATTATTCTCGCGGATGGTGCAGTTGCAACATTGGCAGCGACGCTACTGATGTTGTTCGAGATGCTATTCGGAGGCATGTTGTTGAACAAGTACACGATTCCGAAAGCTGCGCAATGGCTTTGCGACGCAAGTTTTTTCAACGCAGGCTGGGAAGCCCTGATTGTGAACGAAGTAAATGGGCTGACGTTGTTCGAGAATCGTAATGGTTTGAAATTTAGCGTAAGTTTTGCCATCGAGCTTTACATTACCGTCTGATTCCAATATAAGCGTAATCCAGGTCGGTGGTCGTTATATTTTGAAAAGTTTCGGGCTCGAGCCAGAAGCTTTCTGGCCAGATATCCGCCGCTTGGGAATAATGGTACAAGTCTTTCTAGTTGTTGCATTCTTGTGGCTCGCCATTTTCGTGCGAGAGCGTCGCTAGCAGATAGTTGTACATAGTCAGGAAGGCAGCTCCTCCATTGTCCTCTTAACATAATTGACGGTGTACCTCCCAGAACGCACGGATTTTACAAACTTCTTGTACCTAGCCTTATTGCTCCCAGCAAGTTACAAAAAAAAATCCTTTACTGTCGTGTCCAGTTCATCCTTATTTGTATCATGAGCATATTTTTCCATTACCCGTAGGCTTAGTTCTAACTAGCAAGGGACCGAAGGGGGCAACTAACCGGTGCTTGGCTAACAAACGTTATGCTACATATTTGCAAGGCCATTAAGAAGAGAACCTTTCTGACATGAAAATTCATCATTTATGTTACATGTGTACATGCGAGTGCGGTAAGTTTATTTGTCTAAATTAATTTCGGATATGTGCATATTTTCATCGTGCTCGTCATGGCCAGCCGGATCTGTCCAGTTTCTGTCCGGGGAGAGCTTCAAGTCCTGCGAATCGGGAGTGCTTTCCGCTGCAGTCTCTTCTGCGAGCTGGGTAAATATTGACTTAGGATTTGCCAACAGTACGGCGGGGGCATCGAATTCAGCAACTCGTCCCTGGTCCAGCACAAGGATTTTGTCATAATCCATGATGGTAGATATTCTGGAAATATGCGATATTAAAGTCTTGGAGAAGCAAGAGTAATTTGCAGAAAACATTACCGATGAGCAATCGTAAGGATTGTGCACTTCCGTAAATGTGTGCGCAGTACTTGTTGTATCATACCATCTGTCTTTTGTTGGTGGATAGTTAGACTCGAGTGGCGAAGCACTAACCGTCCCATACATACCTCGAAATCCACATTAGCCGTAGCTTCATCAATCAGAAGGATTTTCGCCGACATCAACATTGCTCGACCCAAGCAGAATAACTGGCGCTGACCAACTGACAGGTTGTCCCCATTCTCCGTTACTGCGCCATCCAGCTTTTTTGGCATTGATGATACAAAGGACTTCAGCCGACAGCGGTCCAAAATTTTCCAAAGAACCTTATCTGTGTGCGAAGCCGAGGGATCGAGATTACTGCGGACCGTACCCTCTATATTTTTCATGAGCACTTCGTAGAAATCAAAGGTTGATGTGGTACTTGCCAAACAAAACCGGTGTTTGCGGAATTCTGTGAGCAAGTTAGTCATTGCCTAAGAACAACAATCCTCGCTTCCCCCTATACTCACATGGAAAGATTTCTTCGCAGTTGCTTCACGGGCAGCGTAGAGATATCAATTCCATCTATAGAAATTTTGCCCGCAGAAGCTTCCACCAATCGATATAATCCCGCGATTATGCTACTTTTTCCTGCCCCCGTACGCCCAACAATGCCAATCTTTTCCCCGGCATTTATTGATAACGATATGTCTTTGAGAACTGCAGGATTTCCAGGATTGTACTTTAGCGTATACTGCTCAAATTGAATGTTCCCTAGCGAAGGCCAGTTCGGCAAAGGTATTGTCAATCGAGGCAAGTTTGGTTTGACTCGAACGCGTGGAAGATTGGGATCGGATTTCGCGCTTAAATCCGTCTCAGACGCTCTTGTCTCGGGATCGGGATGGATACGTCGACTATCCTTCGGAGTGGGGACTCGTTTTGTCGGCGCTTCAGTGTCAGGAGCCTCCGTCGGAATTTCCGTGGCATAATAGTTGATTCTCTGGAAGGCAAAAGCGGAAGTCGGTGAGCAAGAGGTAAAAAGGAGTACGGAACATTCTGCAAACGTACCTCGACACAATTCATTCGCGCTTCAGTATTTGCTGTAGCATGCATTGCCATGTTCAGAGATCCGGTCATGGACAGTGTGTAACTCAAAGCAAGTCCCAATAACGCTGCATCGATACTCAAAGCAAGGCCCAAAACAGCAACCTAGTCGAGTAACATTAGTACGAGCGAACGGATCGGGCGATACCAACTAACCATGAAACATATAAGTCCGACAAGTATCTCCATACGAAGGGCAACCCAGGCATTGACGTAATACTTGATCAAAGTGGGCCGATTCGCTTTATCTAGGTAAAGCTCTGCTCTAAATATGAACCGCGAGGCTGCGCGGTAAGATCGCATAGTGGCAATTCCTATCTTCACGTTAATGCAGTTCTCAGTGAAAAATAGCATTCCCTCCAACCTGTCAATGATTCGTTGAAGTGAGCGAATAAGGGTGAGCGAGCAATGGATTCAATCCGTTTTAACTCCCGAGCCGCACTACTCACGGGAGTTAAAAAAAGCAATTCGTGAGAGAGGAATCCAGTGATCGTACTTTCTGTAATATTTTTGTACAAAGTAGTAAATGGGCAGCAGGGGTGCAAAAATCGCTGCAATGCTCGTTCAATTTTTGAAGTTTCCATGGGAAAAGAGTGCAGTAGAGCATACCGAAAATGACCGGTACGGCGTAACCCACTAATGCCACGCAGGCCACAACGCTTCCCCACAGGTTCATGGTGGATCGGACGGTGATTGCTAGCCAGCGGTCAATCTCACCAATATCGCGGGAAAATCGAGAGAGAATTTGTCCCAGAGGTGTTCCGTCGAAAAAAGCCATTGGAGCATACACTAGCCTCCGCATAGCGCGACGGTGCAATATTTTGGAAGCTTCCAGTCCCGCAAATACGGAAATGAGAGCCAAAAATGCTAGTTCATGTTGAGTGATCGTCTTCAACATTAACAGAAGATGAAAGGAGCTTACCCGCCGCAAAGGCCTGCAAAGCAGCCAGTCCTGCGTACACCGATACATATATATTTTGCCCCATGTTGAACCTGACAACACTCCACCAAACCAACCACAAGTCGGTGACAATTTTGTCAGCTTGCATGACAAGAACCACCAGAGCAATAAATCCCCATATTGAGTAACCACCAGCAGCCTTAAGATAAACTAAATACAAGGAAAACTTGACTGCGCCCTCTTCTCGCTCCTCATCAATAATAAGATTTCCAGCTGTTGATGCTTGTTTATTCATGCTAAGCGCAGGACTGACAGGGCGTGCGCGTGCCATGAGCGACGCTGGGCTGGCCAGTCTGCTCCCACCTTGCGCTTGCTGGGGTGATATGGCCAAATTACTCACGTTCGAAACTTTGTCTGGCACCGCGTGCTCGTCCTTGTTGTGTTCACGCATCAATTCCGCAACTTTGCCATCTTGTTCCATCAAACTTTGATAAGACCCTTGCTCCACAATTTTGTTGTGCTCCAGGTATAGAATGTAGTTCACACTTGGGAGAACTCGCAAATGATGTGTAACCAAAATGCGAGTTTTGCTGGCGCAATATCGCATGATTCCGTCTTCAAAGATCTGCCGTCCTACATGGGCATCCACGGCCGCGAGGGGATCATCCAGAAGGAGGATCTTTGCATCGGCGTACATCGCGCGCGCCAAGTTGACACGGGCGGCCTGTCCTCCACTAAGGGCAATACCACGCTCGCCAACTTGCGTCATGTCACCGCGTGGCAATTGCTCCAAATCGCGCGCTAACGCAGATGCTTTGATCACCGCCTTGAACTTTACCGCATCGTATGGGGTTCCAAAGAGTATATTATCTCTCAAAGTTGCATTTACGAGCCATGCTTGTTGAGGCGAGTACGCTATTGGTTGCAAGGTATCAGACCTCCCTTGAGTATGCCGCATCTCTCCCAGCAACCCAAAAAGAAGAGACGACTTTCCAGACCCAACGGGTCCTATGACAGCAACTAGACTGTTTACGGGTACCTCCAAATTGATATCCTTCAATCCTGAACCCTGATTGGGGAAAAGGACGCTGACCATGCTCATTTGTGAGCTTGCCGCTGAAAAAGTAGCGGAGAGCTGTGGCATTATTCTAGCAGAAGCGGGACTTAACTCGATGAAGCGATAATGAGACGTATCCGAGGACAGAGATCCAGCCTGGGAAGGGTGGAAGTCATTCAAACATGTTCTTGACCTTTACATTCCCCAAATGAAATTTACCTCATCCATCTGAAGGTCGGATTCACCTGTCCATTTTTCCCACTCAAAATCTGCATTACGGATACAGATGGCCATCCCTGGCTTTCCAGCATAATCCTTCTTCGCAAGCAATTTGAGGTCAGCGGGCTCCTCCGCTTCAGGTGCGGCGAGGAATCTCGTTACTCTGCCTAAAACTACATTCGCTTGCACCAGATATCTGTTTCGAAAGGTTGGTGACAATGTCCCTTCAAATCGCGGTACGATTTGCTCACCATGGCACACCTACCCTGCGATCTCCGGAACTGCGGTAAGAGGCGCGCGAAGTTGATTGATGAGCGCCAGGGCTGGAAATATAATTTCGGCATTGAGCTCTTGTCCTAGTGCAACTTGATAGACAATGAAAGTAGCGACGGCAACGAGGCTTGGAATGATCTAAGTGTTCTGATTAGAGGCTGCGTGCGGGAACGTATAATTGAATACATACATAAGAGATTCCATAGAAGAGGGCGCTCAGCACGTTCGCTTTTTTGAGAAACTTCAGCTCTTGAATACGAGTTTGATCAATTCGTTTGAAAAAGCTTTCTTCCCACGCAAAGAGTTTGATAATTTTGATGCCTGGCATAGGTTAGCATTTTTTGTGTGAAGAATTTGATTGAGCAAGCGCATGATGCTTACCATTCAGCACTTCACTAGTTCTTTTGATTCGTTCGTCTGTATGTTTCATTGCCACCTCTTCGTAATCTGAAATCCATCCGACCATCAAAGACTGCAAAAAGCTGCATAGGACCATCAGTCCAATTCCGGCTAAGCCTGCAAGCCGAAGATAGTAGATGATCAATGCCGAAGTTGCTAAAATCTGAGTGAACGGTTTAGTTTTCAGAAATGATATGCGGCTAACTGGGTCATTACATGTAGAGGTACCACCCAAGCGTCGTGCACGATGAGTCCAAAATACTCGAATGCCATTGCATCAGTTGATAGCAGGTTAACGACCCGTCCGTTCGGGTATTCCTACACGAAACAAGGTCAGGTTCCCATTTTGAGCCCGATACATCCGCTATAGTACCTGACGAGCGACTGTTGACAGCTTCAAAGCTTTACGATACACGGCACCAATAATAATTGATTTGAGGCCAACCCCTGTGGATGCTATTTTAGTAACTTGTCGACACGTTTTTTCCCGTCAAGAATCAACCTAAGTCTGCATCTTTCTTGGCATGATAGCAATTCGCAATGGACTGTATCATTTGCAGGGCGAGTAGGGCGATGCTCAGCACATAACCACGCCATTTAGGGGCACTGGCGTCCAAAATGGTACTCAGTATTTGCTCCAAAATCAGCTGGCATGGCTATCAGTAAACGTGAACTTTGGGAACTATGCAGAGACAAACATACCGGACTAACTACTCCGGCGAGTGCAGCTACTATATGTGCGATGGCCGACGCGATCCTACCTCCAACTATTGGGATTTATCGCAATGAAATGATGGTCCGAAGATAAACATACCAATCGAATTTGAATGCCCTCCATGCACATTTCATCAAGTGCTTGCGAACAGCTAATTGCAATGCCGGGCTAATGAATCCAGTTGGTTCCACAAAAGTATCCTCGGGTTTTTCAAAGTCTTCATCCCAGTTCGTCGACGGCGTTGGCGAAAATGCAGAGTGTTCACCCACTTGCTCCATTGGATGTGCTTGAACCATCTCTGGACGCTTCTTCGGAGTTTTCTTCTTTGGATTGGCGGCCTGACTAAGACTTTCTTCCGTCAACTTTCCAAGAGCCTTTGCTTGGAATTTCGGCAAAATATCGAAGAGATCATCCTCCTGCAATGTTTTCCTGGATGCCAATCGCATGAACGTCGTCAACCAGTGCAAAACGATTCGGTTGGGAAACCACTTTCCCGTTTCCGGGTTGGCTGGAGGACATTTTTCGTGAGGCCCCAATGCGAGCGATGTTGTCTCGGCTGCAGGAGCTATAGGTACGGATTGGACCAAAGTCGCTGGCATTGTGATGAATAGATCGGCGCCCTATCGGACCGGCATGGAAGTCGGAAACTAGGATATAGGGACTGGACGGCGCACAAACTTTTACAAGCACATTTCAGGCATGCTTCAAAACCAAATTAAATCTAAAGGATGTCGACAAATGACGGACTGTCATTCCTCGGGCCGTGGTCTGCTTTTCCAGCGGAGTTTCTGAAGCGGCTTACATAAGCTGTCAATATCCCTTCAACTTCCCAACACAGTGGTAAAGATCCTGCCGTCCGTAGCCGTTGGTAAGTACAAATCAATCTCTTATGTTTCGAAAATTACGGAATGTCTGTACCATAGAACATACAACTGGTGCTAACTTGAAATGGAGTCTGCGTATGTCGCCTACGGTAGTGATGAACTTCCTTACAAATGCTGTTTGCACCATACCTGTCTGGATGGACCACAGTACACCGATTCAAACAGTCATATCTTCGCTGAGCGATGACCAGAACCATTCACTGCGACGTGCGTAGCTACCCATACCGGAAAGCTGCTTTGTTGGTACTTGCTCGTTATTCAGGTATTTTAGGCAGTTTGTCTAAACGCAAACGCAAAGCCCATCGCTAGGCTGGAACCTGAGTCGCGAACTGAAGCGTCTAGAGGATGCTTGCGGTGGCCAAGCAATAGGTTGACATGTGCTAAAAGCAAAACTTCTGCAGCTCGACGGGCAAATGCAATCGGTCCGGCAAGCGCCACCGAAGCGAAGGTGCCGCTGATATGCGCTGACAAGAAGCAGCAGCGACCTTAATGCAGTGCTAATGAAGCGACTTGCGAGCAGCAGGAACTCCTTTGTAACGGCGCGGTGATGGATCGCCGTTTTCTCAAGAATTCAGATATGCTAACAGCTCATTTCGCTTTCTTTGCTCCCTGAGACCCTCTTTATGCCGCTGTAGTGCAGTTTTGCCCTGTTCAATACCCGGCGAAGGCATCTCTTGCTTTTTCTTCAGTTTCGACTTTGTGCGAATGCCCAAACCGAAGCGATCGTGCTTCTCATCAACTCGCACAGGTTGCTGCCTGCCGGTACCATGTGCACCTAGTCCAGTCCCAAACTCCCATCCTTCATTCAGCAGTAGCTTGAATCCAATAGAATTTCTCTCGTTCAGGGAGTAATATGGCCGGGATGCTGTAGACGCTGCTTTGGCAAGTTGATGAGGAACCCCTCGCACATGACTTTCCATAGTTTGATTTTCAGTCAAAACTTCTTGGCAAGTGGTGCAAACCTGAACGGGAGTTGCCTCTGAGGTGGCTTTCCCGCGGTCTGAGGGACTGTTGGTGTGGCCTTCATCGTCGTCACTGTCCAGCACAATTACACCGTCTTTCTCGGTAAAAGCTGACGAAGACCCTTTTGAGGTCGACGATGTCGTTATGCCTGACAGAGCAATCGAACGATAGAGGCTCGCCGAAGTTTCGGCCTGACCCAAAGGTACTACTGGATCTGTAATAATTTCCACGTCTGGGAAAGCTTGAACGAAGTTGATTGGCCGGCGCCCGGTGAGTTCTTGATAACGTTTCCACTGCGGGAAGAGTGGCTCAAAGGGTTGGAGATCAATATCACTCTCACTTTGAGCGAACTGAGTAATATTTTCAAGGTCTGTCGATTGTGGATATTCCGCCATCTCCCAAGTGGAAACAAAAGCCAAGGTCGCGCTTTCAAGCGTTTCTTTCATTGCGCAGGCCTGGCGTAGGCGTAAATTAATGAAACAAGAAACAGCATAGTCCATCAATAAATATTTACAATGCATGTAGATACATTTCTATAGCTTAACAGAAGCGTCATGGAATCTCATTACGGCGCTTCATCTCTATGTAGGTCTGATACGGTGGACGAATAGGTGCTTGCACCGGCGCCAATGTTGTATAGTCTCCGCCCTTTGCCTGTCATGTACATTGTTAGTTTTGAAAGTCCCTCAGATCGACGGAATTTGTCGGCATAAACTGACCGGTGAAGGATACGTCTGATCAGAATCAAACCCACTCAAGTCCCCGCAAGCAACGAATGGCACTATTACTCGATTAAGGCCTGTCAGCTCATTCTTCTCGTCGTAGGTAAGGTCCAATAAGGGATTGAGCATAGTGGGTATATACCCAGCCGGTGGTGTGTAGTTTTGACATACAATGAAGGCCTCTGTACCAAAAATCAGACCTGTCAAAATGCAATAAAACGAAATGTCGGCAATTTTTTTTACCTATACTTGAATTTCGCGAACTCCGGGGTTTGGAACATGTCACGATGGGGAAGAACACTTTCATTTGCGCATAGAGAAGTGAAATGTCCTTTCCGCGGAAGATCTTTGCGACAAAGGAACCTCCTGGCCGCAGTACATGCGTTGTGATGTTCAGAGCCTTGATGGTGGCGATGGGCTTCAGCTTCAAAAACGACACGTTCGCTTAGCAGGAGTACTTACAGCAAGTAGAAGCTGCGCTTGAATATACTCGTCCATGTCATGCAGACCCGTGACTGAACAAAATCGAGGTGAGCCACAATCGTCCAGTCGGGAGAAGCAATCTATTTCTTACCATCAGGCGCACCGTCGCAAACAACAAGATCCGCTAGTTCTCCTTCAAAGTGCGACACAATCTGCTCAGCAGTAGACCGTTTGGTAATGTCTCCTTGTAACTCAATCACACCGGGTAAAGGAGCCTGGAACATGGTACATAAACAAATGACGGAGCAAAGTACAATCTGTTGCACACAATACCATTGCTTGTAAGTCAACCGCAACAATCTTTGGTGGTGGCTTTCCATCTTCAGATTTTAGTTTCTAGATTTTGTCGATCAGTCTTGAGTGTTTATTGAGAATGGAAACACCCACACCTTGGTCAACACTTGACTCCAACTACCGGGAGCAGCGCATAGATCGACACATCGAGTGACGCCTTCAAATATGTTGAACTCTTCATCTAGAAAAACGTGAGTGCATGGTCTATTCATCATAGCCGCCTGAAGTTTACCTATTTGTAAGAGTTTGAAAGCACTTCGTGCCCTCCAGCCTTGTTCTTTGGCGAGGCGATAGTATATATCCCGCTGAATTAAAAAGGATTAGAAAAATAGAGTGCCCATCCCAAAGCAAATGTTCATACCTTGTCTTTGGACGATTTCCCCATATTTCCCCTCGAGCAAATGCTTTCCGGAAAAGCCTCAGTGACAATTTTGTCGTTTCAATACTTTTGTCATTTAACCCCAGATGGCATAATGACAATTGGTCATCAGACAGCTGGCAGCTGGCCGCGAAAGTCGAAAGCCTCACACATTTCCATTCCAACGCCATATATGACCTATGAGCTCCAAATACCCAGACAGCTACTTCAACTCGCCGAGCAATAGACGGCGGTCCAACACTTTTCCTCTGGATGAAGAAACAATAAATCCCGCAGCTTCCGCTTCTGAGCACTGGGACATAGTCCGATTAGGTCCGCTGGAACTAGTTGCACCGTCTCGCTCCCCAGATAACGAGAGCGGAACCCCACAAAAACCACTATCATTGCTTTCTTCCAGTGCCCCACAGAATGCTCTCGTACATCGGCCACGCACTGCAGACGCGAGGTATCCCGGTCATTCGCGGCGGAACTCTATGGGAGCGATGATTCCTCATACACCCTGGAACGTTGTTTTGCATAGTTCCAGCAGGGGGCGCGCAGTCCTGTACAATCCAAATGACAGAAAGATGGTGGTCCGACGTGCCCCGCGTAGTCCACTGCTTTCGCCACCTTTGGAGAACCAGGGTTTCTGCATGTTGTGCCGGCGGCCATGGTCGAATACCCCTGCAGCAAATGAGCAGCAACCCCATCGGTCCAACTTCATTGATTCTGAGTACTTTCATATCTTGGAAACTGTAACGTGAGTGCCTATCATCATCTTCTGTCGCCCCGTCCACCTTTTGATGGTTTACGACACCTAGTCCTGAAATAGTAGAGGATACCGACGATAATTTATTGGAGCCCATGGATTCCGATCATGTTGACCTAGACGCTTCTGGGGTAGGGGATAGTAAGGAGGAGGAGAGTTCTTCAAGCAAAGGTGGCCTTCATGAGCGAAGTTTTAATCAGGGATACTACGACCGTTTCTTTGTGGAAGAAAGCAAGTTGGGGAGGGGACAAAGAGGAAGTGTATTTCTCTGCCAGCACGTATGACTGATTTGAAGTATGTTATCCACTTAGTCTAAAGAATATGTGTTAGGTGCTTGACCAGGTTCCTCTCGGGCAATTTGCAGTAAAAGCTATTCCGGTCGGCTCTTCGCACACATGGCTGGTCCGCATGTTGAAGGAAGTGCATCTGCTGGAGAGGTTACGCCATCCAAACATTATCGAGTACAAGCACGCATGGCTTGAGCACCGGCAGCTGACCAAATTCGGTGAATTCACTTTGTGCATAAACAAGAATGCCCAAAAGAACTGAGTCTGAGCTTCGTAGGTCCCGAAATTCCTTGTTTGTTTATCTTGATGGAGCTGGCGAACGGAGGGAATCTGGAGGAATTTGTTCAAATACAATGGCAACCAGCAAGCGTTGCCTCAGCCGCGTCCTCTGATGAAGATGAATTCTCAGACATGTCGCGATACTCGCCAAAAGAACGTATCAAGCGACTGCGCAATCGCCAACGTCGTCGCCAGCAGCGCCAGCAAGAGCAACAGTCAGCATCTTACCATCAGCAGGTGGCCTGCGCTACGTCACCCGATTTAAAGACTGAAATCTCTTCTCTAACCTCACCGTCTGCCAATATGAGTAATGGCAAAAGTGTTGCAGATACGCAAGGAGGCATTGGTAAGGGCTACCTGGGGAAAAAAGTTCGCTTTCTCCGGGAGGACGAGATTTGGGCATTATTCTTGGATATTTGCAATGGCCTGGCACACCTTCACAAGCATGGAATTGTACATCGAGATCTGGTTAGTGGTGTGTCTCCCGACCTCTTATAGCAGGTTGCTGACGATGTGACTGCAGAAACCACCAAATCTGTTGCTGCACTACGCAGATCCAAACGAACGCGATGAAATGTATGGATCATCATACTCTAAGCTACGTCCTATCATGATCTCAAACTAACCTCTCCCCAACAGCCCACGCGTTCTAATATCTGATTTTGGGGAGTGTGAGGTCGTTTCCGATACAACTTATCGTGAGAGAACCGGCGCCACAGGGACATTGGAGTTTATGCCTCCCGAACTCCTGCTCAAGTCTCCTACCGGCCAGTATGTCTGCACAGACCATTCACCCAAGGCCGACATGTGGTCCCTCGGCGTCGTTTTGTATTTTTTGTGCTTTGCACGCGTACCGTATACCCAGGTGGAAGATGTGGATCAGTTGAAGGAAGAGATTGTGGGGTTTGACCGGATAGGGGAGTTGCCGGAAACCCCTCGAGTAGGGGAAGGGTTGCGGAGATGTATAAAGGGGCTGCTCAAGCGTGATCCACGAGAACGCTGGAGTGTCGAACAGGTTCTGGCCCAGCACAGCGTAGACCGGACTGCAAATATCGGTCGGTCACGGCCGGGAGATTCGCCTATGGCAGGAATGAGCAAGGCCTTTGATGAGCCAGCTGAGAGGCAGTTGCGCACAGTTGTTCGCAAACTGACACTTGAAGACGTCAAGGCCCAAGCAACGCCATTTCCTTCTGCCGAAACTGATGGGTTTTCATAGGCTCGCCAGACGCAGCTTCTCAATGGGTGCACTAGACTGATGTCTACCATTCGTTATTGTTTTTAATGTACATTGAATAATCTTAAAAAATGCGAGTGGAATCAGAACGTGATATATGCCTTCGGTATCGATTTTTATATACATTTTTTGAAAGGGAAAATTGTGGTGGGAAATAGTGTGCAAAAAGTGATGATGAAAAGTCCAAAATGGTGTGTTGGGGGAGAGAGGGAGTTGCGCGCGAGCTACGTGGAACGTACACCGAATCCTTCGTAGTATAAACGCCTGATTTGTCGGGTGCCTTCTTTAACGCTGCGTATTGATGTCCGAACTTGTCTCAGGAGTTTGAAAGTTGTCACGGTGGGTAATCTAAAAGCACGAAAGATGTCAGGTATGGGCACGACTGCGCAATTGACAACTGACACAAGACTTACAGGTGAGTGGTGGCATTGTCCAAGACGATCGAACCCTCTCCTTCGGACAACAACAGCAGCGTTAAAGCGAATGCTTGAATTGGGCCAGTGAGCCCGGTACTCTTCTTCGCTTCGACCGCCAACAGCCTAACTGCGCGTACCGCCAAATGCTCTTTTCCCTGCGTACTTGCGCCAAACGCGTGGGTGTTTTTCGGATGGTAGCCACAAGTGACGGAAACAAACGCTGACGAGCTTCCCCGTGCGATTAGAGTCAGAACATCACCGGTGCTTTTGTACGGACATGTCGACACCTTGATGACAGGCGAGTCTTGGCCGGCAGGGATTGTGCGTTTCAGTAAGCGCAGCAGCGTAGCGTCACAGTCAGGTACACCTTTTTCTTCTTCGTCATAGACAGAGCAGCCGCTCTTGAGCGACCTTGGAGATCCTTCGTCCCATGATGGTTTCTTGGTTCCAACTGCAGCGAACCATATCGCAGTGACGTGCTCAAAGATACCATCGTTGGATGCAAAGTCAAAAGCCTGGAGAGTTTTTCCGGGTGACGGTCGTGCTACGAGCGAGATACACCCCTTGCCCGCATCAAAATCTCGTCGCGCCTCACAGGTGATGTCTGGTAATGCGTCGTCTGATACACCAAACAGCTTCAGGATAGGCAAGTGAATCTCCCTCATGGTATCAATCGAGCATGCGGTGGTATATCCCTCACTAACTCCAAAAAGTCGCACATCCATAGGGTAAAATACGGCCAAAATCAACAAAGGCTCCAGGTAGTACTCTATTGACGCCTCGCACGTCCAGTCTAAGGAGATGGCAACGGGCGGCCGAGGGCGGAAATGCAACGCCGTATCCGACCGATCCAGGGTATATTCGGATTCCGTCATGGTGCATATCAAGTTTATGTAGTCGAGCTCTTCGGGGGTAAGGCCAGCATGGGTATCGCGGTCAGAACAGTGAATGCCGGTAAATGAAATCGGGGTATTGAGTATAACGGACAGAACCAGGCGGTAGCGCAGATCCTCATGGCCGGAAAACAGTACCGGTGGCTTTACAGATACCATAATTGAAGTCGTTGAGGGGTGGAATGCACGTTGTCAAAATGCAGCCAAAGTTCAACCAAATTTTTTTGGCGGGTTTTCCAAGGTCGGTTCGTCACGTGTTCCAAAATTCCCGAGCACAAAATGACAAAGAGCGAGTTCGGAAAACTCCGACGGCGATATTTGATGAGCTACATTGAATGTCCTAGCTCCTTATAGCTAGAACCCCAAATGTCTTGACCTATGTTTTGGTCAAAAGGTGGACCAGTTTCGTCCCCAAATCAGGTAGGGACGATTCATATGATTCAGGTACGATTTCATTGCTTCGGTGGGTCAGCAACGCCGCGAGCTTTTCGCATCGTAGCATAAAGCGGGGCATTTGTTTCGTTACCAGGGAGTGCCATTGGGTGCCAATGCAATTAATACATACTATCCTGTGGATCGACAATCATTATTACAGTATCCTCTGTGCTCGGCCGAAGACTCAGCAACTTTCTTGGTCCTTATTTTACAAAAATAACAAATCCGAAAAATGTTATTGCCGAAAACAATGGGACCTCTTCCATTTCCATCTCGGTTTTGCATCCGCTCATCAATCTGCTTCCTGTTTCATCAATAAAGGTGTTCACAAAATAACTGTTTGGGCGCCAGCAAAGTCTGCACAAATGATGGTAAATCTTTTTGATCAACGGTTTAGTGGGTTGGGCACCAGAACCCCTCCCGGATATAGACCTGATCTTTTTATGTGCTGATGTACAACCTGTATAAGTCTAACAGATAGATATATAAGTCTCACAGATGGATGTTGCGGAACGACCCATAGTTTCGGCGATCGGCATTGAAACAGGTCGTGGAACGCTGTCCGGACGATAAGCGCAGAGAAGCTGCCGACATTCTGTCGCTCAACCAGCTCCCCAGTCAGTGTTGTCAGCAGCATGCCGCTTTCTTTGCGAAAGCTAGTGCCATCATCGTGACTTGATACTAGCTGCAAACGCAAGCGATTGAAGAGGACCTGCAAATTCTGCGACATCAATACGGCCATTATTACAATAACATTCTTGCAGCTCCCACAATACATCTTATTCGGAAAAAAAAGCGGATGAATATACTTACCTACCTAACCAGCAGAAGGACATGGCCATAAATAACTTATCACCAGACTTGCATCAGTTGCCCAAGCACGTTTATAGGCCGCTCATTCATAATTAATTTGTCCACGTCCGTACATGCAGCTGCATGTATATAGCATGATAGCCTTGGTAGGTGCTATCCAGGCTCTGATACACAGGCAGTCCCAGGCTCCCAATCAACGCGTCGGGGCTAACTGATGACGTGGACACAACGCACGCTGATTGGCTGGAGGTCCAACTGTCATTTTTGGGATTCTTGGGGGTTTTTCCTTGCATCGGCTATGAGTTGGATTACACCAACGAGCAGGGTTTCCTGACATTCAAAATCTACTGCATTCGGGAAATTTACGGGAGGTTGTCTTCTGGGCTTCACTGCCTTTATATAACTATGGTGCGTGAACATTCATATTCTCGGTAGATCAGCGACCGGGTATAAAATCTACAAAGATCTAAAAAATCCATCCCAGATGGGTTCACTGCCAGAACGCATATGACCAAATATACACATAGAAACGTTTGGTGTCTAGTCCTCTAATCAAGCACGACGGGGCGCGCCGAAAACCTAGGAACGGATCCACAAGTTGACCAAAATATTTGCAGCCACTCCTTGCACGTTGGTTTTCAGGCAGCATCCTCCACTGGACACTACAGGGGCCGCAGTGGTTTTGTTTGCCGCAGCATTCGGAAGAACTTCCACCACCCCTTTACACGCCGGAATAATTTGACACAACCCCGCGCACTGTGCGACCGGTGTTGCATTCGGATAACATGCAATGTCATCCCCAGCATGATCGTATTGCTGTAGTTTGGTCCATTGCAGATATGATGTGTTGAATGTGGGGAAGAGAACCACACGAGCAGCAGAAAGACTAGGTTTCGTGTTCAAGTCGCTTTTGGCCCAGCATTCCGTAATGCCATTGGAAAGGGCAGCTATGCAGCCAGGAACACTACGGCAAAGAGACCAGCAGCCATCCATGTCCCGAACCCTACCAGCGACCAGGTCATTTCCAGAATAGTCGATACCTGGCAAAGTCCCATACTTTTCCCCCAAACCATCCGCGGGAGCCGGTGCCGGCGCCGGCGCTGGACTGGGCACTGAAGAGGGTAACGGTCCTGTGTTGGAGGGGCTGTTGGACTTGCTGTTATTCACCAATTTTGCTGCGGTCACGGCAATGGCGATAGCCAGAACAATCACAATGGCTAAGGCAAGCAAGATAATATTGCGCTTGCGCCGCTTTCGTGCGGTTTGGTCCTTCTCCGACGAAGAATGTCCAGCATATGAATCGCCGGTCCGGTCTTCTGCTCTCACGTTGGAAATACTGTACGGGGTTTCCAGATTGTCTGGTTTCTGCATGCCGGGTGTGGTCACAACTTTCGGAGCACTGTTCGAGGCTCGCCGCAAGTCGGGATTTGCCATGTATGGACTTGTCGCATTTTGGTTGGAACTTGATGGGGATGGGGAATAATATGAATCGAGAGCTGCCATCGAAGTGCTGGCGCCACTGGGTTGGCTTTCAGCCAGTGTCGCGGTATAGATTTGGGGCTGCTGCTGAGAGGTGTTTTCCGCACCTGCAGGACCTCCATGTTGCGGTGGTGAGGCCTCAGCTATAGCCTTATGGGCTCCTCGAGGAAGACTGCCGAAAGGTAGCGCACTATATGCTGGGGGGAAGTTGTCCGTGTGCAATTGGGGATAGGTATCTTGCGCGTGATTTGGTCCGGATGCGGGCTGATCAATGTCAATCAACAAATGCACTCCTGAGTGACTTGAGTGGGCAAAGATGCTTGGAAAGTAGGCAGAGAGCATTTGCAAAGATCTTGGAGAATGATGATTTAGACCTGCCGTCTTCAGAATGACTGAGACACCAAGACTTACTCGGGAAGCAATGTCATCTGGAACATCTTTCGTGGGTGCTCAACAGCCTCTTTCAATCGTTCGTCATCCTCAGTGATGATTTCATCCAATCGGTATATCTTGAATTGACCAGCTAACCATGAGTTGGGATCTATATTCAGGCGACGAGCAACCAGGACCCGGAGACGGGCCAAGTTGATGTCTCGATTGAGATCCAATGTAAATAGCCGGTAAGGGGTTCCTGGGCCTTCGGCAACGACTCCATAGATTGAGATATCCATCTCTTCAGTTCCGGTTCAGAGTCTTGAGTCTTGGGCAAGTCGAAAGCACGGCAGGCACACCACCGTAAGACGGGACAGGCAAGTTGTACGAGTATACGGTAAACTGATACTCGAGCGCTCGAGTATCTTACGATGACAAAAAGAATCGTGGCACTGCCACGGAGCCCGGTGTCAAAAAAATGGATCCCTCAGCAATTGATAACCATACCAGTACATCCTTCTTGAGTATTGGACGAGCTCATCAACAATACTCGAGTGGGCGTGCGGGGGCTGACGCTCTGGCGCGAAATCCACCAGATGTGCATATACATTTTCTACATATATACATTTTCGATGAGTACGAATTCAATGCTTTCCCGCATGCTTTCAGGTTGACAGATGAATATGGCGGATTGCAGACGGATGCATGTAACCTAGCGCCGGTATCCTCATGTTTATGCCTCGTGCGAAAGGTCTCATCATCAAAGATCGCGAGATGGAGAGATCTTTCGGAATTCTCACTTTTCGAATTTCCCGTTGCAGAGGGAAGCGCATCGATCTACCCTTGAATCTACCCGTACGAGTTAATATCCAGGCTACCGAAAGTTTAATTGACTTCCACGGCCAGATCGTAGACGAAAAGATATTTACCTTCAAGTCACTTTCGAACTCGTGAAAATCGTGGCGTACATCGACAAAACAACATTGAAGGGACATTGAGACTTCTAATCAACGATTCAGAGTTTTTCGTTTGGCAGTCGGCGTACCATTTGGCAATTTTATTCCCGGGCACGTAGTTTGTCTTATTCAAGATGACACTGCGGAGCTAAGAATCACCTATTGGAATTTTTTTAAAATCGTTCTTTAGAAAAGATTTTGATTATTCATCTTCGTAAGTACCGTAGATTGATTAATGCACGGACATGTGCAAAGGTAAAAGACTTGGGTTTATTGACACCGAGCCCGGGCGTAGATCCACGCCGACAAACGACACTCTTAATCGCACGAGAATAGTGAGTAGAGACAGTCCCCATTCACTCGAAATCGCCAATATTCACCCAGGTGTTGGTGGATAGTCTTTGATTCCCACGACACCAAGAGAGAGCTGCGGTGATTACGCAGACACCCGTGGGAAAACCATTGATTCGAGCGACTGAATGCACCTGTATTTCGAAGATGATCGGAAACACGGGAACTTTTGTACTCAGCGTACATTACATTCTTTTCTCAGATCAGATGGATACATTCAGCCAAATACGGCTTTCTGGGTACAGTACGTCAAGAAATCTAACATCAAATCATGCTCAATCGAAATTGTTTACGACAGTCGACTGGGTATAGGTTTTGTACAGTTTAATCAACTAATCGCTTGAAGGCTCCTGAGATGGCTACAAATGCCTTGGTGAATCGCAAAGTGATTCGCACGAAGAGGGATATACAAGCATTTCGCCATCGCGGATCGAACCAATAGTTGATGAGTGGGTTTGTTATTCCTGCTGTCAACGTGCATGTTAGGTGTACTCAATATGGAAGCATGACACGAGAAAAACTAAGGTAATGTACCTGGGGGTGACAGCGAGTAGGGAAATGATCATTTCAAGTTGTGCAGTTATCGGTCGATGCGTGAAGCTCACTATAAACAGCTTGGCGGTATGGGGTGCCCAGATGACCAAAAAGGTTATCACCATAATTGCGCATTTCCGTGCGATATCTGGTTAATGAGAAAAGTTAGCATTTCTGGAACAAAAATGAAGTTTTGGTCCATATCAACCTTACTCCAGTTTGGAGAAGACAACTGCGGGCAGAAGGTCAGGAGCCTCGCACTTCGCGGTATTATTTCTGGCGAGTGGCGCATCAAGCGCCTTGTGTGTCGGTTTGCCAAAACTCTTAGGTAAGTTGAGCTTGTGCATGGTCAGAGTTCCAGCAGCGTCTCTGCAGGTAAAGCGACGCGCCGTATTTCGCACGGAAAGCCAGATGGCAATATATATACCCGTAAATTGGAAGGTAGAGATGACCACTTAAAAAACTGTTTAAGATCGTCAGAACTTGGTTGACTTTCGGGTACGGTTGCGGTCGCAGGCAACCGCCCCCTGTTTATCGATCAGTTAAGTTTGTCTAGCAAAAATATAGAATGGGGTGTGGTTAACTTACAATCTGGAGCACAATAGACCCCCGACTCCTGTACTACCATCTTGTTCCCACCCCGCCAGGCCATCGCAATGTTACCAAATGCAACTGTGGTGCATAACGCAATGCCGATGCCCGTGTGGAGACCGGTCCAGGTTTTCTTCATCAAAATGGTGTGAGCACGTTCCTGCGTCAGTAGACTCAAGCCCAAGATAGAGATGTAGCCTCCCGTTATGGACAGGTAGCCTTGAAGCTGACACCAGGCCTCAGTATGCCGCCTAAAATGCCATTGAGTATGAGACTGCGCAATCTTGCGATCTTGGCTTCGCTCAAACGTAAACTCACCATTTTTGCATGATTGCCATATCCATTGTGGTCCCAGCTTGAAATATGTTCCTGAATGACGTAAAAAAAGAAGTCAGCAAACTGCTTTTTTGTATTAGCCGATTGGGTTTCCATACTCACAAGCAAAAATCTCCATATGAGACGTAAAATATGATCCAATTATGCCATCGCGTGGGCCCAGTTCGTAGGCTTGGTGTAAATGTGAATACGGTAACCCCGAGAACGGACAACAGCACAGCTGACATGTGCAGGATAACCGCCAGCACGACATGCCATTGCTGTTGCTCGGTTAAAGGCCTCTCGACTGGTACTCCTATCCAGTCTCCGTTCTCGTCGATTTGGTTCATTCTTAGCAGTCAGAAAAATTGTCATGGCGTTGGGGACGGGTTGGGACACTTTAAAAGGATACATGTAGTTCCAAACCCATAGTCCTACTACTACATTGCCCCCTGCATTCAATGCTCCGTGGAATGATTAATATTCATGTTTAGCCTGTCCCACATTTCTGCCCTTCTTTTTATGCAACTAGCTATCTGGCATCCGCGGAACATATACTTGGTATCAAGGTAACTCTGCCCTCAATGGATTGATTCAGCGATTAAAATATGGGGCGGGGAGCCAATGACCTTATTATATCCACGGGAATTTCTACACAATAGAAGCTCTCGCGTGGAATTGATTGCATTCATGTTAAGATTTCGAACGTTTCTTTTTCTAAATTTAGGGTAAAAGCTTAGGACATAACCAAGCATTACCGGTAAATGAAATATGCGGTCATTGTAAAGTAAACATGAGAAGATACAAATGAAGGGCAAGGATAGATGAAAGCGACAAAGATTATAACGAGAAAAATGGTCAGCCTAAGAATCGAATAAAATACATGTTCACAAATTGGGAGAAGCATGAGCACCTTGTGTCAAACGAATAGAAATCTTATTTTAACCATCGTGGTCAACACAGAATACAGATTTTCCGGACAACTTTGATGCATGTAAGTTTAAAGGACTGGTTGTAGCCAAAGGGAGAATGTGGCAAATACGCACTTTTACTCCGATTTAACCCATTTTTTACCCGTGCAACTTGTTAATAGTCATCGCATATACCGTAGTATGTGATACAAATGGGAAATGAAAGTCCAATCTTGACATTGGAAAATGCTCATTTATCAGGTTATTGAGGGATTCGTAGGTACTGTGCCGTACTTCAAGAAATCAAACGTCATATCCTGCTCAAAAAAATATGTTGAGGACAGTCGACAAGTTACATGTTATGTATAGCCTGATGTACTAATCGCTTGTAGGCTCCTGAGATGATCACAGATGCTTTAGAAATTTGCAATGTGATTCGCGCGAAGAGGGATATACAAGCATGTCGCCATCGGTAATCGAACCAATAGTTAATGAGTGGATTTGATGTTCCTGTTGCCGACGTACATGTTAGTGTACTCATTATGGAAGCGGGACACCAGAAAAACTACGATACACTACCTGTCTGTCGTTGCGTAAAGCTCACGATAAGCATTTTCAAGAAATAGGGTGCCCAGCTGATCAAGAAGCTTGTCACCATAATTGCGCATTTCCGTGCGATATCTGGAACGAGAAAAGTCAGCATCTCTTAAACAAAAGGAAGGTTCGATTCATATCAACCTTGCTCCAGTTTGGAAAAGATAACTGCCGGAAGAAGGTCAGGAGCCTCGGACACCGCGGTATTGTTCCTGGCGAGTGGGACATCGTACCCCTTGTTACGTGTGGATTAGGCCACACTTGGGTACATTGAGCTTGTGCATGGTCGTTGTTCCAGAAGTGTCTTTCGAGATTAAGCGACGCGCCGTATTCCTCACGAAAAGCCAGATGGCAATATATATACCCGTGAGATGGAACGCAGCGATAACCAAAATGATACCGCTAAAAATGGTTAGAATTTGCTGGAATTTTGGGTACGGTTGCGGTCGCAGACAGCCGCCATCTGTTTGTCGATCAGTTGAGTTTGTCTAGCGAAAAATAAGAATTGGTGTGCCGTTGACATACAATCTGGAGCACAGTAGATTCCCGACTCTTGTAATGCCATCTTGTTTCCGCCCCACCAGGACATTGCAATGTTACCGAACGCAAATGTAGTACATAAAGCAACGCCGATACCGGTATGGAGACCGGTCCAGGTTTTCTTCAGCAAAATGGTATGAGCACGTTCCTGAGTCAGCAGACTCAAGCCCAAGATAGACATGTAACCTCCCGTAATGAGCATATAGCCTTGGAATTGACACCAAGCTTCAGTATGTCGCCTAAAATGCAATTAAGCGTGAGACTGCGCAAATCTGCGATTTTAGCATTGCCTTAACATGAACTCACCATTTTTGCGTGAATATCATATCTATCATGGTGCCAACTTGAAACACGTTTCTGAACTAGGCAAAGAAAGGACTTCAGCAAGTCTACTCTTCTGTATTAGCTGATCGTATCTATGTATTCACAAGCAAAAATCTCCAAACGAGACGTAACATATGATCCAATTATGCCATCGGGTAGGTCCGGTTCGCAGGTCTGGGGTTGATGTGAATACCGTAAATCCGAGAACAGAAAACAGCAAAGCTGACATGTACAGGAGAACTACTAGCACAGTAAGCCACTGCTGTTGTTCGGATAACGGTCTCTCGACTGGTACTCCTGTCCAATTTCGATTCTCATCGATTTGATTCATTTTCAACAGTAATAAAAAGTTCCATGGCCTTGGGGACGGTATGTTCCTTCTTACAAAATACAAGCAGCTCAAAAGTGAAAGTCTCACAGTTACATTGCCCTGCATTCAGTTGTTCGTGGAAGTTTTGGCATTCATGTCAACATTTTCACACATTCCTTTAAATGTTGTCATTTGAACTATGGTATTCATTCGATACGACCTAATTATACATACGGTTTTACACACAATAGGAGCTCTGGCGTGGACTTCTTTGCATTCAAATCATCGTTTTCATACCTTTCTTTATCTTCCGTGATGGAGACTATTCAACGATTGAATGTTGGGCGGATGAGCCAAAGATGTCATCATACGCACGGGCATTATGCATAATAGGAGCTCCCGCGTGGAGTTATTTTGCATGCATGTCTTGTTTCACATACATTTCTTTATCTAAATTCAGGGTATGGGCGGGAATCCTAATGTTTTTCAATCTTTCACTTTTTTAAGGTGATTCTAACGAGATGGCATGCGTTTAGTAGTGTCTTGAAGATAGCCCGGCATTACTGGTAAATGAAAAACAGGTTCATCTGAAAATAATACATGAGAAAGATGAGAATGAAGGAAAAGAAAGCTGGGGGAGAAAGGTTGAACCGAGAAAAAATGGCCAATCTTTGAATCGAAGACAATATGTGTGTAAACGACGCCCCTTGTGCAGCCAGCAAATTCACCATTGAAAATGAGCTTTCCATCAGAGAGAAGCAGAATAACCTTATGCCATGACCAAAAGGAGGATCCGACAGATACTTAAATACACACTAACTCTCTTAATTCTTTGTCCATGCACCTCGTTACTGGGCATTGTCAATACAAAATGCTAACAGGAAATTGACGTCCAATGTTGAAGTTGGAATACTGCTCATCCTCTCCTGGACTAATGAATTCTCAGAATATTGACAGCTTCGTAGGTAGATAAGTAGTTTTTGATTTCGTCCTCATCTGCCAATTTGTCTAAGCTAAAGACATGTCTGAGATATTTTCACTGACCATGCTCACAGTGTCTGTCCCTCAAAAAATCTATTGTCATTTCGTACTTGACAAAAATTATTTAGAGTTGTCGACTGGGTATAAAGATTTTGTACAGCCTAACAAACTACCCACTTAAAGGCTCCTGAAATGGTTGCAAATGCCTTGGTAAAGTGCAAAGTAATTCGCGCGAAAAGGGATGTACAAGCATTTCTCCATCGGTGATCGAACAAATAGTTGATGAGTGGGTTTGATATTCCTGTTGTAAATGCTCATGTTAGGTGTACTCAGTATAGTACCATGACACGAAACCTAGGATACTATACCTGGGCAGATAGCCAGTAGGGATGCAACCATGTCAAATTGTGCGCTTATCGGTCGTTGTGTGAAGCCGACGATAAGCATTTTGGAGGTATGGGGTGCCCAGCTGATCAAAAAGCTTGTCACCATAATTGCGCATTTCCGTGCGATATCTGGAGAAAGAGAACAGTTAGCATTTCTGGAACAAAAATGAAGTTTTGGTCCATATCAACCTTGTTCTAATTTGGAGAAGATGACTGCCGGGAGATGGTCAGGAGCCTCGGACACTGCGGTGTTATTTCTGGCCAATGGGGTGTCATACCCCCTGCTTATCGATTTACTAAGACTCTTAGGTACGTTGAGCTTGTGCATGGTCAGACTTCCAGTAGTGTCTTTGGAGGTAAGGCGACGCGCCGTATTCCGCACGGAAAGCCAGATGGCAATATATATACCCGTGAGATGGAAAGTAGAGATGAACACTATGATACCATTCAAAATGGTCAAAATTGCGACAAATTTTGGGTACGGTTGTGGTCGCAGACAGCCGCCCCCTGTTTGTCGGTCAGTTAAGCTTGTCTCTCCAAAATAAGAACATGGCTTGCCGGTAACTCACAATCTGGAGCACAGTAGATCCCCGACTCTTGTAATGCCATCACGTTTCCGCCCCACCAGGACAGTGCAACATTACCAAATGCGACTGTGGTGCATAACGCAATGCCGATACCGGTATGAAGACCGGTCCATGTTTTTTTCATCAAAATGGTGTGAGCACGTTCTTGAGTCAGGAGGCCCAAGCCCAGGATAGATATGTACCCTCCCGTGATGGTCAGGTAGCCTTGGAACTGACACCAAGCCTCAGTATGTCGCCTAAAATGCCGTTGGTATGAGACTGCGCAATCTTGCGATCTTGGCTTGGCTAGACGTAAACTCACCACTTTTGCATGAGTGCCATATCTATTATGGTCCCAACTTGAAATACGTTTCTAATTTATGCAAAGAAAGGAGGTCAGCAAATCTCCTCTCCAGTATTAGCTGATTGGGTGTCCGTGCTCACAAGCAAAAGTCTCCAAACGAGGCGTAAAATATGATCCAATTATGCCATTGCGTGGGTCCGGTTCGCAGCCCTGGCGTACATATGAATACAGTAACCCCAAGGACGGAAAACAGCAAAGCGCACATGTGCAGGATAACTCCTATCACAATATGCCATTGCTGTTGCTCGGATAACGACCTCTCGAATGGTATTCCTATCCAATCTCCATTCTCCTCGATTTGATTCATTCTTAGCAGTGAGGGAAATTGCCATGTCCTTGAGCACGGTTGGAGCACTTTTAAAGGATACACGTTGCTACAAACTTGTAGTCCCACTGTGAGATTGCCCCCCTCATTGTTCCGTGGAATTTATTTGCACCCATGTCAACATTGTTACACATTACTTTATTTGTTTTAATATGGACTCAATTACAACTGAGGGGCTGATGCGGGTGGAGCTAGGAGCTTATTATATATAGACAAGTGCGTATTACGCACAATAGAAGCTTTCCCTCGGAAGTATTTGCATTATTTGATTTGTATTCTCTTTCTAAATTTAGGTTATGAGGCTGAGTTCAATAAGTCGCATGCTCGGAAATAAGCATGATCTACTGGTAAATGAAAGAGTGTTTATCTGTAATTGTCGCAAAGGTAGGAAGTCCAAGCAGAATGAAGACTTCTGCTGAAGCGAGGGGACGAACTACGTACCTTCGGGTATTCCCGGAATCCGTCACGTATGCATCTCCGCTAAACTCCGATCCCGCGGAAGTATTGATATTCTTTACCTAAATGTTATTTACGAGCCTGATTTCAATGAGTCTCATGCTCACACATAGCCAAGATTTGCTGGTAAATGAAAACAGCGTTCATATATATTTATCGTATACATGGAAGGGAAAACTTGCAAAGAGAAAGAATGGTCCATGTAAGAATCGAACAAAAAAAGCATGTCTGCAAACGATGTTTTTTCGTGCAGTCCAGCAGATTTACCATCGAAAATTTTTGAGGGAGGCATCAGCACCTTGTATCGAATGGATGAAGGAAAACCTTATGGTACTATACAGTGTCAGTATCGATTTTCCGGCCTACTTTGCTGTATGTAAACGTAAAGGCTGGCAGTGGCCAAAGGTAGGATCTTACAAGTACGTAGTCTTACACCGATCCTCTCCATATTTTGCCCAAGCATCTTGTTGATGGGTATCGCCTACAGTATGTGATCCAAATCGGAAATTAAAGTCCAATCTTGCTCTAATACTGCCCATTATCAGTGACATTATCAGAGTATTCGGCGATTCGGGCGTAAGGGTGGGTTTGAAGTTTATCCTCATTTGCACGGTAAAAACATGATCCGAGATCTTTTGACTGAGATGCTCACAGTATTCTTTTCCAGGGTCAGTATCGCATGATTGCCAGAAGGCTCAAAGAACATTCACTCATTCACAAATTGTTATCCTTGTTTCTGTGAAATTGCATTGGTCAGCTTTGCAGCATTCAGCCTACGTTAGGCCCTGTTCGGGAATCGGTTGGATACATTGAGCCATGTACAGCTTTCCAGGTTCCGTACGTCAAGTAATTTATCGTCATTTGTAGCTCAACAAAACTCGTTTAGGCTGGGTAGAAGTTTTGTACAGTTCAATTAACTAATCGCTTGAAGGCTCCTGAGATAATTACAATTCCCTTGGTGAATTGCAAAGTGATTCGCGCGAAGAGGGATATACAAGCATTTCGCCATCGCTGATCGAAAAAATAGTTGATCAGTGGGTTGGATATTCCTGTTGTCAACGTGCATGTTAGGTGTACTCAATGTGGTAGCGTGACACCATAAAAACTACGATACTGTACCTGGGCAGAGAGCGAACAGGGTTGCTACCATGTCGAACGCTGCAGTTGTCGGTCGTTGCGTGAAGCTCACGATAAGCATTTTGGAGGTATAGGGTGCCCAGCTGATCAAAAAGCTTGTAACCATAATTGCACATTTCCGTGCTATATCTGGAAAACGAGAAAAGTTAGTATTTCTTGAACAAAAACAGGGTTCGGTTCATATCAACCTTGCTCCAGTTTGGAGAAGATAACTGCGGGAAGAAGGTCAGGAGCCTCGGACACTGCGGTATTATTTCTGGCAAGTGGGGCATCATTCCCCTTGTGTGTCGGTTTGCCAAACTTCTTAGGTAGGTTGAGCTTGTGCACGGTCAGGTTTCCAGTAGTGTCTTTGCAGGTCAAGCGACGCGTGGCATTCCGCACGGAAAGCCAGATGGCAATATATGTACCCGTGAGATGGAAAGTGGAGATGATCAATATGATACTGCTGAAAATGGTTACAATTTGCTGGACTTTCGGGTGCGGTTGCGGTCGCAGAGAGCCGTCCCCTGTTTGTCGGTCGGTTGAGTTTGTCTGGCAAGAATAAGAACATGGCGTGTCATTGACGTACAATCTGGAGCACAGTAGACCCCTGACTCCTGTAATGCCATCTTGTTCCCACCCCAAAAGGACATCGCAACGTTACTGAATGCAAATATGGTACATAACGCAATGCCGATACCCGTGTGAAGACCAGTCCAGCTTTTCTTTAGCAAAATGGTGTGAGCCCGCTCCTGCGTCAACAGACTAAAGCCCAAGATCGACATGTAACCTCCCGTAACTTGGAATTGACACCAAACCTCAGTATGTCGCCTAAAGTGCAATTGGGTATGAGACTGCGCAATTTTGCAATTTTGGCTTTGCTGAGGTGTAAACTCACCATTTTTGCGTGAGTACCATATCTATTACAGCCCCAACTGGAAATACCTTTCTGAATTACGCAAAGAAAGAAATTTAGCTAATCTGCTCTTTTGTGTTAGCAGATCGGGTTTCGGTACCCACAAACAAATATCTGCGAGTGAGACGTATAATATGATACAATTATGCCATCGCGTGGGTCCCGTTCGCAGGTCTGGTGTTGAAGTGAACACAGCGATCCCGAGAACAGCGAGCAGCAAAGCTGATATTTGCATGAGAATTACTAGCACTATATGATATTGCTGTTGCTCAGATAACGGCCTCTCGACTGGTACTCCTATCCAATCTCCATTCGCATCGATTGAATCCATTCTGAATAGTCAGAATGAACGCCAGGTCGTTAGGAACGGTTTGAATAAATTTATAGGACACATGCAGCCCAAAAGTCATAGTCCCGCTGTTGTTACATATAAATCACACATGGTCCGTGTCCGTGGACCTATTTGCACTCATATTAACATTGTCATACATTTCTATATCTGTTGTCAGGGCTTGATTCAATTATGATGATTTGTAGGACAAACCAACGACCTCATTATGTTCACCGAATATTACACACAATAGAAGTTCTCGCGTGGAATTGTTTGCATTCATGTCCAACATTCTCGCACATTTCTGTATCTAAGTTCCGGGCACGAGCAGGAATCCTCAGATTCAATGCATATATTGATGTTTTCCATCTTTCGTTTCCCCCGAGTGAGATGGCGTGCGTTGTCACTTGGAGATAACCAGGAATTACTGGTTTGCAAAGAGCAAAAACGGTCAATCTCTGAATCGAATTAAAAAACATACTTATAAACATTGATGATTGAATTTCCATCAAAGAGAAGAGGAATAACCTAATAAATGACATGGCCAAAAGGAGGATCCGGCAGCTACGTAATTTCACACTGATATTGTTCCAACATTTAGAAAGTTTTTTTTTAGCCTCCAAGCCATTGAAATAACGGCAGCCTCAAACGACAGTTCAGGAGAAATGGTAGTCAAAGCGCTCTCAGAGGCATCGCCATAGTATGAATGAGTGAAGACGATATCCACTGATGCTTACCAATAACCACTGGTCAAACTCCCTCACGACAATGGCGTACCGTGGCAAGTTTTCGGTCAGGTTGAACAGGTCAAAATTGTCTCGCGCAAGTGTGCAAGTGCTTATGTGTAGAAACTACGAGACAGATTTTTCTACGGGTAACACCTACCGAAACTCACAGCCCAATACGTGCACATTTAAGTTTACATCTAAAATTGCTAAGGCATCACCTATAATGATAATGCAAGTGTTTTGGGGCAACCGACGCTCCCACTGAGAGACTTCCTCCGTGCAAATGGAGCTAGCCAAGACAGTTGTTGGAGTTTCTGTCTCGAGTTCGCAGTACCCCGCCATGAACAGAGACTTTGAGATTGTGGAAACATATGTTTTTGAAACTTTGGTGGTTCCTGTCATCAGGCAAGTTGTCCCAATGCAGTAGGATTCCCGAATGGTCATCTGACCAATCTGGCCTGACCGCTCTGTAACAATACACTGAGGGATGCGTAATAGTGCCGCAACTGGTCCAAGGGGCGCTTCTTACAGTATAGGCAAAAATTTGCCAAGCATGTCAATCTATTCTGTACTCTAGTATTTCTTGCTTTCCCCGCGAAGCATTACACAGTGAAGCGCTTGCTCGGCTGAATGTGGGAATATTTTCAATACGCGTCAAAAACAGGATTTGTCGAGACTCCAATTGAAGCGTTCTCTCGCAACTGTTGGATCCATATAACACGACCCCTCAAATACGGACGACGCTTGTTTGACGGTTCCCTGCGCTGTATTCTGGTAATGGGACGGTTCTCTCACTTTTCCTGAGATGTCGCAGATCGCGAGCAAAAATTACATTCCGAAATGGCCCGGACCTTGGGCTGCAGTTCCTTCCGGCTTGCTCCGCTCTGCTGACCATGAATTCGTGAATTTTGGATTCAAAAAAACACATCGATAGCTCGTCGTAAAACAGCGGTAGACGCTAACTTTCAAGTTACTTGGAGACTACGACAAACAAGAACGACAGCAACGACGACGACAAGACATATTGGGTGAGTATTCATGTCAGGACACTTATAGAGTTTTCCGAGTTTTGCGTGGGATTTCGAGACTTTGCGGGATTTGCAATGGCAGAAGCGGACTTGTTCACCAATGTCCGGGTCGTGGCCTCTCCGCCGTATTGTTTCGATCTACGATTGGGTCTTACCACGGCTCTCAAAGTGTGTGGTTGGTGCTCGCCGAGGCTCTGATACAGTAGGAGTTCCAAAATGCAAGTCGCGGCAAAGTTTGAAGTCGGGATTGTACAGAACCATTACTTTGAAGCACCCACTCACTAACTCGTTTATCCCTTGTAATAGCCATCCATATCCCCTCCACAAAGCAAATGAGCCTCTGGTCCTTGTCACGAGTTTGAGAGTTTCGCCAGGGTCAACAGTTTGACCACCAAGCAACTTGAAATTCCGCAACATTGATACTCCCAAAGACAACAGGAGAAGGATGAATACCTCACGGCCAGCAGCAGCAGCTGTGCCTCGTACACATTCCCATACTCAAAGCCCTCAACCCCAGTCCCGACCGTCTCCGTCCACCAACGACCACTCCTCGTTTTCGACCGCCAACGATTCACTCCTTCCGTCCTTGGTCAGCCAGGCCAAAACGTCTGCCGACTCACACGAAGTATGGCGTCTCTGCACAAAAGCTAAAGACGCTCTTCCCAATGGTGCTCGGCTCGAAAACCTCACTTGGCGCTTGATGCACATGAGTCTTAACAAGGAGCGTGCGAGCAGCGCCAGCCCTCAACTGGGTCCAGCCAATGATCCCATCATTCTTTCAAACGAGGACGATAATGATGACCAAGCTCTACCTCAACCATCAACACCATCCTTCCCAAACTTGCTTGATTTTGATATGTCGGCTGCCGAGCGGCAAATGGATGCGGAATTGGCCGCACTGCTGGCCCCCACAGGCGATTCCACAGAATTTGATCTGGCATTTGATCTCGCTGCATTTGCGTCGTCTGTTCCATCCGCTTCAGAAGAGTCTTTGTTTGCCCAGTATGTGACCACCTTGCCAACCCTTTCCGAAAATCAAGAGCAGCCACCTTTACCATCATCATCCCTACACCCGCCGTCATATCTCTCAGCAGATCCACAACTATTACAGACGTATTTACCGACACACCCATCACAATCACAGACGTATATATCGGCACATCCACCACAATCACAAAATTATTTATCATCACAATTGCAAACGCTCTCTTCTGCGTTATTACCTCCAACATTGTATGCAACTCCACAGCCATACTCCAATTCCTCACCTCAACATTCTCAGCAACCGACACCAATATCGAATCCGTCGCCTCAACAACAACAACCACCACCCCAGCAACAGCAACAGCAACAGCAGCAGCAGCAGCAGCAGCAACAACAACAGCAGCAAGATCACAACATCCACCCCACATCAACACCCCAACCCACAACCAATGTAAATATCCAGTCCGGGAACATAAGCCAAGCTCATACATCCAAAAGTCGGGATAACCGGACATTAGGCGGGCCAGGTCCCCCATCCACCTCCCCATCAACAACCGCACCGCCAACACCCGCCACATCAACATCCACCCACCAATCCCTCAAATGTACAAACTGCTCAACAAGCAAGACCCCACTTTGGCGCCGAGACCCCAACGGTGACCCTCTTTGTAACGCTTGTGGCCTGTTTGTCAAATTGCATGGAACACCCAGACCTATATCCATGAACAGGGACGTTATTCGAAAGCGGAATCGGGCCCCGAAGAAGGAAGTCGTGAATGAAGTTAAATCTTTTACCTTTGTTGATCAAGGGTCTCAAATTCAACATCCGCCTTCTCCACCTGGTGTCCATCCGTCTACCGTTGTTATGCAACCATCCCAACAGCAGCAGCAGCAACAACAACAGCAAGCAAAACCCATCTCACCACCCCCATCAGCCCTCCTCCCACAAACAACCCTAAAACGGCCGCGCCGTGACTCGGAATCGGTACAACTAGACCCCCAGCAACCCCCACCACCGACAACAACAGATATACGATCAGTACTTTTGGACTTTTTGCGCACGCAGCGGTTGATGGGACTTATCCCGGAATCGGTCGATTTGGAAGTTTTGTTGGGGCAGTTGGTGGCGTTGCAGATGGGAGCTGCTGCACCATCGAATGCCGCTCAGCCCGTGGTGCCGGGTTTGGTTGGCAATGGACCTAGTGGAGCCACTCCTAACGTCTCTAATGAACTGACCGGATCGACGGGACTCAATGGAACTGCCGCATTGCCAATGTTGGGTATGATTAATGGAGTCAATGGACACCCCGGATCGTCTGTACTGAACCCCTCATTGTCAATGTTGGGTATGACGACGACAACGACAAATGGAGGGTACTCCACCCAACTACCAAAATATCAAATTCCTACTACACCCCAGCAACAACCCCTTCATCCACCCCAAACATCAACCTATCAAAATCCTTCAAACCTACAACAACAACAACATATCCCTCCATCTACTTTTATTCTCAATAATTTTTCTTCGCAGCCCGCGTCGTCTCTTCCGGCCCCGGTTTTTATGCTTCAACAACAGCATACCCAACAGCAGCAACCACAACAGCAACAACAACAACAGCAGCAGCACTCACAACAGCAACAACCAAAACTTCCCGATACCTTCGTTCCCCCACCGTTGCTCAACAGTAGTAGTAGGATGGGCATGTATCCCGGCGGACACTTGTTTATGACTCAACAACCGCGACGGGGTGGATAAATTCGGCATTTTGCTCTGTACCTAGCCGATGCTGACCAGTCAGGCCCGGATCCACTGCAATTACGGATGATTTTTGGTGCATCACCCCCACGAGAGAGTCAAGCTCACAGCCCTTTCATCGACCAAATAAGACGTTGACCGCGCGCAACCATAACAAAAGACTGGGTAGACCTTCTTTGAATTGGGCACGGGACATATCCGATTGTGGTGCCATTTGTTTTTTGGACAATGACAGCGAACGGGATGAGGCATGCTTACAATGGGTGTATCCCCATGGACCTTTAGTTCAAGCGGCAATCCAAAGCTTTTGGCATTTTTCTGTAGGTCGAATAGAGGTTTTGAGAGTAAAGATTGTACATTACATCGTATTGGACTGATATCATCTAAAGCTGATTTCTTTGGGTGTAATTGAGCCCCCTGATGGTACGAATAAATATACCAATGCGAATGCAATTGTTCTGTGGCCTATGTCATTGTATAAAAACGTGCGTACATGATATATATATATAGATAGATGTGTTGTGTGATGGGTGTGAATGGTGGCAGTTAATAAAAATTGATGAATGCCAAAATGCCAAAATTTAAGATGCCACAATGGTTGCAGGTGGGAAAAAGGGTTCAGCCCGCTTTGCAAATTCCTCCACATACCACTCCCGCCACGCATTTCCATCCGCTTCCTGCCCACGATTCAACGGCGTCCATTTCGGGTCTTCTTTAAATAACCGCATCGCCTTCAAATAATTCGTCGAGTCGAGGGTAAACCGGTGAAAGAGACCCGCAGGCAGGATGATCATGTCGCCGCTGGAACAAGCGATGCGGATCCAGTCGTTGTGGGGTGAGCGGATATCAAAGTACCCGGATCCACCGAGGATGTACCGGATTTCTTCGTCTTCGTGAATGTGTTCGGTGAAAAAAATGGCGAGTTTTTCGTGATAGTTGGGGAGGGTGGTTTCTGATATCGTGATCTGAGACATCCGAAAAGAAGGTTCAGGGTAAGGAAAAAGCATTCATAGAGTTCCATTAGCATGAAATATGAAATCCTACCTCATCCCGATTCTTATAGTCCCGCTCCGTACATATTCGGTCAACTTCCACTAAATGCAACTTGGTGGCTTCATCTACCGGGATGTGCCACTGCAAGACGCCAAGCTTGATGAGCTGATCGTGAGAGACGGGACGGTTGGGAGTGTATTGATGGGGGTCTCGTCCGTCCGTAGACGTTGATTCGTCGTAATACCAGGCTTGTATCATGCTGTTGAATTCGAGGAGGAAAGTGGCTGATGTGCACTATAATAGCGTTGCAGTGGGTTCTGCACAAGGAGGTATGTATGGGATTTGTAGGTGTTGAATCCAAAGGAATGTCGAGAGATGAATCAGTGATTTTTTTTGGAGCAGCTTCGGGTGAGCGGAGCCTCAAATGACGCGACGTGGCTTTGCGTAGCCAAGAATCCAAGATCGACATTAAAGCCGTCTCCCAGGGCGTTAGTGCTCGATAAGGGTTGATGAACTGGTCCTAAAAAGGCAATAATTGCGCTGCGCTGCTGATGTAATACGCGATCTCCCTATTACACGCGATACACGTCGTAAAAACTTTGAACGGCATTGTCGTTATGGGCGAGCTCAAAATGAGGTCCAAGCGGTGCAAGAACTCGCTCAACAGGAAGCATGGGTACCAGAATTACTAGTAGCACAAGCGTCTTTGGCGCCTTTTTCTAATGATTACATCGTGTTAAATGAGCATGATTGGTTCGTATTTTCCTTGGTTTTGTGATGCCCACGAGGGAGAGACCAGCGGCAGATGAGTATTGGGATTCCCGCCCACGCTTCTTGAGTATATATTCTAACCCAGATTTGAAGGTCAAGTCCCTAGGGCCGATGCGAAATTCTGGGGGTGCCCTTCCAGATGACCGATATACATAGCGATTTCCAAGACGTTGACGTCGATTCTGAAGCTAACGCCAATCTCGACAGCCCCGGTCTCTGCAAGGTCGAAAGGTGTACCCGCCAGGGTAAGAGAGTCGCTTTGTATGCCGCAGGCTGCTTGAAATGCCAATGTAAACAAGCACCGAATTACTATACTCGCAAACTGGACGACATCCCTTTCCTACAAACCCAAGGCGTCAGATTGAAGTGCGATACCAAACAGAACTGGGCTTTACAGGCAGTCTTCTGCAACAAATGTTTCAAAGCCTTTCAAGAGCGTTTCCCAGCAAGGTTCCCGCCCGCATCATCTCCTTTGTCTGTCGAGTGTGCTACTCAAACTGATGACATAACAGTCACTGAGGATGCGGATCCGATGGACATTGATTCCCCGGAAATCAGTAACCAATGTCCAGCAATTCCCACTATTGTAGAAGGGACAAAATGTCTTCGCCAACAACCTTTCGATAAACCTCAGCCGTTTGCCAAACACTTGGAGGACTTTATCGATCATCTTGACAAGAACTGTGACAATATGGCAACAAGAATGGCCCTGTTTCTCGGGTATACATCCTCCTGGCGAGAACATGTTCAGCGAAGAACGAGAGCTGTCATCGTCGCGATCGTTTTGCAGGGCGCAACTTTGATAGATCACAGCAACAAAATCAACTATGTCAAAGAGCACTTTCTTACAAAAATCAGATCTATCTCTGATTCAGATAAAGAATCTGTTTCGGCACTCAACATGGGTTACTCGCCAATAACCTGGAGGGAGAAAAGAAAGGTTTACATTGAGGCCCACGAGGCTGACCTGGACGCTAGAGTTGCTAGCGGCGAGGAAGTCATCATCCTCAAACTTGACGACTTTAACCGCGTTCGTGTGCGCGGCACTCCCGGTTCAGCAAACACTTCCAAATTCTCAGAATCGTACACTCAGGCTAACTTGGCTGCCAAGTTTTTTTGAGAAAGCACCTTCCTACGTCTACGAGGATTTTGGCGAAACTTTGGCTCCGCTTCCGAAGCCAAGATCTCCTTACATTGACTTCAGTGCAATGTGCGAACCCATCCCACCACCTAAGGATGGTGAGAAGGAGAAGGATCCTATAAAGGATTTTGTGATGGCTGCGCTGCCACCTCATGTCGGCTTCTCGCCATCCATGAACTATGTCGATCATTTCTTGCAATCTCTTGATGACCGCAAGTTTCGAACGTTGTACCAATTCGACCTTTCCACCAAAGCTGCACAACTCAAGAATTTCAAGGCTTTTGGGGCTGTCCCCAACAAAATGAAAAGTTGGCAGGATGTTCTTGAGCTCGTGGAGAAAATGCGGGTTTTTATCAAAAAGTATCCGCTTGGTTGCGTATGGGTAGTAGGAGACTACTACGTCTGGGTCAACGTCTTGAAAGCCATGTGGGGTCAGCCGGATCAAAGTCTCCGTGTCGCATTTTTCCCTTGGCCTGACGGTATGCACATAGCACTCAACGCACAACAAGGTATGTGGACACTGAGTGATAGTCCGGCAAATTGCTAATGAAGCGCCTGTAGCTCCCATTCTCTGGAACTACGGTCTGTTTATGCCCATATGGGGTTCGGCATTTCCTAACTTGGCGGTTCCGGTGGTGAAGATGCGGCCGGAAAGACGTGTCATGCTACTGTCCATGATCTTCCTCGCGTGGAACAAATGTCGGAAGGTCGTGAAAGATTTGTATGAGAAGCGTCGTGGCCAGATGAGTGACGTGCAGCGGGTGGTGGTAGAAGCACTGATGCAGCTTTTTGATGAAGACTTGCCGATGGCCCTCGATGCCGGCAATGTTATGGCATCTGGAGATCTGGATAAGTATCGAGATGTTGCCACTCGCCTCCTGCCGTTTTTTATCAGATATGGAAAAAAGAATTACGTCAACATCATTCTTTACATTCTCGCCAAAACGCTTCAAGAATATGGGCAAGGAAGAGGTATTGCGCGCGCTGCGCAGCTTTCTCCCTTGGGCGAGCTCGGAGGACTTGGAAGTCTTCCACTCCGTCATCCGAGCTGCCATAAGACCACATGACTCTGAGAGCGCCGCGGTCATTACTACGATGTACCTCTCGGCTACGTCCGACATTGGCTCTTCGGCATTTTTGGCCGAGATCAAGCGGCAAAATGTACTGGAGCGCGAAAAACGCTGCGCCTATTCCCATATGATGAGCTCATTTCCCGTCAACGATGCGTCTCGGGGTACTTCCGGCGGTGGCCGTTCTGTCTATTACAATGAAAAACTTGCCACCATGGCCGCGCACCTGAAAGAGATGTTCGAGCGCATCATGGCAGTAGATGGCAGCTTCTCGATCAAGGGCGGAAAGTATAAACAGCACTCGGCTACCAAGAGTACGATGCCCGGCTACGAGCTTCGCAGTGACATCTCTCCGCCCGACGCCCTAGAGGCCAGTCCTCCCAAGCGAAGGAAAGAGAATGGAACTACTGCTTTTGTGAAGCCCGCTCCAGGGGTCTTGGCAGTTATCTCAGAGAGGATTCTGCCTCTACCTTTCTGGAGCGCGGACTTAAAGCTTGGTTCGGTCACGGAGCTGGGGACGTACAGGGCCTACGACTTCTCCGAGCATCCTATGGAGCGCCAGCCTCTAATGGACATTACTCCAAGCCCGAATGCCGTCGCTGCCCCTCCTACTACCGCTACTCCTCCTGCCCTCAGTACTCCTGCGATCCCAGTTGTCCCCGCTTCTCCCATTACGCGTATTGTTCTCACTAGTTCTGCTACTCCCAATAGGCGCATTATTCTCACCAACAAAGCTACTCCCAATCAGCGCATCATACCCACTACTCCCACTACTCCCACTACACCACCCAGTACGCCCAACAAGTCTACCACCCCTGCTACTCCCGTCACACCACCCGCTACCCGCACTCGCAAAGTACCCGTCACTGAATGGCTCACGGTGGATGCATTAGTCTGTGACAAGATACCTGAGTGTCACTGCGATGCATTCAAGAATTCCCCGTGCGAGCATCTGTTGGAAGAGGTATGCGTGCCACACTTCAAGAACTGGGTGAAAAACCTGGCTTGCACTAGCGTGGAGGTTGAGGCAGAAGAAGGAGCTGGGGACTTCGCCGCAGACGGGGACGAAGATGGGGAGGAAGAATGAAGTTCACACGCGTTCGTACGCATCTTTCTCTGTCGTGTTTTTCGTCTCTCTTTCCAGTATTTTCTTATACATTTTGTCTTCTTCAGCATCACTTTTAATACACTTTTTACCCTGCATCGAAAAGTATCATATATTGGAGGTCCTTACCATGTGAAGAACTTAATGCACACCTTCGAGTCAGAGCAACCCGCTGGGCAAATGAATTCAACATATGTATTCAGCAACCCTTTAACGTTTCAGCCCCTCAGCGCCGATGCGAAAAAAGTTAAGCCTATTTTTGTGGAAAACGTGGGGGTGGAGAAATCAGATGCTACATCATAAAGATGAAGACGGGTAAGATATGCGAGGGACCTCACATACAAAATTATCTGCAAAAACCGGTCCAAAACAGACTGTGCAATTCCAGGTCGATCGGAGTAAGTCTCATATACAAAACAAAAAACAAAAAAAATGGGAAAAGACTATAGGCGTCATTTATCCTTATCGAGCACTAACGCCCTAGGGGGCTACGCCGACAACATCAAAGAACGATTTCCTTCGTGCAAGGTGCAGCTGCTCAAACTGATTGAAAACCTTGAGTTGTACTCAATTTGGCACATGCAGGTGAAGGCAGAAAATGGAGGACTCGTTGCACGTCAAAAGAAGACTACTTCAGAAGCCAATCCTTTCGAAGTTGACGCGCGAGTCTGTCCAGAGGAGGAGGCCGATCTCTGGAAAGAGCACAAGATCACCATTAACAATATAGATGTCATCGACTTGCCTCTCCTCCTCGTCACTAAGGTATCATACACTACTTTCAGATTGTGTTACATCAACAAGACTGACATGCTACTTGAAACTAGATGAGGGCAGCAGCCACACGTCGTGAGTGGCAACAAATCAAAGTTCGCAGCGATCTGTCTGATGTGAGCTTCTGTGCCGAGAAGTTGTCTGAAGGGGGCAATGTCGTGCCTTCGGAAATGATGGGCATCATTTCAGAGACGAAGCAACTGTTCGCAGCAAAGCTAGAAAAATTCAGCTCCTATATAGATGTCCCAGCCCTTCATGCAAATTTGCTCGCTGTAGGAATTCAACTCGAATGAACACAGTAACACAGTTTGGTCACTCATGTTCACAATCAACGTTGAATTGTGTTTATACATCTGGTTGCCTTACTTTGCTTCAACAAGGATGAACTATTACTGCGCAAAAGCATGTCGAAATTTGTAAGGTGTCCCTCTTAAAACCAACATAAGCAATTTGAACTCACAGGAATCAATCATCCTCCGAAGAAGAATCGTCAGATTCGTCGTCCGATCCGACTTCATATGGATCGCCAACGAAAAGTTCGTATAGAAGGGGCCTGTGCTGTTCCTGCAGTTGCTCAGCGACGCTCCGAATGTCGGCTGGCAACGAGTCTACATTGGGAAAACGTTTCTTGTAGTATTGGCGGAAGGGGTAGGAGGATAGGTATCCCGAATAGGCGAAATGCTGCCTCCGAACTGATGGCTGTCGAGAAGGACTACTCCCTACTGTAAGGCTGGAATCGAGAAACGGGGCAAGGGCTGGGAAGCGGACCAGATTCAAACGGTCAAGCTTTGGTAGAGGTTCGAGGGTGACGAAGTTGCGCACGTCGTAGTGCAGAAATGTAGCCGGGGTGATAAGTATTCTTTTTGCGCTTAGTCTGTTGTCGGCGTCGTCGGGGGATTGGTGGGTATCGAGGAGAATGGAGTCAGGGTAAGATGCGACAATTTCGTTGTTGTGAGTATTGAGAGAAAAGCGAAGAGCATGGGAGTTCATGAGGATTGTAGCGGCTGTGAGTGCGCAATGAGGTTCGACTAAAATATGAAGTGTGGCCAAGACGAGTGTCGGTACGCCGTACGCATATGCAAGGGCGTCCTCGCCCCATATGACATTATCAATACCCGCGGCCATCAGACTTTGTGCAGGATGGAGACGAGCGATGAGGCTGGGCTCGTCGGGTAGAGCGCTCACAGTCCGGACATGTTGCCCTGTGTACATGTTGGGAAAACGAGGTTGACAACGTTGACACTTGACTTTGGCAAAAGGGTGGGGCAAAAGAAGGCGGCCGTCGTTTATGAAGAGTTGCAAGTGGTGGACGTGACTAGGAATCGTACAGTCGGGCACAGTCGCACAGCCACCTGAAATATGGACCGCGCGCTGTGTTGAATCTCCACTCAGATTGACCACTGGCCCCTGTGGCCGTCGTTGACTGACGCGGATGAAGACAATGTGAATTAATAAAACATGAGAGCTGGCACTAAAATTAGGAGAAACCCTATACGCATATGCTATCTAGAAGGAAACTGAAATATCTGAGCTAGCTAAGTGACATGTCAATAAGGATACTAATATCTTCTTCAATCTTCTCTTCAATCGGTTCATTCACTCCGCAGGCAGCATTAATACGCGCGGCCTCTCTCCTGCGAGCTTCAGGGCACCGGTTTGCCTTGTGGTCTTCAGACCGACATACGCTACACTTTGGCTTCTGCCTGTTAGCGGCGGAGGACGAGGCGGCACGCTCCTGCTGCTCCCTCGCAACATGCGCCGATAAAGTAGGATCCGCACGGGTGGATGTGTCGATCCGTTGACGTTTGGATGCTGCCCGATGCTCCGCCAATATATCGACGCGCCTGGTGCGTACCGGGTTCAGGACAGAACCGCTGATCACTCCCACCTGGCTAAGCTGTTGCACCGCACGCTGTCGCTGAGATGTTGTTTGTAGGGCATCGAAACGCTTTTGAACAGCTGCCAGCTCAGCGACCAGACGCGCACGGTAATCTGTTGTCGCGTCGGGGAGAAAGTAGGAATCAATACTGGCATTGCAAGGATCATATCTCCATGCGGGATGAATAGCCGACAGCGGAATCGTAAGGTTGTAATCATAGCGAATTTGATCGGGACAAGGTAAGCCCATTGTGACAGCGTATTGGTGATTGCATTGCTGCAGAGGACCCTGCTTGCGAGCCTCCTCGATATTGGCGTGGAGGTGATCGTTGAAGTCACATTGGAAACATGCTCCCGAATTTGGTGTGTCTCGTCTAAGATTTCGCGCATCTTTGAGGACAATCTGTCTTTTTCTCTTAAGTATTGGTTCTCTACGTCAATGAGTTGCTTGTTGATGAACGTATCCATGGCGGAAAATACGGTCAAAAAGTCTCCCACCCCATTGTGAAGCCAATCTTTGAGGCAACGATGCGAGCCTTCGACTCGCGATGTGGCTCTAATGCCTAGCGTTAATACCTGGCTTGTCCAAAATTTTACAAACCGTTTATGATGCACAAGCCATGTATCCTCTAGGTACATTCGCATCGCTGGGTAGTAGTCATCGAGTACATTGCGGATGGCTCCAACAGCTGCAGCATAATCTTCCAAGGATGCAGCGTAGGCGACAGCGTTCCATAGAGTAAGAATGTTTTGCTTGTCTTCGTCCGATATGTGAGGATATTTACGCTGCAGTTGAGCTCCCACGCTTTCCACGATATGAAAAATACATAGTAGAACATTAAGACCTTAGAGTAAAGTAATTAAAAGACCGCAAATCATTTTCATTAACGGCTGGGAATATACCTGGGAAGACCGCCTCCAAGGAATTCATCAAAGCACGGCTGCAGTCCACGAACACTGTCTTAATCCCGCAGCTGCCTACCAGAAGGCCAGCTAGGTTCTGTAAGGCCCAAGTGTAGTCTTCCTCAGTCTCACCCCGTAAGAACGCGTAACCTACGGTAAAGGACATTCCAGTGCTGTCTATGCCGAGGATATTGAAAAGCGGCATGTGCCACTTATTCGTTTTATAAGTACAATCCAATATTAGTACGTCCGGAAATTGCCTTAATTTCTCAACGCTCTTCTCATGAGCGAAAAACAAGTGGGTAAGAGCACCATCATCACTGGTTTGGTAGCTAACCGTATAGCTAGATTCGGGTTGGTGAAGTCCGTCCAAGAGGCACTCTATAGCAGATCTGCCCTTCGCAGCTTCCATTTGCTCAAGCGTCCGGAAGTTGCGAATATCCTTATCGATTACCGGATGACCCGGAAAGGTTTTACGAAATGACAAAACCAGCTCTTTCACCGTTGTTCTTGCGTGCTGCCTTAGGTACTCCTTATGTACATTGCTGAACTGTCGATAAGCAGCATAGGCTACAGGTGCGGAATTGTTGTGGTTGTGTTCAATGGAGGATTCGTGCAAGTGTGATAGTGCACTTAAAATCCCATAGTATATACTATGGGATTTTAAGTGCACTATCACAGGGGGAGATTCCAACTATACCCAACTATACCCAACTATGCCCCAACTATGCGGCAACTATGTGCCACATTACACCGGACTTTACACCGGGCTTTACACCGTGTAATATACGGGACTTCCAGAAAATTTACAGATTTCACACTAGAAATTTCACAAAAATCACACTCGAAAATTTCACACTAGAAAATTCACAGATTTCTTCTGTCCTTACGTCAATTTATTACAACGATTTATTACAACGATTTATTACAAGCCTTTACTCCAATCTTGTCCTTTTTGGCAGTGGTTCTTCGGCTTCCTCCAATTCCTCTACTGAAACATTTCTCATCCATACATCTGACGCCTTCATATGGGCGTCTCGTATATCCATTGGTAAAGACCGCACATCCACTCCGTTCATTTTTCGAATGTTGAAGAATAATGTCTTCATTTCATTCCCATCCTTTATTGACACCTTGGTTATTTCGAACTTCTTCATCTCTTCCTTGATAAAATCCAGAGCCGCTGTATGCTTCTTCACGACTCTATCCGCTGCTTTGAATTCCTCCGATATGTCCAAATTGATAAAGTCCAGTACTCGTTGTTCCAATCGCTCCATTCTTCTCCTGCGATGGTTGGTATTGTCGAATGACTTCTCCGTTATGGAGCGGCCTCTTTACGGGACTTCCAACCCTTTATAACATTCTCTGTTATCGATATCATTCTGAATTCATTTCTGGATAAGACATATCGATATCAAGATACTGCTTAATTGGTGACACTTTTTTAGGGCAGTTTTTAGGGCAGTTTTTTTTACTCCATGTCTCGAGTGAGAGACATTTTTATTATATATTTCCCTCCACTTTACATGTAGTAGGGCAGTTAGGGCAGTTTTTTTGAGGTAAAGTCGCTGGGGATATAGTTTTTAGACTAGTGAGAAGTAGTTCACACGTTCTGTGAACTTCTGCTCACTCATAAAAAATTCTATAAGATTTATAAACATACAAAAAAACTGCCCTAACTGCCCTGTTTTTTTTTTACTCCATAGAAACACTACACAACTTTATTAATAATTTTTTTTTTCTACATGTATCGAGTCAGGGCAGTTTTTTAAAACACCTGCCCTAAAACTGCCCTGACTTGCCCTGACTCCATCCATCCCCGATTCACTCATTCTTCCATTCTATCCCTACAAAGTATCGAGCGCCATTCGTCTTCTTTTCGGGAACTACCGCTCTCAGTTCTTTGTAAAATGTGTTTCGCTCACAAAGATTTGTGGATCCAACATTATCGGCCAGATACTTATCATAGATTGCGGTTCTTTCAATTTTGTCCTCGGGGTTGTTTGTCAATTGGTAAGTCATTTTGAACCATTTCGCAACTGTTAAAGAATTCACCAGATTCTTCTTCGTGTACTCATTGACCTCCTCTGGAACTTTTATCGAGAAATCCAAACTTCCATCTTTCTTTACAAACTTTGATTTAAAGAATCTCATTAGTATGAGAATAAATGTGTCTCGATATTCTGGAGAGGAGAATAGTTTTTTAAGGTTTGGATTAACTTGACGAACAATTTGTTCATCTTCATCGTCGTCTAATTCAACGGCCATATCCTCGGTTGACTTGATTATCTGGGACGAGGCACCCATGGCTTCTCGATATGCCATTGAAGCGGTTGATCGTACTATTCGGGATGCACTTGATGTCAACAAGCCATTTGGGTGACAAGTCGAGCGATGGAGGCCAACGGCCAGCTTCCCATCATGTAGATCTATCCTTCCTGAACGAACCCGTCGGTGTATCATACTTATGACGGCCGGCACGACTCATTCGATTATACACAAACGAAACTACTTTGTCGACATGGCGGCCATACAAGACACACCACTCAAGACAGTTGTTCAAGTTATCAAACGGCACACAAGTCACCATTCGAGACGCCAATTTCACCTAGAAACTGGACAAGACGGAAGCGGAGGAGAGTATTTGCGTCTACTTTCTCGCTCTTCTGATGAGGGAACAGTTGTTGCGCACACTCATGAAACGTTTTCTTCCGCAGGAAATGGACTATATTCAACCATGATATCTTCGATCAAATCAAATGTACCTTTCAAGTCCACCAGTCAAGCCGCAACAACTCGAAATTCCGTTTCTTATGGCACTTTAACGCTCAAGGACAAGTAAAGCTCTGGCGCGGCAGATTAGGCCACCCTAGTCGTACTTTCTTTTCGCCGAATCTGCGACGCTGTCCGCGGCTTTCCCATTCGGACCGCAGATGTTCCCAGGACCCCTACCTTCTACCGTCCTTGCGCTCAAGGAAAATTGATGCAGCGGCCAGCACATTCGAAACAGCCGTCAATGGCAGAATGTTTTCTTGTCAAGTTATATGGGGGCCCATTTCGCATTTCCAGCGGCGCGAAACCGATATTTTCAAGTATTTTTTGTGATGCAAATGGTCGTTTACGCCAATGTTGACCTACTCGCCACCAAGAACGAAGCAAACCTCAGACTACTTGGTCGACTGTTCCGACTCAAGATCCATTACCTGGAGAACTCGGTCAAGATCATTCCATTCGATAATGCCGCCGAATCCTCTACACTGCCAGTCTGGATCAACGTCTCAACTCAATTATCTTTGCCCCATCATAGCTTCCTTGGCTCGATCTGCTCCCATGCTCGACCAAGTCCCCCCTGAACTTGCCCCCCAACCGCTCGTCCCTGCCCACCCGTACCAGCTGCGCAGCCGCGGACCCCTCCACCAACCCCTTCCACGCGTCCGTCACCTTCAACGACGCGTCTCTCCCCATCCCTCCGGGAGCGTACCCCCTCTCGCGTCCCCGTACAGAGACCCCTCCGCCGTCTCCTTCCGAGCAGAATAGTCCCGCGACTCCTCACAGCTCCAACCTCGACTTCCGTACGCCCCGCGGCACTCCCGGTCCCCGGGCTTTCTCGCGCACGCACCCTTCGGACGACCTCGCCCATCTCTTAGCTCAAAAGCAACGCGATCGCGACCAGCTCCGCGACCAACTCAACCGCTCCTCCGGAACTCCCTTCACCCCGATTGGGACTCCCCTGGGCCCTCCCTTTAGCCCCGCTGCTCCCTGGTCTTTACCTCCTTATCGACCGCCCTCCTCGGCTCCTCAGTCTTACGCGCCCCAACCTCACGCCCAGCCTTACGCCCCTCAACCGTATGCCCTCCTGCTGTCCGCTCGTCCTCCTCCTGTTTATGCCGCCCCCTCTTTGCTCAACGTGGACGACTGGCTGCTCCGCGTCGACTTACTGCGCACATTCCACAACGTCCCTGACTGGCACATGATACGCATGCTGCAGCAGGAGGAAGACGATTTGGCTGGCTCTGACCTCCATTGCATCGGCATCGGGAAAGTAAACGACGCATCAAGACACAAGTTCACGACGTCAACAACGAGGAGGACGATCTTATCCCTGACTTCCAACGATCATACCTTGCATTCAATGAACAGGTGAATAAAGCCTTGTTTCTGATTTCCATATGCTGATATTTTGGTCCAGTTATTTCACGGGATTGTCTGGGAAGTCAATGACGACGAGAATTGTCATTCGCGACATTGCGAAATCAGTACTCGACTCCTGCTCAAACACCCTATGCATCCCATGCGTAACAGGAAAATTCTCAAAGGCCCCGACCCAATCCCGAGACCTCCACGAACCACGGAAATTCCTCGACATACTATATACGTGGACGTTTGTGGCCCCATTCATCCCTCATCTGGATCATTTCAGTACTTCATGGCCATCAGGACGGATCGTCTCGGCTCTCACTCGTCAACCTCCTCCGGACCCGGACCCGCAACGAAGTTCTCCCGAAGCTATAAACACATTTTATTCGATTACATGTACAATTTCCGGACCACCCCATCAAGACCATTCGTTTGGACAACGCAGCTGAGTTTACTTCTAAAACCTTTATGAACTTTTGCGCTCTTAGTGGTATTAATTTTCAGACGTCCGTGGAATATCAGCACAATCGATCTGTGGAAAATTTCCTGAAACTGGTACAAATGGCGGCTCGATCCCTTCTACTTGAAAGCAATCTTCCTTTATCGGCTTGGGGACATGCGGTCCTACACGCGTCAGAACCCCTTCGCTATCGACCCTCAGCATTCAACAAACAATCGCCTCACACCTAAGGACATTCGGATGCGCGGTTTATGTACCCGTTCCACCACCCAAACGGACCAAATTCGGACCACAACGCTCGCTCGGAATTTATGTTGGCTTCAATTCCCCGTCTATCATCCGTTACCTGGAACCCGAGACAGGCGATCTCTTCACGGCACGTTTTGCCGACCGTCGATTTGACGAACCAGTGTTCCCGACGTTACGGGGAGGAAAGCCAGATGATGAACGCCGGAAACAACTGAGCACATTTGACGTTACGTGGCCCGAACACTTACCAAAACCAATCGACCAATCCACCGGCGGAGGAGAAAAAGAAGTTTGACGCATTCTCCACCTCAACCACGTCGTAAACGACACATCGGACGCATTCACCGCAACCGAAGGAATAATTGAGTCGATCGCACCAGCCGCCAATATAGCCAGCCACACCGAACCCCGACGGAAGAGAGGCCGACCAAAGGGATCTGAAGACGAGAACCCACGAAAACCGCGGAAAGCAGCGGAAACAGCGGAAACAGAAAACTCAACCGAACAAACCAACATTGACACGGCACCCATGGAAACCGACGAAGACATCGACGAACCTTCCTCCGGACCTACGACATCAACGACAAAACCACGTCAAGAAATTGAAGTCGTTGGATCTACCCACGAACTCATCTCACACACCGATGTGGGTAAAGAAGAATCCTTCCATGTCGCCGCAGCCATATTCAACGACGATGACGAGCCTGACCCACAAAACATCAAGGAATGTCAAAAGTCAAAAATCTGACCGTGATGGAAGGAAGCCATCCAATCAGGACTTGGTTCACTGGTTAAACGAAGAGTCTTCGGAACTGTTCAAGAATGCCCCAACGGTTTCGTCCCTATCGGATGTCGATGGGTCTTTGTCAAGAAACGGAATGCCGCAGGAGACATAGTTCGGTACAAACCACGATTTGCCGCTCAAGGATTCACCCAACGACCTGGAGTCGACTCCTTTTCTACATACGCCCCAGTCATCGACCTCACAACCTTCCACTGGCTCATCTGTTTCGCCGTCATCAACTCTCTTATTCTTCGCATGGCCGACATCGTCACCGCGTACCTTTACGGAAAAACCGACACGGAATTATATACGACCGTCCCGGACTTTCTACCTGGATCCGAGAACATGTCAAAGTTCAAGAGACCCTGCTCAAGATATTATGTTACGAGCAGTTTACGGATTGAAGCAGGCGGGAAGGATCTGGTTCAAGCATCTCGCAGATTACCTTATTCACTGCGATTTTGTGAGTAGCGAGATTTGCCCCTGCATCTTCATCAAGCATAACAAGCAGGGGCAGTGTGCCATTCTCGCGATCTATGTTGATGATATCAACATCATTGGAACTCAATGTCGACGCTGCCGCTGCTGTTCTGAAGACAAAAGTTCGAAACAAAGGACTTTGGCCGTACCGATTTCTGTCTGGGACTCCAACTCTAACATTCGCCTCGCGGGACCCTGCGTCAAGTTGTTACGAGCAGTTTACGGATTGAAGCAGGCGGGAAGGATCTGGTTCAAGCATCTTGCAGATTACCTTATTCACTGCGATTTTGTGAGTAGCGAGATTTGTCCCTGCATCTTCATCAAGCATAACAAGCAGGGTGCCATTCTCGCGATCTATGTTGATGACATCAACATCATTGGAACTCGAAGTGCTGTCGACGCTTCCCGCTGCCGTTCTGAAGACAAAAGTTCGAAACAAAGGACTTGAGCCGTACCGATTTCTGTCTGGGACTCCAACTCTAACGTTCGCCTCGCGGGGTCAGTCTTCATCAGAGCACGTATACAAAGAGATGATTGAAGCGCTTCAATATGGACACTGCTCATCACGTAGCCAATACCCCGATTCCAATTCGATCGTTGGATTCTGTTACCGATGTCGTTGGCCCCGCCAAAGCCTGGTGAGGAACTACTTGGCCCAGAGTACCCTTACATGGCCGCCATGGGTGGACATTTGTATCTGGCCAGTTGCACTCTCCCAGACATTCATGAAGCGACCAAGATGCATTGGACTGGCGTTAAACAGATATTCCGGTATTTACGAGGGACAGAGGATTTGGGTTTGTATTTCACCCGCGATTCCCTTCACGACTTACCTGTCGGTTAAAGCAGACGCGGGATTCCTTTCCGATCCTCACAAATGCCGTTCGCAAAACAGGCTACGTTTTTCTGGCAAGCGGTGCAGCGATTTTCTGGAGATACGTTAAGCAGGCATTTGGCAGCTACTTGAACGAATCATTCGGAAATACTAGCCTTGCATGAGACATCTCGTGAGTGCATTTGGCTTTGCTCTATGATTAACTTTGTTAGGTCTTCAACTATGCCACCGACCATCATCTACGAAAGACAACGCTGCATGCGTACGATGCGTACGACAAGTTCAAGAAGAATTCATCAAGGGCGACCGCACGAAACACATTGCACCAAAAGTTTTTCTTCACTCACGAACACCACGGCAAATCATTCAAAGTCAAGTCGATCCCCTCATCCGAGAATGTCGCGGACATCCTTACGAAGAGCCTACCGGCTTCACGACACTGGGACTTTGTTCGGAAACTTGGACTTTGGCGCGGATCAGAAGTGATGAACGTCGGGATGAGGGGGAGTGATATGAAATAATACTCTCGCACACAAGGGCTTGGAGCTGCGGATAGACATTGCCCGAACTTTCTAGAGCTAGTATAGTTTTGATTCCGACAAACGAATTTGGGCGGTGAGGCAACCGTGCTGCAAATTTGGTTGCTCTCTTCTTTCTTTGCAACTCTTTATGTTGCAGTTTTAGGATCGCTCGGAATGCCAAAAATGATTCTACGAGTTCGGCAATGTGCTCCGCATGACCTCTCATCTTCGGACAAGAAACTGCCGACCATTCGTATACAACGAAAAGGCCGTCCGTTTCCGGGGTCATGCAGCCCACGTAGAAAGTCACTACACTCCCAACAACATGGAAAAAAGGAATCCATAGTTTTATTTCGGTAGAACTTGAAAGTGACCGAACAACTGCATGCACCTGTGACTTCACTGTCTTCACCAAATCTACGAAATTCTCCCTAGCGTGATCGTGATGGGGTTGTGCGTCTGATCCCGAATTTTCCCCTACGCCCATTTCATGATCAAAATTTACCTACTCGCTATTGTCAGAGTTGAACATGGAGATTGAAGATTTATACGAACTTTGAACAAATAATCCACAAATTTTCCTTTCTTCTTAACATCCTCGTGGCGCAGCGACCGGTCTACTTGATCAGACAGGCTCATAATTTCTCCGCTGCAATGTGAAAAAGAAGGAATGGATTGGTTAATCATGAGCTAAAGAATGCACGAGACCGGTGACAATCAAACAGAAGCAGCTTACTATATCATTTCGACGTTCGGGGGATCAGCGAACTCGCCGATCAGTTTCATATCCAGTGTACGTTCGTTAGGTACATTCCCTCCCACCATGGTGCGCACGCAAGAATGCCGCCGTGCGGGTGACGGTGCGCATCACATATCTGGCGTCGAGATCTAAAAAGTTGATTTTCGATCGGTTCACCGCTTCACCGAGGCCTACAGACATCTCCGGTAGGGTGTCTAGCGTTTCTTCACGATTCTCAGCCGGGACCAGACCATTGAGCCCTCTTCGTGCAATGTTCTCATCCAGTTTAAAGATATCCTCATGTTCCCGCAGTGATTGCAAGATAAGTGTCACTGTAGGTGAAATAGCTTGCGTCGCTCCGCGAGCAATCCTTCTAGATCACTTTCCAAGGTGGCCCTTACCCCCGCGGGCAGCATGCCATATACGCTTTCTACTCGCGAATCTACCGCACCCCAATGAAGAATGTCAAAACGCCAAGAGTCGCCTTTCGCTTGCTTGTGCAGCAGGGTCACTTTGTCCCGAATAGTAGGCTTCAGCGAGGCGGGGGTTTTAAGGAGGGGTTCGTCCTCTATCGGTTCGTGCGGATCGAGGCAGGCCGTTTTTCTGGGCGTGTCGTCTTCAGAACCTTCAGACGCACGCTTTTTGCCTGCATGAAATATCAATACTATGTCTTCAGAACAGCATTTCAGAAGTATCTTACCGCATACAACCTCTAACAAAGGGACCAGATTTGCTTGCGTTTGTTCTTGGGCTCGTGCGCTGCTTACTTGGACATCCAACAGCTTGTCGACTTGAGATGTTTCTTTACTTTGCGAGACTTCCCAAATACTTTTCCTCTAAGTCGTTCAGTCATGAATTAGTTGCCCATGTTCAAATTTGAATCTCTTGTTTATCTATCAGAAAGCGAGCTGGATAGTCCTGACTAGGACCTCAACAGCTGGACAAGTGGCCCACATACGCGAACCCTTGCCCAGGATGTCTCCACATACGCGAAGTACATTCCCACATGTAAGCTGCAAAGGGGTCTTCAACCTCAAGAGGCGAGCGGGATAGCCCTGACTAGGGCCTCACAGCTGGACAAGTGGCCCACATACACGAACCCTTGCCTAGGATGTCTCCACAAACACGAAGCACATTCCCACCACCAGTAACAAATGTCTGCAACTTCCTGATATTGATAGATGGTATTCTACTTACCGCTAGTTGCCGATCGATTTTGTCTAGTAGTCGCGAAACCAAGTCGGGGTTTCCGGGTAAAGCGGTCAGTGAGGTTCGAACGGCCGCCAGGTATGCTTTGAAGTCACCCCAGCCCTTGTCGGGGTACTGCTGCTGGTACTCTTCTACTGTCAGAACGGTCTGGTCCATAGTTGCCGCGTCAAGGATTTCAAAGATCTGAAGATTCAAATCTCGGACATCTCACACATCTCGCGTCAAATCCCGGTCAAATCCGCAGCACTGCAGCACCGGGTTACGTAATAGGCAGGGTAGGTAAAAGTAATCCAACTAATAAAAAATTTGGAAAGTTGTTGAGTGGCTTGGCCTGGGTTTTGTTAAAGCTGGTATCCTATATCGGGACTAGTAGCTTATTGAATTAGATACCGCAGTACGTAGGTCATATGTCGTCCAACTATAAATAGGATTCTACCGCTAAACTATGCTGCAATATGACCGCTATCCACTAAATGGGAAGGATGAGTCATGACGTCTCAACAGGTTTGCTGACACATTTCTGCGACTGCGCCACGTCTGCCAATCTCCCACCAAGCCGAGCGACGGGGTTGGAGGCCGAGCGAAGCGAGGCTCTCCAACCGCTAGTCTAACTACTAAAAAATGTTTGGCGGAGGTTGTGATGACTCATCGTGTGGCTTGGCTTGCGCCGGCCGGGCCATGGTCGGAGTTTCGGACAACACGTGTAGCGTATATATGACTGACCTCCCCGCTCCCCCCCCATATGCAACTCCGACTTACCCCAACACCCAGGCGACCGCTTGGCTGGACGACATTGTGAAAAAGAGCGTCTTCGGCAAAGTGCAGGCTCACTGCTACACTGTCGAATTCCAAAAGCGTGGCCTTCCTCACACACACCTTTTGGTATGGTTGGAATCGAAGCCGACTGAGGAGCAGTATGACAGCATGGTATGTGCAGAGGTCCCAGACCCTCAGAGCCAGCCCCGACTGTATGCCTCCGTCAAGTCACACATGGTGCACGGCCCATGCGGACGAGAGAACCCTCAGAATGTCTGCATGGCCGATGGTGCATGCACCAAAAAGTTCCCAAAGGCTTTTGCCGAGAGTACGGTTGTCGCTGACAACGGTTTAATAACATATCGGCGTCGAGGTGGTGGTCCTCGAGTGCAAAAGCGTGTGCGCAATACAGTCGTGGAGCTTGGCAATGAGTGGATCGTTCCGTACAACCCGTTCTTGATCGGGAAGTATGACTGCCATATAAATGTTGAAATCTGCAACTCGGTGAGCTCAGTAAAATACTTGCACAAGTACATTTACAAAGGCCAGGACCGGGCCGTTCTCGAGGCGGGCGAAGATATTGACGAAATCAGTCAGTATCTTGAAGGGCGGTACATTTCCGCCCAGGAAGCTTGCTGGCGTTTGCTCAGCTTTGAAACGAACAGCATTAGCCACAATATCGTTCGGCTTCCAGTACATCTGCCTGGGCAGCAGTATGTAACGTTTAACGCGAGCGCCCCTGAGGCTGCCGTTGAAAACAATGCTGAGGGTGTTATCCCGAAGTGTTGTCGCCATCCGGCGACATTTTCACCGCGCCGAAAAGGGAGTGAATCATAACGACTCACTTCCCGTGACTCCCCAGAGCCAAAAAAGGTGCCTACAAACTTCAAAACCCTTCCCAGAAAGAAAAGCAGTAAAGAGATAATTCACCAAAAACACCAAAAGGCCTCTCCTCTTGAAAAGCCAAAACCCCCTTTCATAAAAAACCTCTAAAAAAGTCCCCCAACTATATACCAAAAGAAAAAAAAAACCTACTGTCGCAAAACCCATCGTGGTAATGTGGAAAACGGCAAAAACTCAAGTTGGAAACTCTGCAGCGTATCTCTCACATACTGTTATTCTAGCTATGGAATCCAAAAACAATTCAGCGAAGACCTTGACATACAAGCTCTGCTTGTCACCTTTCAAAAAACCAACTACTGTGGTAAAACCCATAAGTTTAGTAATTTGGCAAAAATCCTTCTCACCCTATTGCATATTGAATTAGATCGAAACTCTGCATAAACTGTATGGTTGCAGAAACCTCCATTTATCGAGGTTGAAGGCGAAAATATGAAAAACTACATGACACGTTCTTATGCTGAGGGTGTTATCCCGAACCGAAGTATTGTCGGCACGCACCTCCATACTATAAAAAAAACCTTCCAGTGAAAACTTCATAGCTGTTCCAAGGAAAAATAACAAAAACCCTGTATACCTGTGTATATACACTGGAAACTTCCGCCAGTCGTCACCGTTCGCGTTTGGTCTGTCATATTCCTAATCCTCGACGTGTTAGATAACTTTGCACATATAGTTCATTTTACGCAACAGGCCGGATGGCCGTGCCTTTCCGTTGCTCCTCACCTACATATATATATAGATACGTGTATACGATATCATTCGCGGTCGATGTGCAACTACAGCTGTCCGTCGGTGCCAAATGATTGAAAGGCTGAGGTTATGATGAGAACACGATCTCGGCTCTGCCGCTTGAGGGGCACTCGAATCGAAAGCAGCAAACAAGTAAGCATTTGCAGGAGGTTGGATGGCTGCTAGTTCCTTCAAAAACCTGTGATAAATGAGCAGATGTAAACACATGTTTGCCGACAGCATATCACACATTATGGGTTTACCATTCCACTTTCGCCTCCTTACGTCGCGGGGTATGATTAGCAGTGTATACAATGCATCATGCAGGTCTTTTCATATACATCCTCAAAGTGTGTGATTCTGCGCAGCAAAGCAAGCCACCTGTGCCACGCGTGTTGCCAAGCAACGTGAATTCGGCCTGGTTTGAGGTCTCACGCGCTGGGTCTCACCGTCCTCTCACGCGTCGAAAGAGTCGAGACAGGACAACAAGCGGTGTAAAAGGGCGAGACAGGACAACAAGCGGCAGGCCAGCAAAGGCTCTATAGCATCATGGCGGACGTTCAAACACTCTAAGTCACCACGGCAGTATAAGGAGCCTTACGCATTCATCTTTGCTGACCGTGACCATTATCACCATCATCACCTCACCGTCTCTGGACTGTTTTTGATCACCTCACCGTCTCTGGACGTTTTTAATCACCTCACCGTCACTCGACTGTTCTTGATAACCTCACCGTCTTTGGACTGTTTTTGATCACCTCACCGTCACTCGACTGTTTTTGATCACCTCACCGTCTCTGGACTGTTTTTGATCACCTCACCGTCTCTGCACGTTTTTGATCACCTCACCGTCTCTGGACTGTTTTTGATCACCTCACCGTCGCTCGACTGTTTTTGATCACCTCACCGTCTCTGGACTGTTTTTGATCACCTCACCGTCTCTGGACGTTTTTGATCACCTCACCGTCTTTGGACTGTTTTTGATCACCTCACCGTCACTCGACTGTTTTTGATCACCTCACCGTCTCTGGACTGTTTTTGATCACCTCACCGTCTCTGCACGTTTTTGA